>JAIGNY010002308.1:185000-507500 GCA_020152595.1 Chiridota heheva
AGGAGACAAAACAGCTGAAGGTTAAGATTGAGAATGCCAAGTCAATTAGAGTTGAGTTAAAGATATTATGAGAGCTAAGTATGCTGAAAAAGACAAAGATGTGAAGAAAAGCTTAAGGAGAGATAAAAGAACGTGGGTTGATGACCTTGCTACATCTGCAGAGGAAGCAGATAGTAATAACAGAATGAGAGAGCTTTACAAGAGAACGAAAACAATTTGCAATGGAAGGACCAAGGTTGGGAGCGCTATAAGAGACAAGGACGGGAATCTATTAACAAATGAAAAAGAAAAAAGAGAAAGGTGGAAAGAGCATATCGAGGAGATACTGAATAGACCAGATCCTGTTTTTCCATTTCCTAACATATCATATGACCCTGAGATAGACAAAATCAGTACCAGTTATATTACAAGTAGTAAAATAAAAGAGGCATTGATGAAGCTAAAGAATAACAAAGCTGCATGCAAGGATAATATAATTGCAGAGTTGTTAAAAGCTGATATCTGCACATCAGTATTATGGCTTGAACTGTTCAGAATGTATGGATGGAAAAGGAAGTTATACCAAAATTATGGAAGCAAGGACTGATAACAAAAATATCTAAGAAAGTCAATACTACTGTATGTAATAACTGGCACGGAATAACCTTAACAGCCATACCAAGCAAAATATTTGGAAGAGTTTTAATCGACAGAATTAGAAACGGTGTTGACAGTAAAATGAGAGATAAACAGGCTGGATTTAAAAGAGGAAGGAGTACCATTGAGTTAATTTTCATCCTGTGCAACATTCTAGAACAGGTAGCGGAATGGCAGTCAACCATATATATCGCCTTTGTTGACTTCGAGAAGGCGTTTGACTCAGTGCACAGAGAAAGCCTCTGGAAAATAATGGCAGCCTATGGTATAAATCCACAAAAGATAATATATTTGATTAGAGCGTTATATGAAGACAGTGAATGTGCAGTTATAGATGATGGTGTGGAATCTGAATGGTTTCAAGTCAAAAGTGGTGTAAAGCAAGGTGGTGTAATGTCAGGGTTCCTTTTTCTGATGGTGGTAGACTGGGTGATGTGGAAAATGATTGATAATAACAGGATTGGAATTAGATGGAAGTTTATGCCAACCCTTGAGGAGTTCAGATTTTGGTGATGATATTGCTCTTACTTTCATCTACATATCAACACATGCAAACCAAAGTGACCAGGCTCGATCAGAATACTGCACAAACTGGGCTAAGAATTAATAAGGATAAGACAGAGCTCATGAAAGTTAACAGCAAAAGTGCAAAGTTTATATCGATAAGCAACAACTAAATGAAGTAAACAAGTTCAGATACCTTGGTGCAACAGTAAGCTTACAAGGTGGTGGTGAGGAAGATATCCAAAACAGAATCTCTAAAGCAAGAGCAGCATTTATGAAGCTAAATAAGATATGGAACTCAAGCACATTCTCAATATATACAAAAATACGCCTGTTTAACTCTCTTGTAAAGTCTGTATTCTTGTGGGGTTGCGAGACATGGGAGAGTTAATGTAGCAGATAATAATAAGCTGCATACATTTATGTTCAAATGTTACAGAAGAATTTTGAAGATCAGATGGCCATATGTAATATCTAATGATGAAATACTGTGAATCACTATAACATCACAACACAATCAGGACTGAAGTAAAAAGAAGAAGGTGGAGGTGGATTGGTCATGTGATGTGCATTAGCACAATTAAGCACTGAGTGACAGCTATGACGTGGAAACCAGAGGGGAGGAGGAAAGTTGGTCATCCTAGAACGACCTGGAGAAGGACATTAAAGAAGGAAAGGAATGTGATGGGATGGAGCTCGTGGACAAAAGCCAGACAAGTTACTTACATATAACAGAGTCCAGTGGAGAGAGTGCACTGCAGCCTTATGGCCCAGGAGGCCTGAAGAGACTAGGTAAGGTGAGGTGACAAGACAATAATAAAATCTTTTTTTCTTTAAAGCATCAAAATAAATGTGAGCATCTACAACAAACAAGTATACTGTAGTTTCAGTCTTTATAAGAAAAAAAGGTTTCAATAACATACATGTGTAGATATAGCCATGCAGAGAAGCTACATTGAAGCTATCTTCATACGATAAGATTAGGCAATGAGCCATCTTCATAAGATAAGATTAGCCCTTGAGCCCATTGTCATAAGATAAGATTAGCCCTTGAGCCCATTGTCATAAGATAAGATTAGCCCTTGAGCCAATCTTCATAAGATAAAATTATCTCTGCAAAAGATGTCTTTACCCTGATACCCTTAGGAGGATATAATTTAACACATCCCTTGTAGAAATGTCAAGTTTGCCGCACAAGCTTACTGCAAGCTCATAAGTGCCTTGAACCATTTCACTGCTGACACCATACATATACGGTGTCTTCTTCTTGAATGTCTGTGCAAGCACGGTACATGTATGTGTTTCCACACACCATTTTCAATGGCACAGCACTCATTGTACGATCATTGTATCGTATTAAAGTAGATACCATATTGAAGGGAAAATAGAGGAATTGGGGACGGCATTCTGCTTTTGAATTTGAAGTTGGTTGCTCCAAGTTATATATCACTTGCAAAACAGAGGCGGCATCGAGTCGATAAAAGTATCAAAATACCAGCAAGTGACGATATGAAAACTGGTTGATTGGTGAAAGAAATTACGATGCAAATAGTGAGTTTAATGTTTAGAAATAACATTTGTATTTTTGTTCAAGTTTGGAACTATTCTTTTCAAACAAACATTGACTTTTTATCCATGATCTGAAATTTGTTTCTCTCACACTGATAACATATTAGTGTGGATATCTCCTATGCCAATTTTGTGAAAAAACGATAATACCCCTACACTTAGTTAAGTCTTATATAGCTTAGCAGTGGAAGGGTTAAGAGATTATAATTTTGAAACAAGCTCACAATTTGAAGCTTGATGAGCTCGCAGAACAAAAACAGGCTTGTTTATTTGCAAGAAGCTTCATAATGCAGCAAGCAGGGTAATTGAGATCTTTGATTATGGAAATAAACCACACCCACCATAGCAATGCAGTAACTAGGTGGGGCAAACAAACCTCAAATCTGCAATCATGCATGACTAATGCATTGATATTTAGATGTTCATGTGGACTGTTGCAAGTTTTGATCCATTTATGGCACTTCTCTGATTTACAAAGCCCATAGCAGGCCCGTAGGCACACACTTTGTTCACCATCTTGTCGTCACTCAGTCTGTGTGTGTAGAAATTTGCTTTGTGCAGTATATTGCATTGACTGCATGAGCACGTGTCGCTAGCTAGTTTGTTTGATGAGGGCTTAATGGTACCATGACAGCGAGGGTCAAATTATGCTAGCTGTACTGTACCAGTACCACACAAGAGTTTTGCCCCACTTTGTTAAGCAGATTTGTTGCTAGGCAAAATCCTGCGGTGATTGGTTGGAAAAGCTGTCAATCAACTAACTCAGAGAGGGTAATTAATGGTGACTCATATAAGCAAAGTGGACTCTAGCTGCCTTTACCCTGATACTCTTAGTAGGAAATGGATGTTATAATTTGACACAATTATATCCCCTATAGAAATGGTGTGTTCACTTTAAGCTCACTAAAAGATCAAAATTAGAGCCTGTAAGAAATTGTCATTTCAAACTGCAGCTGAGCTCAAAATTTCAATCTCAGCTAGCAAAACAAATACAGCTACAACAAACTTGCTACAAGGTTCCAGCAACTTGTATAAGCTATTGGTGAGCATGTAAATGCTAATGCGTGAGCCTGTGCGAGCTAACGACAAGCTTGTACGAACTCAAGCAAACTTGACAAGCACGTACTACAGAAGCTCAATTATTGTAAGGGATATTGACCCTATAATTAGGAAACTTATGTTAATTGAACTCAAGCTTTCTGCCATGTATCCTAGACAAATATGACTTCAATACTGATGTCGCATACTCTTGCATTAGACTGGATAATATCACAACTTTGTGGCGAAAATACCTTTGTATAAATCCTACAATCTCTGTCAACGTTAGCAGGATACCCTTACAGAAGTATTAGCTTGCAGCACGCTAATGCAGTTTTTGCTGCAAGCTTGCAGCAAACTTGTTCCAAGCTTGCAGTAAGCTTACACAAGCTTAAAATGTTAGCTTGTCTCAAGCATGCTGCAAGCGATATTTTTCTGTAAAAATAATTTCCCAAAAATATGCCAGTGGAGCTGTATTAAGTCCTTGCAGTAGATATAGGAGACCACATGACACAAATTCATCATGACACTGATCTCTCAATATTTATGACAGATTTAATCAAAATAAATTATCAATTTAAATTGAAAGGAGAAGTTACAACAGTTGGGTCATAACGGCCAATAAAAGATGAAGCAGAATGAGATTAAAAAAAGTGTAATTAATCTTTGCATGATGCTCCTCACAGTGAAACTATGGATAGGCAAATTAACATTTGACATAAAATACAGCTGCATCCCCTGATCCTAAAAATATACATCCATTGCATGCATGCCCATTGGTTAGGAGAAATAATGACACCATCACTTTATAGCAAAAAAAAGACTTTTTGATCAACCCGACAATCTAGACAGACGGTAGCAATCTAATCCTAGAAATCAATGACATTGGCAGGCGTAATTGTCTTAGACAACATTAAATCACATGACACATACACATCATGGCATGAATCTAATATGAACTGTAAAAGATGAAATAAAATCATTATCAATTTAAATTTGGAAGAGTAATAAAGGAAACAATCATTCTGTGTATCTATATCACAGCTGGGATTGAATACATTTTGGAAGTCAGGAGTAAAATAGGCATTGATATCAAATGAGAGAAAATCATCTAAGCAAAAGATGATTCATTTTCTCCTTGACACTCTCACTAAGATATGGAAGACAATATTTGGAATGTAATACAACTGCAAACTTTGGGCGATTATTAATGCAAACAACAAAACAAAATATCCTCCAATGTCAAGTCTCTCCCCTGCTCCTGCCCCCACCCCAGCAAGACAATTTGATTGTAAAATGATTAGTACAATTTTGTCTTTACTAAGGTGGATTTTGTAAAGTCTGGATTCACCCTGGAGTCTGTGTATTTGCTTAGATGAATTCTCTTGTTTGATATTCCTATGTTACTCCTGACTACAAAAATGTATTTAATACCAGCTGTGATATAGATACACAAAATAATAGTTTCCTACTCCTCCAAATTTAAACCTGTTCACTTGGTCGGTGCCACCTCATTTCCGGGAGGTGACGTCATTTGCTGGAGTGAAAACAAACCTTTGCGCTATACACGTGGGCAATTCCGTATGCGTTCACTGTGTGCGGTACGTATGGCATGTAAACAAACACAGCTGATGGCTTTGTCTTCACTCCAATGCGGGGTGAGTGCGCGTGGTTGCTATGCTGTCTGATAATCTCAGGTCACATTTCCGACCAAGTGAATAGTGGCTCATTGAATTCTCAGCTACCTGCCAGCCTTTATAACTGAAAATGTCAGTTGCACTTCTGCACATGCACACAATTACAATCACTTTCTGATCGAATGATTTAATGGTTGCATGCTACCCTCTACGTGTAGATTAGCGATGATCTTACTTTATTTTTACTGACCCAAACATTGTCCCCATTTTCATGCATGAACCCAAGCTTCACTAATGATACTATTAACCCAATTGTCTTTCACTTTACGGCAGTGTGAGCACAATTCTTACACCATTATTCGGATGTGATAGCATTCCAGTACCTGTGGGAGCAATTTCACAATTGTCCCAAGTGAGCAGAAGTGCCCTCTTTCTAATGAAGTTTGCGTGAATGATTGGAAATAATGAATTAAGCAAAATCATTCTGGCATCTTCTTTAAACACAATTTAGACATCCAGGCACTCACTGATGGCTATTTCAACAAGCTTGCAAAATGATATTTTGAGTATAACAATTTTGCAGATGAAACTTTACCAAAGTGGCGCTGAGCTTATTGAAGGAAGGAACTTGTTTAAGCTCACAGTATTTTAAACTTGAAAGGCCTGATCATAAGCAGGATTTGCACAATGTAGTGTGTGGGAGGGGGTCATAAAATCACACTTAAATACAAAAATTCAGCACATGTAAAAAAATATAATATTAACACCCCCCCACCACCACCATTGGGCTCATTATTGGTATGTGTACTCATGGCATAACATTTCAGAGATTAAATATTGATCATTTTACAGCGTTTTGAAATCCCAGGCACCAATATGCAAATTTGTTATGTTATATATGGCGGCCTTGCCCTTACAGAAATATTAGTTTGCAGCAAGCTTGCGACAAGCTAATACTTTTAGCTTGCACAAGCATGCTGCAAGCTTGTGCACGTGTGCCGGAAGCTAGTATTTGGAACAAATTAGCTTGCGCAAGCTACTAAAAACTATCTTTAAGCTTGCGCAAACTAGCAAAACTTTCTGCAAGCTTGTGCTAGCTAAGAAATATTTTATGTTAGCTTACGCAAGTTTAAAAGCTAGTAAAAGCTATTAAAAGCTATTTGTTTCAAATGCCAGCTTGCAGTACTTTTGATGCAAGCTTGCAGCATGCTTGCTGCAAGCTTGCAGCACACATGCTGCAAGCTTGCAGCACACTTGGGCAAGCTAAAAATGTTAGCTTGTCGCAAACATGCTGCAAGCTAACATTTCTGTAAGGGTGATATTTTCTTTATTGTGAGGCAACAAATTCTGACCTAAAGGTTTTCAGTGACTGGGATTTAGGAAAGAAATTTAATGTACCGTATTCGGCATCATAAGCGCCTGGGGCACATAAAAGAATAGAATTGCACCTCTTTTTAGGCCCAAAGTTTCTTCTTAATAAATGCCCATGCTTCAGGTGGCATACAGTGTGCTATTTGAACTGTATTGTGTGATTTGGTTCTATAGTATCAGACTATCTAAGCCCCTCAATAACCAACACAAAAACCTTGTGAGTGTCCAATAATGTAACAAAACTTATTTCAAGTCTTCAAATTTACCAAATAAATTATGTGAATATTCAAAAAATGTTGGGTGGGCGCTTATTAGAGCAGAGGCACTTAATACGTTGAATACCGTATATCAAGAAATGAAAAATACCAAGATCTTAAGCTGTCCGCCCATGCAGTCATACATCACAAATTAAAAACAAAAATTGATAAATTTTGATCAATGATCAACTCGAAAACCAAAGCGCTATTTTCAAAATTCAAAACCTGATCTACTCCGATTTTAATCCTCTTTTAACCAATAGACCTGGAAGCTACATCAAGTTTCAAGTGGCTCACCATCAGCTTATTTCTAACCCTGGAGCTTTTGTGAGGGATTTGAAAAAGGTCATATAAGTATATCATTTGATCCTTTGTCCTGTAGCTTAAATGCCGAAGGCATAGAAAGTGCAATTCTAGTTGTGTTCAAGGGTGCTTTTAATATGTAAGGTGTAAATTTTTGCCCATGCAAATGAAAGAAGGATTTTGTTCCATTTCCCCATTAAATATATAATCATTAAGTTGTAGCACCCACTGATCTGTATTGTCTTGGTACGTGTCTATTGAATAGGCCTACCTCAAATCTTATTGGAAAATTAATTCCTTTCACAAAGAGCTTGTTGATATTTCCCTCATCCTAAAAACATTCGGTAAGTCCTTCAAATGTTTTTAACTCATCTTTAATGAACAGTAAACGCACATTCAATTATTGTACTCAAATAAGGAAGAAAGAGAAATATTATTGTAATTATTATAATCAATTTCTAAATGACACTACAAAAGGACAAACAAATTTTAACTAATCTTTAAAACTGTAATCACACATTAAATTATTTTGCTCAAATTTCTTATATAAGGAAGAAAGAGAAATATTAATGATCATCTATTTTATTATAATCTATTTTATTACCCCACCATTTTCGAAATATTAGAAAAAAGACAATACAAGTGGGTTTTTAGGTGCAAAACAGTTTAAATTTAAATGCTTTACAATATAATATTTTTGTGTTTCACATTGAATATTTTAAGTATTGAAACTAGAAACCATGATTTGTTATCGTTACATATTTGAGCTTTTTATCCACTGTGTAAGGAATCGCCAACTGAGATTCACGGGACACATCCTTTGTCTCTCAGAAGAGCCTGCAAGAAGATATGCTCTCTACATTCCATCCAACTCATGGCAAAAGAAGACCAGGCGGGACATCCACGCACCTTTTATGTTAACTACATTTAATGTATGTTACGGTATGATGAAGACATCCAAGCAGAACAGATAGTGCATCATAGACAAATCTTGTGAACGTCTGCTCCGCAGCTGAATGATGATGATGATGGTGGTGGTGGTGGTGGTGGTGGTGGTGGTGGTGGTGATGATGATGATGATGATGATGATGATGATGATGATGAAAATCATGATGATGATAATCATGATGATGATAATCATGATGATGATGATGATAATCATGATGATGATAATCATGATGATAATGATGATGATAATCATGTTGATAATAATCATGATGATGATGATAATCATGATGATGATAACGATGATAATGACTATGACGATGATGATAATGACTATGATGATGATGATGATCTGAGCAATCCAGCTGCGTGACTTCAATATTCTTTTGTGTTATAAATGTTTCTATTAATAAGCATGCTGCCAAACTGTCTACATGTATATAGTTTTCTTTTTTCATTTGGGCATGTTGGTTGTCTTCCACCAAACAAGATAGACTTATCTGACCATAAACCTTTAAAGGATAAGTTCATTGGTCATGCATTCTCATTTTGACTAAAGAGGACACTAACAGTAAATTTGGGAAGAAAATTGTCAAAAATCTTATTCTGTTAAAGAGGTCATGACACAGACTAAGTCGCTTCTTAGAAAATGAATATTTGGATCAATTGTTAGATAAAAATATAACTTTCCTGCGGAAAAATCGTTTCCATCCTTTTGAAATAATCTGATTAAAATACCAAGTGAAATTCCGTAAGTGAAAAAACACTGTTTTAGCAACAAATGGCTGTGACGTCATTGCAGGAATGTGGTCTCTCTTTTATTTACGGTGACTGGCTTAGATACAACGTGAACAATACGATATCAGCAAGTGGCATACCAACCATAGACAAAGGAAAGTTTGTCAAATGTTTATGCTCATTTTTTTTAAATGCATGCATGCCAGATGTGTTGTAAGAGGGTGTAGCAATATTCCAAGGGGTGGAATAAGTCCACACAGATTAACATAAGATAAAAATCGGAGAGTTGGATCTGATTTGTAAACAATAGAAGGTTCGCTAAAGGCTGATAATGTATGAGTTTCGCATTGTAGCGGGGACTACACAAGGCCGACTGGATTTGTAAAAGTTATGGCAAGGAACACAGAAATGGGGGTATTCTCAAAGAAAAAGTAAATACTATAACGTACTGACCAGTCATTCACCTTCATTGCAACCTATCGGGCACGCCAATGGCTTCATTTTTCAAACCACCTTCAGCCTCATCTCTTGGTACTGCTAGCATCACCCTTTTTTAACTTACTAATTGGGGGGCCGGGTGAAATGACCCCCCCATTTCTATAAATTCCCCCCTCCCCTAATGGTGAGTTTTTTTACCAGTAGGAAATATCCCTATTAAATTATTATATTAAAGATAATGAAAAATAAATGAAGGGGGTAAACGGTAATCACAGGAAAAGGGCTGTATTCAAAAGGCGTAGGAACGATGCAGAAAGAGGAAAAGTGAGCCTGGAAGTTTTGGTAAAATGAAAGTATGCAAATTTTTGTAAAACACATTTTATTATTATATTACATAAAAATGTAGGAATTTCCTCTTAATTGAATGAAATTTCCCGGAAATTGAAGAAAATGTCTCAAAAGTTGAAAAAAATGTCCCGAAAATCAAATCAAATTTCCCGAAAATGAAAGAGAAAATGTCCCGAAAATCAAATAAACTTTCCCGAAAATAAATTAAACTTTCCAAAAATTCGAGAATTGTCCCGAAAATCGAATGAAATTGCCCCCCACATTTCCCGAAAATAGACGGAATTGAAGAAAATTTTCCGAAAATCAAAGAACATTTCCCACAAAATGTTAGAAAATTGCCTAAAAATTCCACAAACATTAAAAATTCACTAGGGGCAAATTTCATCACCAAATTATTTGGGCGATATTAAACCTTATAAATGAATTATTTCAGTTTACGCCTATTTCCCACGTATGCCTATATTCCGTCACTTACATTTCACTTTTGGAATTTCGCCAAGGGGTGGGGGAAATTCCCCTGACCCCCCTCTGAATTCGCCACTATGGACAGAATATATCCCTTCTACAAGTTTTTTCCCACACTCCAGTGTTTTTAAAAAAGGCTCATGACTGCTAAAGGTTTGTACTGGTAAGCTTGCAACCCAAGCTCCACATCTCCTTGTTCTTGGGGTATTAATTCCTCGCTTTCATCTTCAGTAGACGACAAAGAGCAAGACAGATTCAGTCCAATTGAATACCTGACGAATCACTATCTCTTTCTGACATTTCTCAGATTAATTTTCGTATAAATAAGGAGCAAAGTTTTTGGTTGTAAAAGAACGTAACACATTGTTTACTATACGCTATGTGTGTGCAGCGCGTCGTCAAGCGATAGCAAGATCCCCGCAATGACGTCACGAGGCTGATCGCTGGTTTAAATTTCCAGATTCTGACTTGGTACATTATGTGATTTCATTGATGATCTATGATCAACCTAAGAGTTTATACCGGGGAAAGTTATATCTTTGTCTAACAATTGATCCAAATATTTATTTTCCAAGAAGCAAGTGGGTCTGTACGTGTCATGACCTCTTTAAGGAGATATTTAAGTCTAAAGTTCTCCCTGATAAGTGTAGACTAAAACGAGGCTAGTTGTGACATCACATTCTCACATTTCACAAGTCTTTGTGTATTTTACTGAATAATTTGCTGACCGTGTAACTTGCACCCATTGAATAATGTCAGGAGAGATGTTAACGCAGAATCTAGAAAAGTCAATGATTCACCACCCAAATAAATTAATTTGAAGAACAATATTTTTAATTAGTAAACAAAAATGTGAAATTAGTTAGAATTAATTTCTAATACAATGCAATAAAAAATTGTAAGGAAAGAGAGGGTTTGACAAAAAGTATTTTCATACAAACGTCTGACAACATTAAAATGTACTATTTCCTAAACGGAACAAGATATACATATTAAGATATACATTTCTGCTTTTCTTTCGCATGTCGTATATCATGGAGGATAGACGTGCCTGAAATTATCCTTTAAAAGTCCGGTTCTCCCATGGCATAGCAACCCTCTTTAATACTGTAAACCTCACTGACTTTTACACAAGCAGAATAAAAATAGATAATATCTGCAGATAATATCTGCAGATAATTCAACATTAACACATGACTTTATGGAATTGAAATACAACATACCGTCAAAATCGTTCATGTCAGAAAAGGGGACCCCTGAAAACAATCTATCATTTTAGGTGAGAACAAAATTGACTTCAAGGATGAGGCACGTACATGAAGTTATGAAGATATTGATCAATAGTGTATAGCTAAATAATATACTTCATAAACATCATCATATGACACTTGCAGATTGGTTTTAACTCTTTTAAGCCCCTAACTCAATTTAGATTTAAGAATGAAAGACAAAATTTGAAGTTAAAAGAGTTGATTAGGTTTTCTACAATATATGTTACTAATTTTACTTTTTCCAAAGGAATTTCCTTTTTCTCACGCTCATTTATAAAATCTACATTTTTAAAGATTAATTCCTTGGGTTATTCCTTAGAGATGAAAGACCTATTTTAGAGTTGACGTACTGAACTATTATACAGATCATAAAAAAGCACAGTTATTTATAGTTGCATAAAAAGAATGAAGATTTCTAAAAATAAATCAGGGTGATGACTTTTGCAAAATTGAGGGTGCAGGGGTATAGTATTCCATGTACAAGAAAAATTGGACGCGGCAAATAATATACATGGCCAAAATTGTCTCAATGAAAATAAATACTATACAGTATTGAAGAGAGCAGATAAAATGTTGGTACAAGTGGTTTTTGTTTTATGCTAAAATATTTCAAATATATCCTCTAGCATATAGACATTTTCAAATCTGAATCGGCAAATTCTGGAAAACGAATTTAAATAATGTCACATGACCAAAATTCATGTTTAAAATAAAAATAGATATCTGCAGATAATTCAATATTAACACATGACTTATGGAATTGAAATACAACATATCATCAAAATCTTTCATGTCAGAAAAATGGACTCCTAAAAACAATCTATCATTTCATCTTTTTAATAAAATAACTTTGATAAAAAAAGTCAAATTAAAGAAAATATAGACATAAATATGCAAATTTTAGGCAAAATTAGGACAATTTTTTTTTTTTTTTTTTAGCATGTATTTTTTCTTGTGAATAATGAAAATAGAGGAGTTGTTTTACATATTTAGAATATTCATAAAATATTCTTTCCGTTGATACCAGTCTAATTTTTTATTCAAAACAAAACATGCAAAAACAATAAAAATAAACAAAACAATTTTCACCCCTGTAATTACATGCAAAAAAAAGAAGCAGTGCATCCATTTCGGTTTTTATACCTGAGTTCACATTGCAATTTCGGATGTTAATTCTGCTACATATGTTTTAGTGTGTGGACTTGTTTTAATACAAACATTTTAGTATGGACAAAGAGAGAGTAGTTACTCTTTTGGTTTTTATATGAAAATATAAGGAATAAGCTTTCTGACATTATTTTTAGTGTACCAGTTTTATTCTGATTAGGAATTACAACTTTTGTCAAAAATTGGTCTCAAAAAGGCTAAAATTCATGATATTTTGCACAACCTTTGCCAAAAAAAGATATTGATGATAGGGGCAGTCAAAATTTGACCGGAATTGGATGCATTGACGTCTTTGAAAACTCCTCAACAGTTTTCAGGCAAAATCAAAATCTGAAAGTATGGCAAGTGAGGTTTTAAAGAATTTTTTTCTTCTTCATTTTTTGGTTAAATTTTGTGCATTTTTTCAATTGTCTTTATTTCAACCCATTTTTCTCAAAAATCTTCAATATAACCCCCATTAAAAAGTTAATTTTCTGAAATAACTATTCCAGCTCTTTCAAATGATACCAGGATAACTGCTGTGGGCCTATTTGATGAAGCAAAATAATTTGTTGAAAAGTGCATGCTGAAGGGTTACACCCCTAACTCAATTTAAATCTAAGAATAAAAGTCAAAATTTGAAGTTAAAGAGTTGATTAGGTTTTACTCAATATATGTTACTAATTTTATTTAAGATTAATGGTTATTCCATAGAGATAAAAGAATGTTGAAGTACAACTATCATACAGATGATAAGAAAGCACATTTTAAAGTGGCATTTCTAAAGAAAAATCAGGGTGATGTTTTTTTTTTTTTGTGATAAATTGTGGGTGCAGGAGTAAAGTATAATCCATGTACAAAAAGATAAGAACATACATTCCACAAATTCTCTTAAAATTGTCTCACAGAAAATACAGTATTGAAGGGAGCAGAAAAAAATGTTGGTATAAGAAATGGTTTTTTTTTTTTGGTGCTAATTTCAAACATCCTCAAGCAGCACATAGACCGAATCTGAATAAGCAATTTGAGGAACACTAATTTAAATAATGTCACAGAGCTGAATTCATGTGTCCATAAAGGACCAATCATATACTTGGGGAATCTTGACCAATCATATACTGGGGGAATCTTGACCAATCATATACTGGGGGAATCTTGACCAATCATATATTGGGGGAATCTTGACCAATCATATACTGGGGGAATCTTGACCAATCATATATTTGGGGAATCTTGACCAATCATATACTGGGGGAATCTTGACCAATCATATACTGGGGGAATCTTGACCAATCATATACTGGGGGAATCTTGGCCAATCATATACTGGGGAATCTTGACCAATCATATACTGGGGGAATCTTGACCAATCTTACACTGGGGGAATCTTGACCAATCATATACTGGGGGAATCTTGACCAATCATATACTGGGGGAATCTTGACAATTCATATACTGGGGGAATCTTGACCAATCATATACTGGGAGAATCTTGACCAATCATATACTGGAGGAATCTTGACCAATCAAATACTGGGGGAATCTTGACAATTCATATACTGGGGGAATCTTGACCAATCATATACTGAGGGAATCTTGACCAATCATATATTGGGGGAATCTTGACCAATCATATACTGGGGGACTCTTGGCCAATCATATACTGGGGGAATCTTAACCAATCATATACTTGGGGAATCTTGACCAATCATATACTGGGGGAATCTTGACCAATCATACACTGGAGGAATCTTGACCAATCATATACTGGGGGAATCTTGACCAATCATATACTGGGGGAATCTTGACCAATCATATACTGGGGGAATCTTGACCAATCATATACTGGGGGAATCTTGACCAATCATATACTGGGGGAATCTTGACCAATCATATACTGGGGGAATCTTGGCCAATCATATACTGGGGGAATCTTGACCAATCATATACTGGGGGAATCTTGACCAATCATATACTGGGGGAATCTTGACCAATCATATACTGGGGGAATCTTGACCAATCATATACTGGGGGAATCTTGACAATTCATATACTGGGGGAATCTTGACCAATCATATACTGGGAGAATCTTGACCAATCATATACATGGGGAATCTTGACCAATCATATACTGGGGGAATCTTGACCAATCATATACTGAGGGAATCTTGACCAATCATATACTGGGGGAATCTTGACCAATCATATACTGGGGGAATCTTGACCAATCATATACTGGGGGAATCTTGACCAATCATATACTGGGGGAATCTTGACCAATCATATACTGGGGGAATCTTGACCAATCATATACTGGGGGAATCTTGACCAATCATACACTGGAGGAATCTTGACCAATCAAATACTGGGGGAATCTTGACAATTCATACACTGGGGGAATCTTGACCAATCATATACTGGGGGAAATCTTGACCAATCATATACTGGGGGAATCTTGACCAATCATATACTGGGAGAATCTTGACCAATTATAAACTGAGGGAATCTTGACCAATCATATACTTGGGGAATCTTGACCAATCATATACTGGGGGAATCTTGACAATTCATATACTGGGGGAATCTTGACCAATTATATACTGGGAGAATCTTGACCAATCATATACATGGGGAATCTTGACCAATCATATACTGGGGGAATCTTGATCAATCATATACTGAGGGAATCTTGACCAATCATATACTGGGGGAATCTTGATCAATCATATACTGAGGGAATCTTGACCAATCATATACATGGGGAATCTTGACTAATCATATACTGGGGGAATCTTGACCAATCATATACTGGGGGAATCTTGACCAATCATATACTGGAGGAATCTTGACAAATCATATACTTGGGGAATCTTGACGAATCACATACTAGGGGAATCTTGACCAATCAAATACTGTGGGATTCTTGGCCATCACACAATTTATGCACGGCATGGGACCAAAACTCTTTATGTCCTTTATTTCAAATGCTCTAATCATACATGTATTATACTTGAAGGTTAACACACACACACATTTTCATGTAGAATTTTTTTCCTTCCGAAACTGCAGCTGAATGGTTGGGAAACAACAGGAAAATTTCCCCAACAATCAATTGGTCAAAGGTTTGGAGTAATCACGTTGAGTTAAATTTGTTTTGAAAAGGTCTATGTTTGTAGCACGTATTGTACACATTGGGCAATGGGTATAAAATATGGCTGTCTCAATGGCTTTTGATAATGGGTGAACCATTTTATTTCTCCTGTAGACTGCAGCTATACAGTCAAGTTAGTATCCAGAAAGTATCAGCAATCTGTTACCTTAATTTAAAAACCTGATATAATGCTTAATTTGTTTTTGTCATCTAATAACAACATCATCAATCAGATCTAAATGAATGTACATACTCTATTTACAATTTTGATATATTAGGACCTTTATATATGGCTCGATCCTTCAAATAAATAATTACAATAATTCTCTCAGTT
Organism: Chiridota heheva; assembly: GCA_020152595.1. Lineage (NCBI taxonomy): Eukaryota > Metazoa > Echinodermata > Holothuroidea > Apodida > Chiridotidae > Chiridota > Chiridota heheva. The sequence continues at coordinate 201,152 of JAIGNY010002308.1, forward strand.
GCCATGACAACAAAGGAAACAAGCACCAACATGGCCTCTCATTGTGTCAAGAGGGATGCAATTCAACCTTCAAAACTTTTAATAAAAACATTTGTAGTTTATTCAACTTATTTTTCATCACCTCATGATAGCAAAAATAATATTTCTCACCTTCAATAAAACGTGGCTAATTGGTCGGAGGGGATCTTGCGAAGATTCTAATAGAGCTAATCCAGAGTGGATATGAGATTGAATTCTCTATGAAGGTTACATCGGATGCCCATCATCAACGTCTTTTTCTTGTCTAAACTACTAAAATTATTATAAAACTATTTAAGGCACATAGAAATTCATATTAAAATCTGTCCTAATTAGTCCAATTAAGGGATGTGTATGCTCTGTATGCCATTGGTAAAGTAGAACATCATCCACGTTCCATTCCACGGGTAGCATGTGTATTATGTAATGTTAAGTAATCATTTATTTCACCTCCCATTAAGCTCAGCCACACAAGAAAAAAAAAGAAGAAAATTTACAATGGCTGGCCAATATGTCCTCCTTCATACTATGGATGAAATGCTGCAAGTCACGAAGATAAGAATGGAGCTGTGACTAAAGGGTGGATCTTGAAATGTTCTTTGCTAAGGCTAGCAATTTAAGAGTTGCCTAGTAAATTAAGAGCCAAAACTTTAATTCAAAGGATTGATTCAGTGGTCAGGCATGTCCATCATGTGTGTAACTGTGTAATGCCAGGGTACAAAAAGACAAACCGATAGAAGCATGAAAAAAGTACTTCAACATCATATTCCATTAAGAAGTTAATTGATCATAAATTTGGACCCAGTCTACAACATCTCTATACAGGGAAATACTCGATCAGTGATCCACTGTTACTCTTTACTTTTGTCACACTTAATAGCATTTCTTTTATATCTGACTTGATTGATAATGCTCATCCAAAGTAGATGGTTCTTCTGATAAATCATCACCCTGCCTATCCAGGCGGTGATCTCGGGCGGACATGCCCCATAATAATTTAGTTGGAGGGCGGACGAATATCATTATGCCCTCCCTGACAAAAAGGAAGCCTTGTATAAAGCCTATATAGCTGGCTACACCACTAATTGGGTTCGTCCCCCAAAAAAAAAAAAAAATGTTGAAAAGAATCATGCCACTGCTATAGTCTGAAAAAGAGCGTCTAATTGAAATGTTAACTCTCTTGAGGTTTCCTTGAATTTGGTGTAACAAAGAAAACTTATAATTCCAATATCACCCAAGGCGAAACATTTTTTTGAAAAAGTCCAAAATACTGGTGTCATGAACAATCTTCAAAAAAACTTGTTTGCATAAGACTATAGTCACCACAAAATTGCCACAATTTATTTCAAAATATTTCAAATGAGCTATAGACCATGGGTGTTTGTCACAAATTACACAAAATAAATAGTGCATATATAAGTGATTGATAAACACAAATATACAAATTTTACAATCATAACAATAAAAGCAAAACAGTTGCTCAGCTTTGTTTAGAACCGGTTTTTCAGTACAGGATTAACCCTTGTATGGACCTTTCTTGCATGCATATTTATAAACAGGGTCGCTGAGAGGAATTGCAGGGCGAGGGAAAACTGAGAATACTGGCCCCCCATATAATTTGTATGGTCCCTTATGACCCGGGCACTGGGCCTGGAGGAAGTGCCCCTTTCACCCCCCATGTCGAGGGCCCTGATTATAAATAATAAAACCGAGTTGTAACAAGATTCAGATATTTTAAAAGCTCAAGATATTCTCTAGGTCATTATTCTTTTTGTACCTAAGTAATAAATTGAACCAAAATAAATAAAAGTGGAGCTATACAGATGTTGAAGTAAACAAATAAAGCATCAGATAAAAAGATGACTTGTCCATATAATTGTAATTCAATTTAAATTGAGAAGGACTCTTATAACTTCTGAAATGGCATGGGAACAAATAGCAATTTTAAAATTCATGTTTTTAAAATATTTCACAAATGAAACACTATTTTCTGATTTTTTTCACTTTCTAATTGACCATACACAAAATCATTTTTTTAAATGTCAAATTTTGAAGTGTCTCTCAGGAGCCACTGTTTCCTGAAATTTAATGTGCATGGAAACTGTGACTGCAATTACACTGATTTAGTTACCCATCATAGCAGGGAGCTAACCCCGGTGTTTATCCACTTTCCATCCAGGCAAATTCATCGGGTACACACTGAAAACAAGTTATTGTGACTTACCTGTGCTTTCCCTGGCATATGCCTAAGAGTGAAATACAAATACAAATATGTGCAGTGAAACATAAGAACACATGATGGACATTCTTACATTCCTCAAATCATTTCTAGTGTTAGTATCTATAGCTATAAAAGACATGTTGCTGGGGGCATAGAAATATAATGATCCTTCTTTCAAGAAATTTGTCCTTGGTTAGTAAGATAAGTCAATGTCTGCCAAAAACCTGAAGAGCATTCTGCCGATACGCACTCAAAAAAAGTCTTTTTCTTTGTTCATTTTCTATGTATCAATATGTTTTGTTTCAAATGAGATGAGTTCCCTCTCAAGGGCTACTTTCTGAGATTCCCGCAGCTAGATATATTATCAAATAAGAGCTCACAACCTGTTTGAACCTTCACAATTCCAGTTGGGGCTAACATTTTATCATGAAACTGGAATCTTTCCTAACTTTTCAATCTCTTGAAGTCACTTTTCCATCAGAGCAAGTACGAGTATACAAAAATTCTTTGACAAAACAAAACTCTCTTAAGTGATCTATACACACGTACTCTATACTCATAAATTTACATGAAGCAATATCTTTTCTTAGGAGAAATGGTCCGTCAATCATTCACAGTTAATGCACATTATTACCTCAGGCATTATTATGATGCACAGTTATTTTTTATCACCAGTTTGAAAACAAACTTCTCCCACTAAAACACCTAACATGGATGAGTGATTTCTATCACAAAAGTGCCTTGATTATTCAGCTCTGGCTTTGTGTAATCTTATACACACAAATAGCCTTGGGCTAACTTGGCTGTGGTGTGCATGGTTGACATATAAACAATCATTGTTTTGAGTGGAAACACAATATACTGAACAGGAAGTCGGGTTGGTAATTGTCATACCTGAGTTTTCAGGATTAACTCAGGTGTCGGGTGCAGGTATAGGCTTAAAGATAAACTTTTCAGCATGCAAGAGACACCTAGAACTGAAAACTTCTCCAAACGAATATAAAAGAATACATAAAAACTGTGAGGAATGTGAGGATATGATGTCACAACTAGTCTGATTTCAGTCATTTTTACACAAATGTCCATTTCTATACATTAATTAATTCTGCAAAGAGTTTCTGATTCAAAAACTGAAAACCCAAAAAATCTTTCCAGCACCGTAATCCACAAATGGTATACAAAAAAATATACGAAATCTCAACAGAAACTCAAGATGAATATTTTCATACTTGAGATGCAGGCCTCTTAAGGATACTGCCCTTGAATTTCAATTCATCATTTTGTTTTAGTTGAAATCAAATTTTTGACTATTGGCTGTTATGATTGTACAAACCACTAATCTGATCTATACTGATCTCAACTCAATTCCAACTCTTCAGTTCATTCAAGTACTACTCTGTTTGCCCCACTTTACCATGTGGGTGGTTTATCTGTACTTGAGTTTGTGATACAATCAAAAAGTATTGAGAGGGTATTACGCATATTTTAATTGTGCAAATCACAGGGTATGCCACCAAGGACTTATATCAAGGATGTACATGTGTTGGCTCTAAGTGTTATGCAGTTTGGCAATTTGTTGTGTAATTATGAAGTAGACTCACCACATTTCAAGATTTACTCCTTAGTCAGAATTAGGGGAGGGGGTCCAAGATTTACTCCTTAGTCAGGATTAGGGGAGGGGTCCAAGATTTACTCCGTAGTCAGGATTAAGGGAGGGGGTCCAAGATTTACTCCTTGGCCAGGATTAGGGTAGGGGGTCCAAGATTTACTCCTTAGTCAGGATTAGGGAAGGGGTCCAAGATTTACTCCTTAGTCAGGATAAGGGTAGGGGGTCCAAAATTAACTCCTTAATCAGGATTAGGGGAGGGGTCCAAGATTTACTCCTTAGACAGGATTAGAAGAGGGGGTCCAAGATTTACTCCTTAGTCAGGATTAGGGGAGGGGTCCAAGATTTACTCCTTAGACAGGATTAGAAGAGGAGGTCCAAGATTTACTCCTTAGTCAGAATTAGGGGAGGGGGTTCAAGATTTACTCCTTAGTCAGGATTAGAGGAGGGGGTTCAAGATTTACTCCTTAGTCAGGATTAGGGGAGGAGGTCCAAGATTTACTCCTTAGTCAGGATTAGAAGAAGGGGGTGCAAGATTTACTCCTTAGTCAGGATTAGGGGAGGGGGTGCAAGATTTACTCCTTAGTTAGGATTAGGGGAGGGGTCCAAGATTTACTCCTTAGTCAGGATTAGGGAAGGGGGTCCAAGATGTACTCCATAGTCAGGATTTGGGGAGGGGTCCAAGATTTACTCCTTAGTCAGGATTAGGGGAGGGGGTCCAAGATTTACTCCTTAGTCAGGATTAGGGGAGGGAGTCCAAGATTTACTCCTTAGTCAGGATTAGGGGAGGGGGTCCAAGATTTACTGCTTAGTCAGGATTAGGGAGGGGGTCCAAGATTTACTCCTTAGTCAGAATTAGGGGGGGGTCCAAGATGTACTCCTTAGTCAGGATTAGGGGAGGGGTCCAAGATTTACTGCTTAGACAGGATTAGGGGAGGGGGTCCAAGATTTACTCCTTAGTCAGGATTAGGGAAGGGGGTCCAAGATTTACTCCTTAATCAGAATTAGGGGAGGGGGTCCAAGATTTACTCCTTAGTCAGGATTAGGGGAGGGGGTCATTTGCATATCCATTTTATGGTGACTTAATGTATCTTAGCTTTTCTTAATTTTTATATTCTCCACTTTTGGTATGAATTATTTGATTTTCACACTTAATTCTCAGTCACACCTGGAGAATGACGAAAACAAGGGTTCATAAGTAAAACCCGGCCCCAATCCAGTCTTAACATAAATTTGCATACAATTTGAAAAATGACACATACGAATTGTGAGATATATACTCCCATCAAACTGCTCCTAGGATATACTACAGTACACTACATACTCCCATGCATCACTTAAAGATTTATAGTTCTAAAAACAGCTTCTATTTTCAAAATGGTTTTCTTTTGTCAAAATGGACTGGAATAAAGCCTCCACATTACCATTATACTCCTTTTTTCGGTACCTAATAAATTACTGTATGTACCAGCATAGTAAACAAAACTTTTGTTAGCTATTCTAGTACAGAGTTGTTTTTTTAAGTACCAAAACAGGGGTATAATGGTAAAGTGAAGGCTTTATTCCAGTCCATTTCGACAATAGAAATCCATTTTGAAAATAGAAGCTGTTTCATAAAGAAATTGTAAAACTATATTTATTTCTGACAGTATTTTCCTTGTTTCCTAAAAAAGAAAGATCCAGGTTTTAAAGGCACCCCATCAACATCAATATTCTATGGTCGACACTCAAATTCTGTCAGTTTTGATGTGAAAATTGAAAGAATCTTGAATAGTTCACCCCATGAATTGACATTTAATTGCCAGTGACAAAATCTCCATGTATTTTCCATGTATATCATGTCAAGTTGAAAGATTTCTTGTCATTTCTCAAACCAGGGATATGGTATTTTACTTCAAAACATTTTGAAAAGTCATTCATTTATCTTATACATGTATATATCAAGTTCATAGTTTTCCATGATGTGGTTAGCAACAGCACGCATGACACACGTACATGGTGCCCCTCGTACAAGTCTAATACAGATTTGTAAATTCACACACTTCAACAGGTAAACAGTATGGACAAAAATGGCAGGGGAAAAATCAGCTAAATTGTATTAAAATCTATGAAAAGTCAAAACTTCTGTCAAAATCAATAAAGAAGATTAATTTCCAAGCCTTCATGCACTATTTATTATAATGCAGGAGTAAAATTTATTCTAACAAAGGCCTTTTTAGAGGTATATGCACAAGTATATATCATTCACCAGAAAAAGCTTTAAATTCTAAACAAAAACACCTATAACAAAAACACATAGATTAGTATATAGCTGTAATCAGACTTGTAGTACTCGAGTATAATACTAGATTACAATTTTTTGTATTTGTACTCTTACTCAGCAAATTTGAAATTCAAGTTCTTGTACATATGACCTCTGTACTCTTACTCAGCCTTTTGTACTTGTACTCATACATGTATATGAGTACGAGTACATGTATGAAGTTAAATATTTCCATGAATTTTTTATCAGAACTTGTTTAAATCAAAATGATCATCTGTGACTTTATGTCCATTGTTTTCTGCTTAAGTCTGTTATTTGTACTATTAATTTATTTAACAAACATAGATTTGATAAATCGTCTGGCAGCATGGGGTTTCCATAATCAAAGATACTAAAATGTTAAGAAACAATCTGTAATTACATATTAACAGATAAACAGCTTCTATTTTTAAAATGGATTTCTATTGTCAAAATGGACTGGAATAAAGCCTTCACATTACCATTATACCCCTGTTTTTGTACTTAAAAAAACTTTGTACCAGAATAGCAAACAACATTTTTACTTGCTCTTCTGGTACAGAATTTAAGTACCAAAAAGGTAATGTGAAGGCTTTATTACAGTCCATTTTGACAATAGAAATACATTTTGAAAATAGAAGTTGTTTGTATGTTAAAAGTTGAATACGGACTTGTATAGTTGCAATGTTATATTAATTGTTTTAAAATTGATCAAACACCATGAAAATTACCAAGAATTTTAACAAAAATGGGTTAAACATAAACTATTTATAGTATATTAAAATCTCAAGCAACAATTTCTATATTTTATGCAAATATTGTAATGTATTGCTGAATATTTTCTTTTGTAAAACCTTTTATGTTTAAAAAAATCTATCGATTGTTCGAAGCGGTGCAGCAAATTCTGACCAGAAGTTTTTATTTTTGAGAAAAATGTCTGATTATTTCACTAATTCTATTGTGTGTTGATTTTCTGTCACAGTAAGCAGATGGCTCTTAGGTTTTCAACACCCTGTCAATATCTAGTATATTCAATGAATGAATTCAGGAACTAACTTCAAAGAATAATGTACATACTTTGTGCAGGCCATTTTCATATATAACCATTTCTCCATATTATGGAAAAGTGTCAAACTTTATTCGGGCATAACTCGGGAACAAAGGTGCTACCTTTCAGTCTTTAGGACTAACATTTAGAAACTATTTGATGCATTAATCTATCTCTTTTAAGCAAAGTTGCAACACGCCCATAGATAGTTAAAGAAGGGTTCCTTTGATTTATTCAACGTAATTTTTTTCTTTATCTATATAATAGTTCTACTAATTCATAAGCTATCAAAATGTTTTCAAGACACTTCAAGTCAAATCTTGAAAATAGATAATTCATAAATGGAATACGCTACCAAAAAGGTTTTTCACCAATTTGTTTCATTAATAGTCCTCTTTTGAATACATCTAACTGAAAATTAACTTGAATATTCCTTAAGTAATTGCAGTCACTGGAAACTTGAATGAAGACATCTTTTCCAGTTAGAATTTGGTTGAGGATGAGGTCAAAAACAGTATTTGTAATTGCCCTTTCTTAATTGTGGAAAATGGGACGGAGGGCAAATAAGGGTTTGTTTTCTGACTCGGAAATAAGTATCAAGAACATTTCTAAAACAGAATTAAAACACTTCACTTCATTTTCAGATTGTACGTTCCTTCTATTTTGCTCAGTGTTTATGTCCCACTGATGCTTGTTGTGTGATTTGGGATTTTCTTTCCCTTGCATGGCACACTCCTTACAAACAGGCAGGACAACTTTGTATTCTATCAGTCAATTGCTAGCTCTTGTTGAGCTTCATTTTCTCCATAGTAACAGCAACAGGCAAAAGTGGTGCCATGACATTTTGTGGGGCTTTGTATGGATTTTAACGAAGTGTAGGGATTTTTATGATGTGTAGGGATTTTTACGATGTGTAGGGATTTTTACGAAGTGTAAGGATTTTTATGAAGTGTAGGGTTTTTACGAAGTGTAGGGATTTTTACGATGTGTAGGAATTTTTACGATGTGTAAAGATTTTCACGAAGTATAGGGATTTTTACGAAGTATAGGGATTTTTACAAAGTGTAGGGTTTTTACAAAGTGTAGGGTTTTTACGAAGTGTAGGGTTTTTACGAAGTGTGGGGATTTTTACGATGTGTAGGGATTTTTACGAAGTATAGGGAGTTTTACGATGTGTAGGGACTTTTACGAAGTGTAGGGATTTTTATGATGTGTAGGGATTTTTACGATGTGTAGGGATTTTTACGATGTGTAAAGATTTTCACGAAGTATAGGGATTTTTACGAAGTATAGGGATTTTTACAAAGTGTAGGGTTTTTACAAAGTGTAGGGTTTTTACGAAGTGTAGGGATTTTTACGAAGTGTAGGGTTTTTACGAAGTGTGGGGATTTTTACGAAGTGTAGGGATGTTTGAAAATTAAAAAACAACATTTTTGTTTAAATAACGCACCTATTTTTTGGCGAGTGGCGGCGGTGGAGGAGGGCAAACAAATGACTGTTTTTAGGCCTGATTATAAGATTAAATAACTGATTTGAAAACAACGGAGAAGAAAAAGGGGGGCCTCATACAAGGCTGATGCACTGCAACCGATTAAGAGACTGCATTGACTCTCTCTCTCTCTGGACAGGACACCAGTCCATTGAAGACTATAATAACTCTCCATACTCATTTTACAACTGAGTAGACAGAAGCATAAATGTATAATGACTGAAGTGTCTTGCTCAAGGAGGTAACACAGGAACTGCGAATCAAACCCAGTAGTTTTTGAATTTTAATACATTTGATTCTCTGAACCATTGCTCTTCTGAGTTTTAACATGTGAGATAATACAAAAGTGACTGTTCAATTTCCAAGAAGTCTACAAAAAGTAAAACAAACTGAACAAAAATTCATTTCTAATTCATTCAATTTATGACAATCCAGAAAAATATTGATCAAACTCTGGAAAATCTCAACACTCCTTAACAACTCCCACCTAAAAATTGAAGAGTCCTTGATAACAAGAGATATTTTATGACTCGAGTTACCCACTCCAAAGCAATCATTTATGTCAAGAAATTGAATACAAAATAGTTCAGAATGAAATTCCTCAAATCCTCCATTTGCAAGTGCCTTCAAATTACCCATGGATGGTGCCATTAATTGGCCTGACATTTTCAAAATCACTGTGCTTCAAGTTCTTTTTAAACAAACATTGATTACCCCTAAGTTCACATAAACATGTATCACAAGTGTTTATTTGTTGAAGTCCAAAAGAGTGGGGGCCAATTATAAAATGTTTAGAGACAGAAATAACTACTTAGAATCTGCTCCAAAGTATAATTGTTTGATTTACAATGCTCTTAGCGATGACTGATTTACAAGCATTATGCATGCACACAGCTGTATTATACCCTCACAACCAATCCATATCCACATTGCAACTTGCATATATATTGTATATCCATATTTATTTCAAAAATCTTTTATCATTATTTGGATGTCAAAGAATCTTGTTTCATTAAAGAGAAGATATAGCTTGTCAGCTATGTACGTTGCTTACTATTTTTCAACTCAATATATTGGAAATGCAGTCAGTCCAGGAAACAAACCCTATAATATTAAGCAGGTGCGTAAGACTTTTGGAAAGTTGGAGGGTAGGAGGGGGGATATGGCCTCTTATTTAAAAAGTGGGGAACAACAGGCAATTTTTCCACAAACTGTACTGATTTTTTTATTTTCTGCTGAAAAATGGGGGCACGTCCCCTATCCCCACCCCAGGTATGCTAGGAATTACAGCCCTAATATTAAAGATCACTCATATCCTTAACATTTGGGGATTTTTGTTGTAATGGGGGAGCCACCATGAAGCACAATTACCCATAAATGTGTTTTCTTTGAATTATGCTGGAAAGTGTGTGTAGGGGGGGAAGGGGGGGGAAGACAAGTACCCCCCATTAATGTGTATAAACTTAGAATCCTCGAAGACAGGGGCAGTAAATCTCCTTCACAAAGTGTGGGGGACATACAGCCATAATTTTCCTCACAAAGTAGAAGAGAGTGCTTCTCACAATGGTATGTGTTTTCTTTGAATTATGCCGGAAAGTGTGTGTGGGTGGGGAGAGGTGGGTGGGAGAGAGGTGGGTGGGGGAGGGGTAGGTGGGGAGGAGTGGATGGGGAGGGGTGGGGGGGGAGGGGTGGGGGAGGGAGGGGTGGGTGGGGTAGGGGGACAAGAATCTCTACCCCAACAGAAGCTCAAGAATTATGGTTCTGCCTGTAAAAATGTTAATGAAAGTAGTATATTTTTCTTTTATGAAACAAAAAGAACAGGTTTAGAAAAAGTATTTTATCCCATTTAAAGAAATTAAATAGAGATTGAATGGCTAGGTTCGATACACAAAATATTTCTTTTAGCCTTAGTTATTTTGAAAAAAAACTTCATATACAGTAACACAAGTATAAACATTTCTTCAATATAATTGAGTAGCTTTAATAAGTGTGTATATTTCTATTAAAGAAAAAAAAACAATATTTGAAAGGCTGATAGGTCTACTCTTTGCATGTCAATTTTCATGCACTTAAACAAAATATAAAAAAATATAAAAAAAGATTTTAAAAGAAATCAAGTGCCGTTCTAAAACTTCTGATCTTCAAATCATTCAAGAATATTTCTGACTTTTTCACCTTCTTCAGACATTCTTAAGGATGACCCACGTAGTTTTTGAACCTGTCTTTTATGTTGCAGGACACTATACTCCAGGGATGTTAGAAAGGGTGAAATGATAATTACAAAATATGGATGGTACTTGATTTGTCATTGTGATACGGAACAGAACAAATTACAGTGTTTAATTAAAACTGTTTTCAATCCACATCAATGTGTAAAATCCAAGGCTTGGAGAAACGATAAAATATTCACTTCAACAAGAGGTTCCTATAGGTGACTTGATACTTACATATTTGAATTTTTTCCTGAACTTTGCTAGTTTTGTTGAATGAAATTCAATCTTGTTGTTATGACATGTGTTACCATCCCCATAAGCCTTATAGGAGAAGTGGATGTCACTCATGTTCGTCTTGTACAATAAAGGAAGAATTGCAAAAATTGAAGCTCTCTTGGTTCTAAATTATAAATCAAAAACAAATTTTATCAAAGCTATTTAAGGTGTTTAATTGGACAAATTTCTAAATACAAAAATACAATGTTATGACAGAAGCTTAAACTTCACCAATAATTTGGATGAATTTTGCTGAGCCATTCTCTGTGACAAATATGCCTACCATGAACTATCAACGTTGGTTGATGCAATTGTTTGTTTCTGGTACACCAGCTTTTTTGGAAAATGTATCAACCTTTTGAACACTTTCAGTATCTGTTAAAAATGTTAGCATACCAGCCTCGTCTAGCTACCTATCATCATATCCCATGTTCTTGTGTAATTCCCCTTTTAATTGTACACATCAGCTCTTCCTAAGTTGCCATTAATCTATACTTTCTTGCAACTCAACGAGATTGACAAGACTCCTTCTCATTTACATAAACAAGAAACCATAAGGTGGCCAGGTCATAGTATAGCGACTAAATAAAAAATATCAGAATACCAGTCCCTCTTCAACCCTACAGGCCATGTTCCTGTACATCTCCCCTTTTGCACAATTCAGCTCTTCCTAATTTGCCATTCCTCATCCTACTTTCCACTCATTTCATAAAAAAGTCCCATTAACGGTTCATACATTGTTATAGCGACTAAATACAAATTAAACATCAGAATACTCGTCCATCTGCCACCCTACAGGCCATGGTCTTCCCTTTTGTGCACTTCAACTCTTCGAAACTTTCCATTTATCCATCCCTTCTTTCAACTGACAATTGAAACTCCTTTTCAAAACTCCTTATCTCATAAAAGAAACCATAAAGTGTGTCATACATCACTGGCAACCGAATAAATCACTTCTGATGAAATGAAATCACAAGATTAACCTAAATTCAAGGTTATCTTCAGCTGAACAAAAAGACCCATCCTATCTGAAATTTATGACAAGCATTTTCCTTTTTAGAGTCAGTTCTGAAGAGAATTAGTTTATTGGTAATATTTTCTGAAAGTCAGTTTCCAGACTTAAATTATTTTATTGATAATAACTTTTTATTTATTGTTTAGCTATTTTTGATATAGCTTATAAATCACGAGAAGAATGACATGCCTGGAATGGCTTTGGTATTCTTATAGCATATACCCCAGGGGTTAACAGCACAAATCAAAAGTCAATCAGTGAAATGATGGTCTCTGTATTGTTAAAAGATTTGCTACATATACTTCATAAAACTCAAACACTATGACCGTAAGTCTTTTCGAACGCTTAAAAATTGAATACAAAACGAATAAAAAGCCATTTCAATAACTATAACATAATTATTAGGTCAACATGGCAATATCATCACTGATAGAAAAATAACTTCTCACGAAATGGAATCAGAGACTTAATCTAAACCAATAAGCTCAACAACGAAAGGACACTTCTAGTTTGAAATTTATGACAATCATGTCCTTTCTGAAAGTCAGTCCGAGACTTAAATTATTTCATTGATAATAACTTCTTATTTATTGATTAGCTATTTTTGCTATGGCTTATAAATCATGAGAAAAATGATATTTGGAAAAGCTTTGATATTCTCAGCACTACCACAAGGGTTTACAGCTCAAATCAAAAGTCGGATCAGTAAAATGATTGTCTCTGCATGTACTAGTTGTTACACTGGAGAAGCTGCTGCTACTCCATAGAACACTATGAATTTAAAGGTGCGGTATCGGCATAAAGACATCCAGTTCTAATGTTTTGATTGGCTGAAATTTCAACCAATGGTTATATGCACCTCTTTCAACCATATTTCGCACTATAATTATAATACAGTAACGATTTCAATTCAGCGTTGATGTGGCTTGTGAGTGAAATGGATGTGTTTCGGATTTGCTTTTGTGCCAAACGAAACAAGTTCGAATCTCATCAAGGCAATATATTTTCTTCTTTTGAATTAAAATGTGGAGCTATAATTAACTGAGTTAATTTCAGTTAATAACTCCATGATTAAACTAACAATGAATTTGTACAGCTCTGTTAACTCGGCTGTATCATGCCACCACACATACATACCGTACGTACGTGCATATACCTAATCTTTAAACACACAATATAAATGATATTAGATATGAGCCTTGATGCCTCAATCTAAAATTTCAATTTCATTTCATAGACATTTATTTCCTATAACAAAACACCGAGTTGCAGTACAGCAAGTGCATATAATATTTCAAAAATGTGTACATCAATTATTGGCCTTGTAGCAAATAATTTTCAAATAATAGTACAGTTGGAAAAGGAGAGATAAAGAAGAAAGTTACAAAAACTGACATAAACTCAGAACTCCCCAGAAAACCTAATTTATATCACAACCTGCCAAACAAAAGAAAATATTTTGAAAACAACATGGATGGAATGACAATGAAGAAATATAAATTAACTTTTATTTAAAAACAGCCAGGTTAAAAAAGCTCCTATTTATCATCAGTGTAATGAACACTATTGTATTGGCAAACATAAAGATTCCTCTTATTATACTAATATATTATTTAAATTTCTGAACATTCCCTTCAAAACAAAAATACAATCATTCTTCATTAATGATATACTATTTGACAAAAATCCTTTAAAAATAATAAATACAAATCCATTACGAAAATTACATTTAAATTATTTCAAGAATTTCATGAATTTCTTTTTTTATTATTGATATACTATATTTGAAAAACATCCTTATCTAAATAAAAATGAAAATCCACAAATATAAAAATCACTTTTAAACTATTTCAAAATGTTTCATGGGGCTGATCACCAAAGTTGGATTGAACAACATTCCTTTTGTTATTGATATGCTATATTTAACAGCATCTTTTCCAAAAAAAAAAAAAGAAAGATTCAAATTAATTACAAAAATCACTATTTAAAATAAAAAGGGGTTTTACACATGTTTTAAGACCAAATATTAGAAGTTTTCCTGCAGGTTATCAGAAATGTTTTCATCAATAAAAAGTAAGTGATTACAGGTAAGCAATGAAAGTTAATGCAAGGAGTAATGCCCATTCTTTGTCTCTATTTCAAAATCTCATCATGTATGGATTAAATGGAACAGATGCAGTTAACAAGGATAATATTCCTATCTTTCCAGCCAATATTCAACACAGAGAAGTTAGAAACTCTTGAGCAGCACATTCTTATCTCATCACCAAAAAATTTGAGCCCTAGGTCTTAAAGTTCTTCCCACTCAAAAGCCAGGCATGGTGTAAAATCTTCCTAAAACAAAGCTTATAACAAAGAAGTAAGTACCTGCTTACCCAGATTCACAAATGATGACCAGAACGACAATGTATCAAACATCAAATTACTGACACTTTCCGTTAGGGTGTTCCACAAAAAATGCAATTTCCCTAGGAGAAATTTTAATTTCTGTCATTTTTCTTAACATTTCTTATCAAACCCCATGAGCTACTAGATATTCTAATTCACACTTTAAAAATTGAAAAAAAAAAAAAACTAGATTAACCCAGAATCAAGAGATCATGCATATTGCATACAGCACTTGAAGGCACAATTTTGTTTTTGTGTCATATTTTGTCCAATCAGCAATCATAGTCTCCAAATACATTTAATAGGTCACATATATGACAGTACAGAAAATTTCAATGACAAACATGAGTGAATCAAAGACTTTGATTAATGATCGTTTAATGTGCTTTATCGCCATTACAAATATGTGAAGAAATTTCACAGCTGGTGGCTATAGCATGCACTAAAACACGAGCGGAAGTACTTATGCATTTGTTGAAAACATGCATTGTTGAACGAGCAACATCCATTCATCACAATATATGGAGTCATAAATGGGATTCCAATGATATTATAATTCTATCACCCGTTATAAATACACTGTTATGTTTTTAATTGTCTGCTCATAAATTAAATCAAATTCACATGTAACTCACAAAACTTTGAGTGTCAAATGTACTCAAAGAAATCTTAAGTCGTAAATGTTGCTAAGGCTTTAAAAAAAAAATTAGTGTTAGTGATATATACACTGTCTTTCATTCTCATTTCATCTTTTCCCAGAAAATTTGAAAGCCAATATGTTTGCTATATTTTTAACAAGACATTTATAAAGTACGCAAGCAATATGACCATGGACTGTTGATAATCAATCGATTTCACATTTTATTTTCAGCACTTGCAATATTCAAGCCCAACAAACTGTACATAAACTCTTCATATAATATCACACCGGTCTGCCATTACTAATTTCTCTGTTATGAAAACAAGTAACTGCAACATAAATTCCCCTACATAAATTTACATAACCATAACATTTCTGAGAATCTTAAGCTAAGCTAAGAAAACTTTCACATTTTGGTCAACTTTTCAATTCTGTCTGGTTTGAGAAAAGAAATAGATCGGAATTCAACTTCATGTATAACAATTTTCTTTGCTATGTGCATCACATCCTGAGTTCTGAAATAGTCTTTTACATGATTTATCATTGTTTATGTCAAAATTGTGCTATGTTGAGCCCTCTCCTCTCATAATCACTATTCTTTAATTACAAGAATTACGACCAAGAATTCTGAAAACCCATTTTCAACACTGGCTATTGCACGATATTTAATGAACTTTAAAACGCCATCAAAGCCGATAAATGACAAAACACTTAATCAGGAGGTGCGAGCTCAAATAAAAGGAGGCCCCCACTAGGTGATATCCTGCATTTTGTTTGGAATAATTGCTACCACTTGATTTTCTATTTGTAAGTAGAGAAAGATGGATGACGAAGTATGAGCCAGGGAAAAGGAGATGTATAACATAGCAATTTATGTGTTTAGATGACAATGTGACAAGGGTTATGAAATACCAATTTCAAATGTGAACTTCACATTGCGTTTTAGAATGATTCTTGCGTGAAATTGTGAAACCTAACTCCCAAACTGACAAACTCACAGCAGCTACAGTGGCTCTACAGAAAGAGAGTTAAACAAAGTTTAAAGGTCTATGCACTTGTAGCAGCAACTTATGCTAAATTGCTTTACAATCTATAAAAATGATGAAAGCAGCAAAATCTTTAAACCAAATCGGTTAAAATTTACCCATTTTAAAGCATTCTGAATTTCCAGGCCAAAATATGGGAATGTTTGTTCCTCTTTAAGCTCCTATTGTGATGTATGACAGGGCGGAACTTCCTATTTCCTTGAGTAAACCATTTGTTTTTTTAATTGCTAGTCACACATTCGTGAACTAGAATGGTAAATACCAACACTAAGTCCCACATGGCATCCCATGTCCCACATGGCATCCCACACCATGTCCCACATGAAATCCCATCCCACCCCTTGTTCCACATGGCATTCCACCATATCTCCCATATGGCATCCCACCCCATGTCCCACCTTACATCCCATCCCATGTCCCATGTGGCATTCCACCATATGTCCCACATGGCATCCCATTTTATGACCCACATGGCATCCCACCCTATGTCCCACATGGATACCATCCCATGTGCCAAATGGCATCCCAACCCATGTCCCACATGACATCCCATCCCATGTCCCACATGACATCCCATCCCATGCCGTGTTCCACATGGCATTCAACCATATCTCCCACATGGCACTCCACCATACAGTATGTCTCACATGGCATTCCACCATATATCCCACATAGCATTCCACAATAGTCCCATATGGCATCCCACCCTATGATCCAAATGGCATCCCACCCTTAGTCCTACATGGATCCCATCCTACATGTGTGTCCCATATTAATCCAACCATATTGTACCACATGACATCCTTCCCTATGTCCTACATGGCATCCCTCTCTGTGTCCCACATGGCATACCTCCCTATATGTCGCCCATGCCATCGCACCTTGTATTTCCGCATCAGTGGCTTCTCACCTAATGTCCAACATGGCATCCCACCTTATGTCCCACATTGGATCCCACCATATGTTCCACATGTTCCCCATCCTAATTTATGTCCTAATTGGCATCACATCCTATTTCCCCATGGCCTCCTACCCTATGTCCAACATAGCCTCTTACCCTATGTCACACATGGCATCCCAACCTATGTCACACTCTGTGTTACTTGTGGCATCCCACACCATGTCCCACATGGCCTCCCACACCATGTCCCACATGACCTAGCTCCCACCCCATGTCCCACATGGGCTCCCATACCATCCCATGTCCCACATGACATCCCATGTCCCACATGACATCCCATGTCCCACATGACATCCCATGTCCCACATGACATCCCATGTCCCACATGACATCCCATGTCCCACATGACATCCCATGTCCAACATGACATCTCATGTCCCACATGACATCCCATGACTCACATGACATCCCATGTCCCACATGACATCTTATGTCCCACATGACATCCCATGTCCCACATGACATCCCATGTCCCACATGACATTCCATCTCCCACTTGACATCCCACATGACATCCCATGTCCCACATGACATCCCATGTCCCACATGACATCCCATGTCCCACATGACATCCCATGTCCCACATGACATCCCATGTCCCACATGACATCCCATGTCCCACATGACATCCTATGTCCCACATGACATCCCATGTCCCAAATGACATCCCATGTCCCACATGACATCCTATGTCCCACATGACATCCCATGTCCCACATGACATCCCATGTCCCACATGACATTCCATGTCCCACTTGACATCCCACATGATATCCCATGTCCCACATGACATCCCATGTCCCACATGACATCCCGTGTCCCACATGACATCCCATGTCCCACATGACATCCCATGTCCCACATGACATCCCATGTCCCACATGACATTCCATCTCCCACTTGACATCCCACATGACATCCCATGTCCCACATGACATCCCATGTCCCACATGACATCCCATGTCCCACATGACATCCCATGTCCCACATGACATCCCATGTCCCACAAAACGTCCCATGTCCCACATGACATCCCATAGCACTCCACTATATGTCCCGCATGGCATATTCCACCATATATCTTACATGGCATTCTACCCTGTTCCATATGGCATCCCACCCCATGTCCCACATGGCATCCCACCCCATGTCCCACATGACATCCCACCCCATGTCCCACATGACATCCCACCCCGTGTCCCACATGACATCCCATAGGCTCCATGAATCTCATCCTAGCTATCACAGTCCCTGATTGAGCATACTATGTATGAAAGTGTCAGTTCATATAATAACTTATATGCAAATGAGTTGTTGAATAAGAAAAAAAAGCAGAGTCAAATAATTATGCCTGATGTAGCCCTTGGTGTATACCACATGGTATATATTATATCAGCTGTCCTGCATGGCCCCTATCCATGTCCCACATGGCATCCCTCCCTATGTCCATATGTGGTCAAATCCTGTCACATTCCCTGACTGAGCATACTAAATAAAATAACAAGTCTGGTCAGTTCATATACTGTAGCAACTTTATGCAAATGACCACACAATAATAAAGGTGGAGTTTACTAATCATGCCTGATACAACTATTGGTGCCCAACAAAATATTTTGAAGAATATTAAGTATTTTAAATCCCCAGTGCTACGAGAGAGACACTTAAGGATCTCTGAAGAATATTGGAAAATTACATCATTTTACAGTTATCTTCTAAGGAAACATCAAATGTTTTGAAGACTTTTTAAGGAAACCAGTCTTCAATCTGTCTTAAGTGTCTCTGAATGTGTTGTAAGAAAACTTTAACCTTTCATAACGATATCTGAAGAAACTTTAACTTTTTCTGAGGAACTCTGAAGAAAGTTTAACATTTTCTGAGGAATTCTCAAAAAACTTTAACATTTCTGAGGAAATCTCAGGAAAATCTGTGGCCAGACGGACAGCCGGACAAGACGAAATCGCCATTACATAGGTTCGCATTATGCTTTGCATGATCACCAAAAATAGATTTTAACCAAACAATTTTAAGTGTTAATTGACCATACCCTTCACCAAAATCTAGCAGGAATAGACTTTGTCATCAATTTTGGGAACTAAAATTTAGAAAGGACATAAAAAGAATTACATGCAGCTTTTCTGCAGCTACCTGCCTAGTCATACATCACAAATTTAGAATAATTCATGCAGATTGCTAAAACTTTAATCAGTCATAATTAAAAAACTATACATTATTATTATACATTTATAGTGTGTGCTTGATCTTAAAAAGCTCCAAGTGCATTACATAATAAACACCATATACATGGACATAAAGAAATGTTAAAATAAGATAAATAGGTAAGAATATGTAAACATCTTATAATAAGAATAATACTGAAATTGTTATAAAATATATACAAAGAAAACTAAAAGTTTATGGGTAAAAAGCACTATGGGTAAAAAGCACTATGGGTAAAAAGCACAATGTGTAAAATGCACTATGGGTAAAAAGGACTATGGGTAAAAAGGAAACAAATTTAAAATTAAAACACCACTGTTCATTAAAAGCAGTAAAAACAAAATACTGAGAGATGATTAATCAAAACATTAAAATTAAAGATCACTGTAAACATGATAGTTATGAAGAAAAGGGCTATTCACATAAGAAAGCAGTATAAAATGGCAAAAGAACACAGGATTTAAAGGACATCATAAGACAGCTTTTCCTAAAAAGGTGAGTTTTGAGTGAACGTTTGAAAGAGTTACATGCTATTAACAAGATTTAAAGACATGTTGCGTTTAGAATTTAATGCTCTTTCTTATGGGCGAAAAATTGATAGGCACATATAAGACACATATGATGTGATTTTTTGTATCTTGCTGCAAGATCCTGATATCATAGCTATTATCATACATATTAACAAGTTGTATATTGATTCCTGGAAAATACAAAGAATTACAAAATGGTTAATTCTAACCAACTTAAAAAGGATTTTTTTGTCATTCAGTCATGCTTTATAGATTTAGGAACAACTCAAATAATATTACTTCTTCTTGTCCGTAAAGCTCATTAGTGGCTTGCCATATGGGCAAGCGGTGGCAATTGAGATCCCAAGATTTGCTTTTGTAATTAAGAATATTATACATGATAATGTTCCTTTTTAGCCCCCTTCCCCCAAACACACACACACGTTTTGACACACAACTACAATTTTATACTGTGAGATCAGGTTTCCACTTAACCCTTACTCTACCAGCACGGTTTTTAAAACGTGCTTGGGAGGCGGGGTCAAAGATGGGGCACCCAAAACGGCAATAATATCGCCGCGTGCTAGAGTAAGGGTTAAGCACAGGCTGATTATTGAAGGGTCCTCTGTCTTTTAAGCAGCAAATACAGGCTCGTTCCACTTCCGAGACCCAGTGGGCTGCCCACCAGGACCATGCTGCAAATATGCTTGAGTTGGCACACTTGTCGCGGGTTGACTAACCCTTACTCTACCAGCACTTTTTTTGAAAACGCTCTTGGGAAATGGGGCACCCAAAACGGTGATAATATCACCGCATGGTAGAGTAAGGGTTAAGCACAGGCTGATTATTGAGGGGTCCTCTGTCTTCTGAGCATCAGAGTCGGGCTCATTCCGCTTCAGCGACCCAGTGGGCCACCCACCGGGACCATGCTGCATATATGTTTGAGTTGGCACACTTGTCGCGGGTTGATTAACCCTTATTCTACCAGCACCTTTTTTAAACCTGCTTAGGAGTCGGGGTCAAAGATGGGGCACCCAAAACGGCATGGTAAAGTAAGGGTTAACTGACCAAAACATTCTACTACATCATACTGTAGCTCTACACAAAGAGTTAGTTGTGGTTAAATCAATCTGATATTGTACCTGCAGGCAGTACACATCATTTTATCAATCTTTGCTGAACATTTCCATTACAACATCCTGAATTTTCATAGCCATAATCAGTGTACACTTTGTCATTTCAAAATGTTTACACTTTACCTGACAAGATATAAACACAACTTGATACATGAATTTTCTTGCCATGAACAATTTGTCATTTCAAATATGATGCTGATTTCCTGCTCTAAATATTTCTTTTCTAATTTTTTTTTATTCCAGATTTGTCATGTCAAATCTAGATATATCTATTTAATAAAACTTGGTGAAATTTATGGGAATTAGCATGATCTTCATTTCTTATAAGTGGCTACAAATCTTTTCTGTCGGTTAATGTTTATCTTTATAGCGCACATTTCTGCAAAGAAATAAATAATCAATTGGCCGTCATGACAAAAACTTGCAAGAAGCATATCAACACTTGTGTAAGGAAAATTTGTTCTTCATCAATATTTTTGAAAGAGAAATGAGCAGAAGATATTGTACACTATAGTGATGTGTTGAGAAACTTTGAAAATAAATTCATTTCTAAAAGATGAACTCATAATATCAAATGATCAAAACATGGAAAACATCAGGATTGTTGTGTTACCCAAATCTCTGTCAAAAGCATAACTAACACGTCAAACAATTTCCGAAAAGAAACAGTGATTTTGATTTTCTCATTTGACCATTTGATTTTACCAATTTGTACAAGTGCAAAATTTCTAAAATGCAAAAAAATTAAAAACATAATTACCTAATTTTGTTTTGTTGTTTTATCAACTTAAAACAATACAATTTTGGTATACAAAACTTTAGGCAGATGAAGATAATATCTTATTTTTTCCAGTGATTGTTTCAGTTTATCAACTATGGGATTGGAGAACGGGGTGGGAAAACATGTAGGGAGGGGAACAATGAAGATTCAAACACTTTCTTTAACATCCCTGCAAGTTCCATATTTTAGGCATGCAGTAAAAGTGACATAGTTTTTTTTTTTTCCCCTTCCTCTTGTAAACCACATTACAGTACGTAACATACAAAAGAAAGCCATTCTAAAGAGAGAAAAGAATAAATATTTCAAGCATTGAGAGAAAATGCAACAAACTCAAAGCGGGATGCAAGATTTTTTAACAAACCCCCAAAAAACGGGTTGAGAGAAAGAATAAATAGTTTTTTTAAATAGGTATTTTTGTATTTCAGACTTTCAGCAGGCAAATTTCTTTTGTGACCCCCACCCCCCCCACACACACACACACTTTCATTAAGTGATATCATGATTTTGCAATAAACACATGAATGGAACCTCACAAGCTTCAAGAACAAAGACATCATTGTTTGAGATTCTCAAAAGCTCCCTAGAAATCACACACCCAAGCTCACTGTACTAATTACTCTAGTGCCCATCATGAGCCAATATGACAAGCTCAAACCATTATATATCATGGATACTAATCCCTTTTCCTCAAATTTATCATGATGAAATTAAAAGCTGCATAGCCTCCACTTCTATTGTAATATTCAAACCATTAGAAACAATTAAGTATTCATTGATGCATGAATGAATTGAACATGAATGCAAAAATGTGATCATATTAGTCTACAAGTCTATCTTGCATGAAAGAAGGAGACTAATTATGCCACATTTTTTCCAAGTATCAATAAGACTATAAATTTCATACCATATGCTGCACTTTCATTAATATTTTGGAAGGAAATGTTCATTAGGTAACAATGGTCTTACTAGTAAATTATTATCCAGGAGAATTATTTCTCCCAAGCTTTAGCATCCAGGATTCATAAATTGAAATACAGTTGATGTACACATGTACCCAATTCTCTGGAAATGAACATTAACCCAACACTCTGTGTTAATTGGTTGAACTAAAAACAAATGAATTTTATTGTTGCAAGATATATATATAGTAAGTAAATTAACTATCTGGTCCATAAGTTACAATACTGTACTTTCTACAAAGTTGATTTTTCGTTATTACCTTAAAAAATAACAACCCCAAGATTTGGTAATGACCTTTCCATTTGGTAATGACCTTTCCATTTGGTAATGACCTTTCCATTTGGTAATGACCTTTCCATTTGGCAATGACCTTTCCATTTGGTAATGACCTTTCCATTTGGTAATGACCTTTTCATTTGGTAATAACCTTTCCATTTGGTAATGACCTTTCCATTTGGTAATAACCTTTCCATTTGGTAAAGACCTTTTCCATGTATAATAATCTTTGTTTACCTTATCTAAAGCTAACTTCCTCACCGATAAATGTTGGTGCTAAGATTTGGAACTCGCTTCCCTCAAATATAAAAAAAATCGGCTTCCGTGAAATCTTTGAAGTCCCATTTCAAGAACTATCTCTTATCTGCTTAAAGACCTAGTAGTAAGAAATTCCTATTCTCTGACCTAGGTTATATAAATTTATTCTAACCTGTGTATTACACACTCATATTGTGCATTTTCTTCAATCAATTTGTTTTGGGAGGTGATAAGGGTAGAATTAGGTGGCATTGAAGGAGAGGGGGTCAGGGAGGGTGGGATTTAGGTAGGGGTAGGATGAGGGAAGGGTGGGTGTATATACATACTGAATTGATTATTTATTATCTTACTTTCTCTTAGTGTAGCATAAGGGGTTTTTGCACCCATAAGCTTTACATAGTTTTTTTGCAAAATCTCCTCAGCCACTGTGTTTATATTTGTTAAACCATGTTACTCTCATTGAAGTTTAATCAATCAGAATATAATTTACAAGATGTATCTAATTTCACTTGATGTGTATGTATATATTCAATTTTTAATTGTTTGGCTTAAATGAAGTATTTGAAATGAAAAAAAAAAAAAATCAATCATTATCCTTCATCAATCTTTCCATTATTATCATTCATGACTTTTAAAGTCTTAAGACTTAGGGAAGGCTCACAATTCCAACTGCCCAGACATGACCAGTGATGTTATGCTTCAGTGCATATACACTATGCACATTTGTGTATATATGCACAGAAGCATGACATCACTGGCCATGTCTGGGCAGTTGAAAGTATGAGCTTTTCCTTATGCTCAAGATATATGTTGTTATAGTCAAGGGATTACATTCAATAAATCAAATTTACATTTTATCAAATTTTCAGAAGACGAAGCCAACTAAGATAATTGATGTTGCCTGTGATAATTGCATACCACCTCGTAAATTTTCAGCACTACAAGAATTACAAAAATATATTATCCTCATTTCTTAATTCTTGTTGTAATCATTACTTTGGTTTTGAAATGGGTCTACTAGGACAAGAGCATTATTCTTGGTATCAGCTAGCTGTCAGAAAATGCTTTGCTACAAATAGAATGCTTTTAACATCTCCCAAAACATGATGGAGTGATACACCAGGGAAGTGTCATTTGTTTTTTTTTCTTCTTCTAAAATGGCACTCTTCGGGATAGACAAAGTTCTCTTTTAGGTTAGCTGGTTGGTGAGGTTTAACGTCACCATGGTTAAATGTGCTAGAGAGGTGAAGTAAGATCAGTGGAGGAGAAAGGAGTGAGAGTAGATAGTGAGATGGTGCAATTGTAGAAGGGTGTGAGGGCAGACAGTACATGTTTTAGTTAAGTTGATGTGATGCAGGAAAGGATTTTTGAGGGGGCAAAGGGAGGGGGGGGTGTATATGTTTGGTATGTGTTGAAGGCGGTCCTGTAGAGGGTTAAAAATTATTCATAGGAAATTAAAAATTAATGTTGAGGCGGAGTGTTTATATGCGTATTTAATGCACGGGTCAAAGATTTTGGCCAGAGTAGAATGACCCAACTTTAGAAGGGTCATTCACGAGTGCAAAATCATTTGAACCGTGCATTAAATACGCAAATAAACATAGATGCCAAAAACATTGATCTTTTGATAAAAGTTGTGTTCGATTGTTTAAAATGCATAAAGAAAAAAAGAAAAAAAGAACAGGCCTCCCAGGGACTCTTTACACCCCAGATCAATCAGAGAATACTTGCTTCTGTCACACATCTGTGCAATAACTGACACACTCAAATCAATTCTAGCAGGCACAAATCTCCAGAAATTAGTTAGAAAGGCACACTTTAGAGTTGAGATGCATGGCGCTGCAAGTTCCACACTGACCTATGTGTGATAAGCATCAAAGGTTGAAGTTTGATCTAGAATCAGAACTGCTATTTGTGGGTCTGTTTCAGGGCAGAATTGCCACCCACCAACAATTGGAAGGGGGAGGAGGGGGCGGAGGAGGGGGAGGAGGGGGGAGGAGGAGGGGGAGGAGGGGGAGGAGGGGGTACCAGTCAGTCAGAAGCTCATAATGTCAATAATTCCTGACGCCCAAAGCATATGGGCATTTTTAGCATTTAAAATCCCCTCAAATCATGTTCAGAAATACTGAGGTCCATGTTTTGATGCTTGAGATTATTAGAAGGTTGGCTTAAGAGCCTGTGGTGGCACAGCCTTTTTCTTTTTGTTAAAAATGACTATTGTCTCCACAGACCCCAAAATTTCACAAATGACCTCAATCCCCACCATAGTTGGGGCTGTGGTTTAAAATAATAAATTTTTGACCCTGATACTCAAGATGTCATATAAACATGAACTTAAATTTCATCAATACCTAGATTGACTAAATGATGGATGATGGAACACATTTTTTCACTATTCTCCATTTTAGAGACCAGTGTCTATGTTAAAAATAGGTCTTTTGCTCCCGGACCCCCAAGCTTCCACATTACCTCAAATCATATTCAGCAAAGGGGATCTTTCACAGTGTTCATTCAATGTAAAAATATATCAGGAGGCATATGTGGCCATTGACTGACTGAACCTATACACTCAACTTACAAAAAAAGTAGCAGTTTTTGCAACCTAAAAATCAAGGGGGTAAAGACCTTAATCTGTAATTAGCTTATATTCATGGTGCACCTATTTTTTGTTGCAGCATCAGCATTAATGGAAAGGAAATGAAGCCTAACTACCAAAAACAACTTCTCATCTTGGGCCTAAATAACCTCCTCTTATCCAGTCTTATCAATATAAGATCAACACTTCCTGATTTTATCTTTGGATTTTTGCAATTAAAAAAGTTACTATGTCAGTGGCTGGGGGGAACGTGTTCCTCAGTCCATCCTGTGGCAATGGCCGTGTGTGGTCTGTTTTGTATTACCAATCATGCCTGGTGTCCACATCAAATGTGCAATATAGATAGCGCAACTGAAATGTCTAGAATGAAACACTGTAAATGAAATTGTACTGGGACATTTTTGGTGATTTTATTTTTCATGACTCAAAACAAAAAATTAAGGTTTTAAAAGATTTAAAGAGCATTTTTTGAGAAATAAAGAGCCACTTTTGCAATAAAGGTTTTGAAAGGTTTCGAAGAGGGATGCTCGTCTCATTAAAATACGTTGAAATTGGGAGATGCGATTTTTTGACATCACTTCCGGTTGTGGACGCAAGATCCGATCCACTCTGTTTGTACATGGAGTTAGAAGAGAACTCCATGGTTTGTACAGCCAGACACTAGCATGTGCATTGTATGTGCTGGCTTACATACACAGCGCATTACGTTACTGTGACGAAACACTTGTTTGTTTTTTCAATGCGTTTGTCAGAAAGCAAAAGATTAGTATTATAATACTACAATAATAGTCACCAAATGAAAATTACTGAGCAAAAAAAAAAAAAAGAAGAAGAAGAAAGCAAAAGTCACAATAAATGATTCTACCAGGGCTCAAACTCACGACTGTTGATAAGAAAAAAACTGCTTTCAATTGTCGTAACCTACAGGGCCAACTCGTGTAGTGACCTTCAAGGCGTTTTAAATAATTAAATACTTTGCAATATGAGCCAATGAATCGCGCAGCAAAATTTTAACCAATCAAAAAATTTGAAGGAATTTTAAATATTGTGCACATATGACAATTTCGCCTCTTTAAAGGTTTTGAAGGTTTCGCTGGGAGCATAAAAGAATAATAAATGAGAAAGTTTACATACATTTTTCGCTTTGTTAAGAAGTTCACCTGTTGTAAAAAGGATTTAACCTGAAGGCCATGCGTTACAGGAATTTATATACATGGTTTATGACAATGCAATAACTCCATAGAAATTTTATAAACATAAATACATCATTAGTGATTAAATTTTAGATGCAAGAATAATTAAATACACAACATAAATGTTTGATTTATGGTTACAATTAAATAACTTGAGAAGAAATAAGTTATGACAAAATGGGTACTGAATTCAGGATCTGGAGAATTGAACTGATTGTTCCAATGCATGGTTTAATGTGGGTTTCATTCATACACAGAGGACATATGCACTCCCTGAACCTATATATCAAATAATTTCTTCTCTGTCAGGGTGGTAAAAAAATGAAATACTCATCCCCAGTTCTTAACCACTAAAGTGTCAACTAGTTCAATGAAATCTTGAGGGGGGAAATTTGAGGCAATCAGCCGGGTTACAATTTCTTTCCTAGACTCATTCTCCCATCCCAAAGCTCCCTTGTGAATTTTTGACATATATGTAAATACATAAAGTTTTGCTGTCAGAGTTCCAACTTCCTACTGTGACACAATAACTGCACTTTTCTATTTCTTACGAGCCAATTAAACATTTTATCTCCACCAATGCAAAAGGAGGTTGTATTCATGTGGACGTGGGTCAAGCTTTAATACTAAATAGCATTGGTAATTAAATGACCATTATAAAACCAGTTCTTGAGATAGGTTGTTGATAGCTGCAGGATATTAAAGTTAATCATATATATATATATATATATTACAGAAGAATAATTGGCACAATTATTCAATGTGCCATTTTAATGAATATTGTTCATTTGTCCAACAAAGCATATAATGAGGTGTAGAGTTATGACCTAGATCCTCTTTTGAGTGACAAGTTCAAGCAATACTTAATAATGAAAAGAGCATTACTGTTGTTGTAAAGATGTTATGCTCACATAATTATTCCAAGATTTCAATTAAATTAATCAAGTGACTGAGTGATGCACAGGTCCCCTATCCAAGCATAAATTAATCCTTATCTGACTGAAATTGAGTAAAGCGCAGGTCGATCCTCCTTATTTCCGAAAATGGTCTGACAAGGGCTAACTATATATCTCATGCATGGGCGGGATTGGCCTACCAAAAGTGTGTGAGGGGGGGGAGGGGGTCAAAAGCGTGGAGAGGGGGAGGAAAACTACAAATTCATGCTCAGATGCAAAAAATTACCATACAAAAGATACAAATTCTGAACCCCCTCCCTTAAGTCCTGCCTATAATCATGTACAATATTCTAATCATATTAACTAAAGATTATATATATATATATATATATATATATATATATATATATATATATATATATATATATATATATATATATATAATATATATATATCCACCTATTAATATATATATATATATATATATATATATATATATATATATATATATATATATATATATATATATACATTTTATACTACTTAATTGAGACACAGCTAGAGATCATCATAGTACTACACTGAATGTTATGCTTTCTTTGAACTGGTCTCCAAGATAACAAGATTGTGTAAGGGAAACCTAATCTTTCAAATCAAATATTGACTTCAGTCATTTATGGTTGATTGTATTTTACAGATACTATCACATCACTTTTCATTTAAGTTCTATTGTACAATGAGAATTTCATCATTAGCCTGTCCGAGTTACTGTAGATGATTGACAGCTCTTTCAACCAATCACCGCATCAATTTGCCTAGCAACAAAATCTGCATAACTAATCGGGGCAAACATCCTACGCTATACTGGTACATTACAACTAGCTAGTGATGCGCACTCATGCAGTCAATGTAATTTATTGTAAAAAAACAAATTACTACATACACAGACTGAGTGACTGTAAAATGGTTGGCAAAAATTGTGCTTACGGGCCCGCAGCGGGCTTTGTAAATCTGATTGCTGTTACCCAGAACAGTTAGCAATTTTGTTTATCCCATTTGCTAAAAACTCTAAATTTCCGGAGAAGTGCCATAAATTAATCAAAGCTAGTGGCAGGCCTTGCGAACATCTAAATGTCAATGCATTGTTAATGCACGATTGCGGATTATGCGTTGCTATGGTGGGTGTGGCTTATTTCGTAACTCAGAGACGTTAATTGGGTAACCCCTTCTTATTAACAAACCTAACAAAAAGGAAAGTATTCACACCAAAGTTAATTAATAAATTGATCTTAAATTACATCGCATAAGAAATCCAAGTCCATGTAACTCTATGGGGAGAGATAAACCCATAAAACTTCACCCTATAACCAAAGTTCACGCAGAGGCTTTTACCAGACTTTCGAGTAATTATCTCTGACATCTGATTAGCAATATCTTATCTTTTTTCTGGGCCAACACCACCTGAGCTTTTCATCAAGCAAATTTCATTACTTTCCTATTTCATTACCGAATCTTTATCGACTTTAATCAACTAAAACACATCAGTTATCGAACAAAACTAGGATAGCGGTGAAGACTTGTGTTAATTGAGATGGAAGTGAGTTAACTAGAAAAAAAAAAAAATAGTTGATCTGGAGACTATATTCTTGGATTGAAAATAATCTTCCTTTAATGATGGCTTAACTATATCAGGGTTTGTATTTGTAATTAACTGCCATGGATTAAATGTGTTTCCTTGTGTGATTTTAAATTAAAACTTTATATATATATATATATCAATTACAGAAAATGATGATAAGTAGGTTACAAGCATGTTGGCAGATATTTTTTGGAATAAGAGATTCCTCACTTCCAATTTTGTATGTCAATACTAAGAGAAAGTTTTGCCACATAAAACCCCCATAATTTCAGTTGAGCCACATAAAAAGTATGTCAAAGTAAGGAATTAAGTGAAAACCTGTGTTTCTGTTCACAAAGAAGGGTTCTAATTTAGTCGTAATGCACATTGCCACATTTTCTGCTGCAGGTTATGACATATACATGTAGGTTAATAATATTCACAAGAAATTCACATATTTCAGCATATGCCAGATCACACAAAAGGCCATGTATTAATTTTTCCAACACAGGTTAATTTCCATACTTAATGCAGTTATGTCAGGGGTAATTACTGAAATGCTGCAAATTCCTAAAAAAACTGTAGGAAAACAGCTGGGCAGTAAGATATCCTCATGAACACAAAGATTAACCACAAAAAAGACTTGATTTCAAAACAACCTGTGACAACTGGAGTTGGTACAATGGTATTAAAAAGTTCTAAAACATATGCTCCACCATTTTTTAGGCTGACCTCGCTTTCAAATAATTTTGAATGAGGGTAGAAATCTCAGCCATTATTGTGGCCAAACATTTAAAACAGAATATTGATCACAATTTGCAATGAGATTTATGCTGACTGTAACGTTCTCCCAAAATATTTTCATTACTTGGGGTGAGAATGGTCATGCTAGCAGATCTATTGGGGGAAGGGGAGGGGTGAGAACGGTCATGCTAGCAGATCTATTGGGGAAGGGAGGGGAGGTTAGAACGGTCATGCTAGCAGATCTATTGGGGAAGGGGAGGGGGTGAGAACGGTCATGCTAGCAGATCTATTGGGGAAGGGGAGGGGTTGAGAACGGTCATGCTAGCAGATCTATTGGGGATGGGGAGGGGGTGAGAGCGGTCATGCTAGCAGATCTATTGGGGAAGGGGGAGGGGGTGAGAACGGTCATGCTAGCAGATCTATTGGGGAAGGGGGAGGGGGTGAGAACGGTCATGCTAGCAGATCTATTGGGGGGGGAAGGGGTTGAGAACGGTCATGCTAGCAGATCTATTGGGAAGGGAAGGGGGTTGAGAACGGTCACGCTAGCAGATCTATTGGGGAAGGGGAGGGGGTGAGAACGGTCATGCTAGCAGATCTATTGGGGAAGGGGAGGGGGTCAGAACGGTCATGCTAGCAGATCTATTGGGGAAGGGGTGGGTGAGAACGGTCATGCTAGCAGATCTATTGGGGAAGGGGGAGGGGGTGAGAACGGTCATGCTAGCAGATCTATTGGGGAAGGAGGGGGTGAGAAACGGTCATGCTAGCAGATCTATTGGGGAAGGGGAGGGGGTGAGAACGGTCATGCTAGCAGATCTATTGGGGAAGGGAGGGGTTGAGAACGGTCATGCTAGCAGATCTATTGGGGAAGGGAGGGGGTGAGAACGGTCATGCTAGCAGATCTATTGGGGAACGGAGGGAGGTGAGAACGGTCATGCTAGCAGATCTATTGGGGAAGGGGAAGGGGGTTGAGAACGGTCACGCTAGCAGATCTATTGGGGAAGGGGAGGGGGTGAGAACGGTCATGCTAGCAGATCTATTGGGGAAGGGGGAGGGGGTCAGAACGGTCATGCTAGCAGATCTATTGGGGAAGGGGTGGGTGAGAACGGTCATGCTAGCAGATCTATTGGGGAAGGGGGGGGTGAGAACGGTCATGCTAGCAGATCTATTGGGGAAGGGAGGGGGTGAGAACGGTCATGCTAGCAGATCTATTGGGGAAGGGGAGGGGGTGAGAACGGTCATGCTAGCAGATCTATTGGGGAAGGGGAGGGGGTTGAGAACGGTCATGCTAGCAGATCTATTGGGGAAGGGGAGGGGGTGAGAACGGTCATGCTAGCAGATCTATTGGGGAACGGGAGGGAGGTGAGAAACGGTCATGCTAGCAGATCTATTGGGGAAGGGGGAGGGGTGAGAACGGTCATGCTAGCAGATCTATTGGGAAAGGGGAGGAAGGTGAGAACGGTCATGCTAGCAGATCTATTGGGGAAGGGGAGGGGGTGAGAACGGTCACACTAGCAGATCTATTGGGGAAGGGAGGGGGTGAGAACGGTCATGCTAGCAGATCTATTGGGGAAGGGGGAGGGGGTGAGAACGGTCATGCTAGCAGATCTATTGGGGAAGGGGTGGGTGAGAACGGTCATGCTAGCAGATCACTTGACATACTTTTTCTGGGCAAAAATCACCTGCTTTTTCATCAGGCAAACAAATTTCATCATTACTTTTTTTTTGCGCAGGAAGGGGGAGAGATCCATTGCTCCTTGCATAGTGCTGAACATATATAAACTAGAGCTGTGCCGAGACTATATTCTATTCCGTCAAGTTCCCTGCAATCTAGGTTACTATCATCACGTTTATTATGCATGTTATACTTATTTCCATTAATGTACGTGTTGATATATGTTTCTGTGCCATGGAGTAGTGAGCTTGAGAGACAGATGGTGGATTTTAAATTCATTATTATTCATTTCCGAACCAGGTAATGTTTTCTTCATTTTAAAAGCCGAGCACATGCCTACAAAATTCTCTTTTAGGTCAAGCTCGAACATACTACAGGCAAGGATTCGATTGAAAGGTTAAGCTGTATAAATTTCATGCATGCATCTTCAAATGAAAATCTGCATGACTTCAAACAAGGTGTACATGGCAGAGAAGTTGCTTGAAGCAATAATATAGATTAAAAGGGGAGCACTCCAGTAATACAGGTGTATATGACCTGTTCTCCTGAAATAATTTATATGATCAAAGGGTATGGATTTTTCGAGGGTGAACCAATCCAAATTCGAAAGGTTTAAATAGGACTAGGTCCAGATTTTGACAAAGCAAGGAAATAGTGAATATTTTTGAACAAATGCTGATTTGATTTACATGATGGATTCCCAGATATAAGTCTTTAATGCTTAATGAATTTTAACCATGACCGTTACTCTTTATCACTGTTTCATTCAATTTTCTTCCTATCAAAATATAATCCAGGCATTTACATTTACCATTCCTAGTTAAGGACATGTTATTCAGAACCTTTAGCCTGAGATAAGAAAACACATCCACTATTTGACACATTTGCTCTGCTATAATTCCAATTGCCTACATAATTTTCAAGTGCCAATTGTATGACACATTTCCTCTCCCGACCCATCCACAGCTTAAACTATTACTCTGGACAAGTAGCATTTGCCTGCCAAAAATGTGTGTATGTGTGTGTGTGTGGAGGGGTGAAAGGGAGGGGGGGGGGGCAAAGTACAAAATTACACAAAGATACAAAAAAAATCACCATACAAATAATATAAATTCGTAAAAAAGAAAAGGACCCTCCCCCTAATTACGCCTATTGAATCTGGACCTCAAACAATGGTAGAAAAGCATCGTAATTATGATGTCAGTATACAATTACTCTACCAACACGATCTCCCCTACTGCATATCAAGTACTTCACGTAGGGTAATGACCTTTCATAATTGAGCAGAATATTACACTTTGCTGTATTTCATGTCGTAACTGAGCCATGCATGTACCAGCAAAAACATAGTAGGTCAACAGTCAACTCTGCAAAGAGTGCAGACCCCCAACAGCAAAAGTGCTGTTAATCTCCCCCAAAGAAGAGACTTGAGAAAATTGAAAATCAATTATGACAGCCGGAGGAAAACCTATTCTTTCTACTTAATGTGAAAGGGGATAAAAAATGGAATACAACCAGAAAAAGTCTTGACTCTTTTCCTTAAAAGATGTGTAAAACTTCTGGTTGGCTCATTATATGGGAAAAGGAGTGCAATTTGTACCCTTCCCTTTCCCCACTAAAAATTGGCTAATGTTTTTTTTTTTTTTTTTGTGATTCAGAATACATACATACTTGTTATTTATATTGTCTCTACAACTAGAATCTATCGCGAAGTTCAACAAGCCCTTCGCGAATGCCTTCACAACACCACAGATTTAAGGTGACTTACAAATACATTTTGGAAGTAATGCCTCTTAGTCTCATGCACTGATTCATTCAATTCTCTACTTTTCGTCTATTTTAAACCATCATGCGATCTATTTCCTAGAAATCACCAAAGGAAAGCTAAAAGTTTAGGCTTACAACTGGACTCAAGCTAGTAGTAGCCAATAAATACATTATACACGAACGCATTGTATGTGTATAGGCTAGGCTTACATACGGCCAGCCGGAGATCAGAGATATCACTGTCCAACGTGACACATCAACATTTTAAAAATAGAAATTGGAATAGGAAGTTATGTCGTTTATATGAGCGGCAAAAAAAAGGATTTTTTAAGATTGTAATAGACGGACATTTTTCGAACTACATATGTATTAGAAACTTTATCTGTAATATAAAAAAAAAAAAATCAGTTGATAACAAAATTGTTACATATGTCACCAGTCCTTTAATGCAGCAAGCTCAGAAGTTTGTAAGAAAGTACCTTAAGCTACAAACCACACCCAAACTAAATGAAATCACTTTACCACTGCAATGTTGAAGACATTTGGGGCTGATAGGTTGCTATTGCAACTCAAACATTAAAAAAAGTCATAGGCAGGATTTGGGGAGTAAGAGGCAGGGGAGAGGGAGGGGGATTTCCCCATTTTCGGTAGGTAAACATATTTCAAGATCTAGGTGGAGGCAATGATAGGTGTCACTGCTGGCTTGGTTTGTAGGTCCTTAATCCATACTTTTTTTTATAATTGAAACAAAACACTATCATAAAACAAAATCAAAAACTTTTAATTTGAATAGCAAAATCAACTTCTTATACCTGGATCTTTACATTATACTTACAGTACTCAACATTTTTAATTTAAATGTTTTAAGGGATGGATTGGAAAGGTACAAGAACATAATCCAAGATAACATCACTCAGACAGCTATCCTCGGTCAAAACAGAGAAAGTAACTTTAAGTGCCAGCACTTTAGAGGCTACCATGGCAGTCTGAATAGAAAACATACATATGTAGGACACACAGACCCTTGAAATGAGAAGGGTACCCCTTGCCCGAGGGTCACTTAAGATCCGTCCTTTTAAAAGCCTTGAAACAGATTTGAAGTTTCTTATTAGATTTAGATAAAAGGTAGAAACAACTTTCAAAATAAGCCAAATTTGGGCAAAGTGTGAAAATTTAAGCAGGATTAACTGATGTAATTATCCATTATCACATTTGTATCCTAGTACTTTATTTGAATTCTTTGTTTTTGTCCTCATGAATGTCTAATGTCTGTTAGTGTTTGAAAAGTTCGTAGGAGACAAAAACATTTTACACATTCTGAAGTGGGTTTTGACTTTTGGGTTGACTGATCAGTTCATTATTTGCATAGAATATGTATAATTTCCTAATCTTTATCAATATTTGTCCCCCAAGCATATGCATCTGTAGACTAGATATTTATACCTGATTTCATTGTTAAATTAAATAATCAAAAAGGATTTTCTGTGTTTCTTTCCACTTTAAAGGATATGAATCCTTGTCATTTTGAATCCATAATTGTCATTTTGAATATATTGTCATTTTGAATCCTATTGTCATTTTGAATCCTTGGTCATTTTGAATCCTTGGTCATTTGAATCCTATTGTCATTTTGAATATATTGTCATATTGAATCCTTTTGTCATTTTGAATCCTTGTCATTTTGAATTCTTGTGACTTTTGAATCCTATTGCCATTTTGAATCCTTGTGACTTTCGAATCCTATTGTCATTTTGAATCCTATTGTCATTTTGAATGCTTGTCATTTTGAATCCTTGTGACTTTTGAATCCTATTGCCATTTTAAATCCTTGTGACTTTTGAATCCTATTGTCATTTTGAATCCTTGTGACTTTTGAATATATTGTCTTTTTGAATCCTTGTCATTTTGAATTCTTGGTCATTTTGAATCCTATTGTCATTTTGAATATATTGTCATTTTGAATCCTATTGTCATTTTGAATATATTGTCATTTTGAATCCTATTGTCATTTTGAATATATTGTCATTTTGAATACATTGTCATTTTAAATATATTGTCATTTTGAATCCTAGTGTCATTTTGAATGCTTGTCATTTTGAATCCTTGTCATTTACATCATCTGCAGGAATAGCTAGTGAACTGCACACCCTTGATCAAAATAAATTTAATTGCAGCAACAACTATGCATTAAAGGTTAAGTAGGCACTCACAAGAATGACATACTCTCTACCAATGGGGAAGTGTCAGCCAATAAATTAGTATTTAATGGGCTCATATTTGAGAAATATGTCCACACTTTCATATATGTGGTGTAGTATAAGCATAATTCAAGTCTCGATCATGTGCCACACATGTACTCCATACATCATGCTATAGTGTTGTACTAAAAATTCATACTCAAATCATACCCATGGCAATGATGCAGTCCAGGGGGACATATAACCCTTCCTTTGCTTCCCTTAAGTCAGTATAGTGCCAGAACTGTCAAGCTACTTTGAAGAGTTTGACCTATAAAATTTGAGGGGATCTGGATTAAGATTTAGAGTGCTTTCTATGGTTTGAGGTAATACGGCTTTGGTTGTATTATTTTTAGCTGCATTGGGAAAAGTTTGAGTTTGACATACCATAATTCAACTAGATTTCTAATCAGTCACATAAGTACTGATGCTCTGTACCTTCATTTATGACCTTCAATTAAGCTTGCAGTGCAGTTTGCAACTTTGCACCAGTTACAATATTTTTGTTCTGTGAGTTCGTATTAAAGTTCCAATTGGAATTTATTTCAAACTTAAGACAGCTTCTTCACGTGGTCATGACAGTGCTTTTAAGAACTGAAAATATTTGGATCAATTGTTGGACAAAAATATAACTATCCCCTAATAATTCCACTTCTAAGGCCTCAAGATAGTCACAAGCACCACCCCTATACAAGCACCACCCCTATACAAGCACCACCCCAATACAAGCACCACCCCTATACAAGCACCACCCCTATACAAGCACCACCCATATACATAAGCACCACCCATATACAAGCACCACCCCTATACAAGCACCACCCCTATACAAGCACCACCCCTATACAAGCACCACCCCTATACAAGCACCACCCCTATACAAGCACCACTCCTATACAAGCACCACCCCTATACAAGCAACACCCCTATACAAGCACCACCCTTATACAAGCACCACCCCTATACAAGCACCACTCCTATACAAGCACCACCCCTATACAAGCACCACCCCTATACAAGCACCACCCCTATACAAGCAACACCCCTATACAAGCACCACCCTTATACAAGCACCACCCCTATACAAGCACCACCCCTATACAAGCACCACCCCTATACAAGCACCACCCCTATACAAGCACCACCCCTACACAAGCACCACCCATATACAAGCACCGCCCCTATACAAGCACCACCCCTATACAAGCACCACTCCTATACAAGCACCACCCCTATACAAGCACCACCCCTATACAAGCACCACCCCTATACAAGCACCACCCCTATACAAGCACCACTCCTATACAAGCACCACCCCTATACAAGCACCACCCCTATACAAGCACCACCCATATACAAGCACCACTCCTATACAAGCACCACCCCTATACAAGCACCACCCCTATACAAGCACCACCCCTATACAAGCACCACCCCTATACGAGCACCACTCCTATACAAGCACCACCCCTATACAAGCACCACCCCTATACACCGTCACTGCATATTTTAATAAGTTTTTGAACTTTTGATGTGGTTTTTTGATATATTTACACATTTTTTCAAGGGGAAAGTTATATTTTTGTCTCATGTATTGAAATATTTTATAGCAAAAATTCATTTGGCTTGTGTCATGACCACTTTAAGGTTCCATGTTACTTCCTGCAAGTTAATGGTAAGCTTAATGTGCATGAGCTCACCATAAGGGTTGATTTTTAAACCACGCACAAATATAATCAGAGGTGAGTCTACTGGAAGGGGAGAGGGGGGGGGGGATCATGAAAAAAAAGAAGAGATGGGGCACACCTGGGAGATTCAATAAAAGGAAGAGGTGACAACTTCACTTGAGTTTGGGTTCTTAAAGATTCAAACCTATATCCCTGTCCAATATGCCCAATCCTTGCTACAAATCTTTTCACCAGCAAAATTACCTCCATTTCGGGTGGGTATAACTTTTACACTCTGCTAGAAGCAATTAAGAACCCACCACAGATAGTTGAGTGATGTTACGCATCAGTTATTACACTCTTCATCTTCTATATGCACACAATGAAATGTATTGTGACGAACCAGGTATTGTGGATAGGATTACAACAAAGCCATGCCATGCGTGTAATGTGGGGCTAAGGATTCATTTGGACTTTTAAAAGGATGTTTTTATCAGTGAGTTATAAACACTCTGGTGAGTTTGTGTGCAATAGACTGAAAATTTATAGCCAGAGTTATTCATCATGTGTTTCACAAACAGTGACCCAATCAGAAGAGTGGCCTAAAAAGGTTTTTGTTAAAAACATGGTTAATGTAGATCACAATTAGTTGTGGCTGACTAAAGTTTCAAGATTTTTTTAATTAAAAGAGAAACAGAAATTGCTCCATATGTTGTAATGGCATATTTCCTTGAAAAAAAATTAGGCCAGATAATTAAAAGAAACTGTAACATGGTAAATTTAACAACTGAGACTGGATTTCATGCTATAGTTTCTTGGGTTCATTGACATAGATTAAAACTACTTCAGTATGTACCTATGCTGCTTCTTTCATAATGCATGCACTGCTGCATAATATGCCAATTAAGGTTAGGATTCATGTTTCGTATCAAACCTACAAACAATCCCTTCATTCCTGACTCAGGTTTCAAAATGGCATGCATTTTTTTTTTAATAAGGTAGTCAATTCTGATTTAGATAGATATCTATCTGCTGCAATGTTCTATGACATTTCTAACCTGCCTTAAATGCAAAGTCAAAGTTTTGAATATTGGAAAATATGTAAAAGCCTTATCTTCAGTAAAGATCACAACATTATTTCATGATCACTAAAAACATTGTTGTATATAATCATGAAATTAATATAACCATGAAATTGAGTTTTGGAATCATACTTAACAAATAACATCTTTTTTTTTTTTCATTTTTTTAGAAGCAATTAATGTTTCATTCAAAAATTCATGTCTCAGCAGTGTTTTCCTTAAAGAAGACCAAAAAGTGACGGCAGCAATTTCTAGAGATTCTAAAATAATCAGCAAAGCTTTTTAACCCACACAGAAAGCTTCAAAACTTTTATTTTATTTTTTAAACGAGTATCTATTCTCGTGATCAGAGTCGATGTAACCGTGTACGAGCTCAGTACGGTTTTGCTAAGTTGGGAGGGGAAACTTTATCATTACAGTCAATGGGATATTTTTTATGAATACTTTGTGTCGCCTCAGCCAGTCAGCGAAAATTAATGGTACCCATATATGTTGGAAACTATTATCTAATACACAATATTTGTGAAGAAAAATCAATTCTGTCCAGTATTTGTTAAAAAATGACAAAAATATGTTTTTCTCCCATTGACTGCCAATAACTGACTGTTTGTTTTCCCCTTTGACCAAAGTTTGAGAACGTCAAAAAAGCATTGATACATCACTGTGCACCACAACATTCCCGGAAGTCCGACCTCGAGAATGACAAACAGTGACAAATAGAATATAACATTCATAAACAATAACATTTTATCACTTGGGTCATTAATCAAAACAGGTCAATGAATTTGGAAAATTCACCAAATTCTAGGGTTTAGGATAATAGCTGCAAATATTCCTCATTTGAGAAACATGATCAATGCATTAATTATATTCCTTTAATTGCTGAAATCTGTAAAGCTGAATCGCACTTCACCCCCTCCCCATTCCCCCTTCTGCCCATAATCCTCATGAAACCCATTCAATGATAACACTATTTTGCTTCAATCCCTTAACCCTTACTATACCTTTAAAAATGCGCCTGGGGGGCGGGGCCAAATACGGGGCACCCAAATCGGCGATAATATCACCGCGTGGTAGAGTAAGGGTTAAGCACAGACTTATTATTAAAGGGTCCTCTGTCTTCCGAGCAGCAAAGTCGGGCTCATATCACTTCAGTGACCAAGTGGGCCGCCCACCGGGACCGTGCTGCTTATATTTTTAAATTAGCACACTTGTCGCGGGTTGATTAACCCTTACTCTACCAGCACATTTTGTTAAATGTGCTTGGGAGGCTGGGCCAAAAGTGGGGCACCCAAAACGGCGATAATATCGCCGCGTGGTATAGTAAGGGTTAATATTTGCATTAACTGAGGATGAATCAAATTAAGCCATCAGCAAGAGGATATTTACTGACCAAAACCCCAGCCCCATCCTCAAACAGCTGTTTTGAGTGTACTTAATTTCCATGGTCCATTATTTACACCTATTAGGGGGACAAGCTAACAATTTTAAACCAATATCTATTTTCATGGTCATGCAGACAAGCATGCTGCAAGCATGCATTATTACAGTATAACCCATCATGTATAAGCAATCATCAAATCTATATCAGGTAGGTGCTGCAAGAAAACATGAAATGGGGGCAAGAACATGCTTACATAAATTTTGTCAAGCATACTGCAAGCTTGTCAAGCATGCTGCAAGCTTGTCAAGCATACTGCAAGCTTGTCAAGCATGCTGCAAGCTTGTCAAGCATGCTGCAAGCTTAAGCAAGCATGCTGCAAGCTTGTCAAGCATGCTACAAGATATCAAGCATGCTGCAAGCTTGAGCAAGCATGCTGCAAGCTTGCTGCAAGCAAATATTTGGAACAATTACTAGCTTGTGCAAGTAAACATTAGCTTGCACAAGCTAGCGTAACATACTTGTTAGCTTGTTGTTGCTGGCAGATAGTTTGTAAAATTAAGCAAACTATTTGTTCCAAACAATAGTTTGCAGCACGCTTGCACAAGCTAAATATGTTAGCTAGCGTACTGCAACTGCAAGCTAATATATATATGTAAGGGAGAGATACCAGACTAGATTAAAGGAGTGAAAAACTTAAAATTCATGCAGATTTTGAAATAGGAGAAGTTTCATCCAGAACCTGATTTGTTTAGCCCTAACTTAGGTCATTCACGCATGCATGCATAAATTTGTGTTATATGTGCAGATTCTAAAGATTATCTACCATAGCATACCC
The DNA here is from genome assembly GCA_020152595.1 of Chiridota heheva. Taxonomy (NCBI): domain Eukaryota; kingdom Metazoa; phylum Echinodermata; class Holothuroidea; order Apodida; family Chiridotidae; genus Chiridota; species Chiridota heheva. The sequence continues at coordinate 242,182 of JAIGNY010002308.1, forward strand.
ATCTGCAATATTATAAGTTTGGAGTACTCTGGCTATTTCTATAGCATATGCAATATCCCTCACAGAAAAATCTAGCAGCCATGCACAAGCTTGCAAGCTTATGCAAACTAACATTAATTTGTGCAAGCTAGCAAAAGATTACCTTGCGCAAGCTTGTAGAAAGTGTTTGCTAGCTTGCACAAGCTTGCAGAAAGTTTTTACTAGCAGACTAGACGCTCAATGAGGATTTTTGCCATGTTTATTAATAACTAACAGATTTGCTTTGATAACAATTTAGATTAATATGGAAATTAAACAACTTTATGATTTATTTGAACATTCATATGAAAAACAATACCATTTTTTTTTTTAAATTCGGGGGTGTAGCCAACCTTTTGAAATGGGAAGGGGGTGAGATCGTAGAACAAAAACAATTGTGTCAAGATAGCAGTTTTCAAACTGTTCTGACACTAAATTATATACAATGCCTCAAAATCTGGATCTTCTGAGCCTTTTAGCAAAATTTCTGGGCCTTTTAGTCAATTTCTGGACCTTTTTACCTTTTGGTGAGTCATTTGAGGTTGAAGGCCCCTGTCCATTCCCTGGCTACACCCATGAAAGTGTACTTAAATGTTCTAATGACCCCTGAATGATCCCTTGATTTTTCAGCTGAATGCATGTTCCTATAAACCTTAATTCCCACTGACGTTATAAAAGAGTATGAAAAACAAACAATTGATACTTTGATATAGCCCCCTTGCATAGGTGGTGATCCCAGATGGGACAGGAATATGTCCCCCAATAATTATCATGTCCCCTAAAAAATGAAGCCTTATATAAAGCCCATATGGTTGGCTATGGGTTGCCCCCCCATGTTAAAAATATAATTAAAGCAACTGCCCCCACCTCTTGAAAGACTTCAAACACATGACCTGTACAAGACATTTGAATTATTTTAAAATACAAAGCAGATTAAATCTAACTTTCACAAATTGTTTTTCATGGAAAAAAAAACAAATAAGGGAATAAAAAGAAAGGCACTGAAGGATGGTGATTTGTTGCCCATTTTTTTATTTCCCCAACATGCTAAAAATCATTGTCAAGTTATCATTTAAAATTCCAACCCATCAAAATGATTTAGTAATTTTCATGCCTTTGACTTGATACTAGCGTTCTAAATTAAGTTTGCAGAATAAACACTAAACTTCAATTTCTTAAGCATTTGTAAGAAATCAATAAATGTAGCTTGGTAGATTCAAGTATAGGAAAAAGCCTCCAGAAAGCATGGATCACAAAATTGTGACCCAGAAATGAATAAACTTTGACAACTGACAAAAAAACAAAACAAAGTTGAAATGAAAAATCTTGTCTATTACATGGAATAAAATCATTCCTGTTAAATATCAGAAAATTTATGTGGAAAAAGAGACCTTGAAAACGGATATGTCGCATGTCAGGTTTATGTAAATGAGGTGAAATAAAGATGGGATATGAAGTGTTGATGGTATTGATTCACAAGACTTACGTGCATGAAAGTATACAGAAGACTACAGGTCTATACAGGACAGCATTGTTTTGTAACCATATTAAAAAGAGTTTTAAAATTGACAGTAGAATAGCCTTAAAAATTTTGGAAAAAAAATATTTTCCAGCATTTTTCAGATCTTGATCTGAAAACATGCAGTTAAACAATGTTACAAATATTGAGACATCAGTAAGATCTGAAAACATGCAGTTAAACAATGCTACAAATATTGAGATGTCTATATGAAAGCAAAGCTCATTCTTTGCTTTACTTTCTTCAATTTCAGTCATTGATGTACATGATGAGAATTTCCATCACCTACAGATCGGGGAAATCAAATACAAGATTTGTTGTTTTCTGCAAGCTTGTAAACGTTCCAATCCCAACCTGGTTTCAAAATCAGCTGCTGCCCCAGAAAGTGAAGCCTATTTTACATGTTAAGACAGTTCCACATTGATATATAATAGAGAAAAAGTGTCAGTGATACTTTAATCCAAAAATGCATTCTAACAAGTAATTCATTCAGAATAATTATAATCAAAGTAAGCCACTTAACGCAGATCTGATTAACCCTATATGGCCTAAAAATCTCACTGTCGTATTTTCTTTTAATCAAACAGATAAATGAAAAATTAAAATTCATAAGAAAGATTTACTTGTTTATCTTGAAATGAAATATGCAAACAGTTTGTCTCACCTTATCGATTGGTGATATCTTTTGAATAAAACAATTTTAACAATTATGCTTGTAAGTAAAATGACATCACACAGTACTTCACACTTTTGTTTTGCTTCAAGGCATATCAGGATTAATATGCATACAGCAGGAAAACTGATAAAACACCAACTTAGAAACAACTTGTACGGTATTATGGTAAAAGCAAGAGCAAAATATGTTTGAAATTGTTTATATTTCTGATACAAAATCTTATCAAAAATTCATTACAAATACATGTCTCTGTAGATAAATGTGAAATAGGTAATCTGTTAATCCCCAGCAAATTAATAACTATTTAGAAAGACAAAGATTTTCCATTTTAGACAAACTAGATTATTAGGCTCCATTTAATTTGATCCCCACCATTTGATTTATCTCTAATCCTAAACAATTTAGATTCATTACAACTGCACAAGTCAGATTAATGTGGCATATATCGTCCTTCTTTTCGCATAGTGACGAATGTCAATTGTATAGTGAAAAACGTCATTTGTGTAGTGACGAATGTCATTTGTGTAGTGACGAATGTCATTTGTGTAGTGACGAATGTCATTTGTGTAGTGACGAATGTCATTTGTGTAGTGACGAATTTGTCATTTGTGTGGTGACGAATGTCATTTGTGTGGTGACGAATGTCATTTGTGTGGTGACGAATGTCATTTGTGTGGTGACGAATGTCATTTGTGTGGTGACAAATGTCATTTGTGTTGTGACGAATGTCATTTGTGTAGTGACGAATTTGTCATTTGTGTAGTGACGAATGTCATTTGTGTAGTGACGAATGTCATTTGTGTAGTGACAAATGTCATTTGTGTAGTGACGAATGTCATTTGTGTAGTGACGAATTTGTCATTTGTGTAGTGACAAATGTCATATGTGTAGTGACGAATGTCAAAATTGAAATGATTAATTGCGCATTGTGACGAATGTTCGGAAAAGTTTAAAGCTTGATGAAACAAAAGTTGATAAACGTATTATATAGCTTCATCATTGGAAAGAGAAAATGCTAATCTCTCGACAATTTTACTTACAATAAAGATATTTTAAACTAAATCTATTTCATGAAGCTACAAAGACAGTCTTCATTATGCGGAAATATTAATTCAGTATTTTGTGCCAATTTTTGTTTCACCTAAATAAGACATTCGTCAGTATGTGGAAAGAGGGACGATATGTAGACTGGAACATCACTTTATCTCCATCAAATAGCGTGATTAATAAATAGGAAAGACAAACAGCTCCATCTAAGATAAACAAGATTGCATTCTGAGAAATAACTTGACCCATCTTAGTTGATCCTTTTTTTTGATATTATCTCTAATCACAAAAAATCTAAATTCATTACAAATACAAGCCATTACGCCCAATTCTTGCTACAAATTTTCAGTCTTTTCACCCGCAAGAACCTCCATTTCAGCGGGTGTGACTTTTAGACTCTGCTACAACCAATGAAGAAACCCACCACAGATAGTTCAGTGATTTTCGTCATCAGTAATTACATTTCCAATCATCTATATGCACACAATGGAACTTATTGTGAAGAGCCAGGTATTGTGGATTTGGTCACCACAGGGCCAAGTTATTCGTGTAATGTGGGGCTGAGGATTCATTTGGACTTTTAAAAGGATGTTTCATCAGTGAGTTATAAACACTCTGGTGAGTTTGGATGCATTGGACTGAAAATTTATAACCAGAGCTATTCATCATGCCTTTATAGATCAGTGTGACATATGTAACATAGACTAAGCGAGTGAATACCCTTATAGAAAAACTAGCTTGCAGCAAGCTAACACTAGCTTGCAGCAAGCTAGCACTAGCTTGCGCCAAGCTAGCGCATGCTTATAAGCTAGTGCATGCTTGCTAAGCTAACATTTAGCTTGCGCAAGCTAACATGAAGTTTCTGCTAGCTTGCGCAAGCTAGCATGTAATTTTTGTTAGCTTGCGCAAGCTAACATCAAATTTTTTTAGCTTGCAAGCTAACATCAAATTCATGCTAGCTTGCATGTAAGCTAACATCAAATTTTGCTAGCTTGCACAAGCTAACATCAAATTTTTGCTAGCTTGCGCAAGCTAACATCAAATTTTTGCTAGCTTGCGCAAGCTAACATCAAATGTTTTAGCTTGCGCTAGCTAACATCAAATATTTCTAGCTTGTGCAAGCTAACATCACAAATTTTGTTAGCTTGTGCAAGCTAACACAATTTCTTTGAGAGTTTATGCAAGTTATTACACAATTGCTTGCAAGCTTGTGTAAGCTAATATTTTGTACATGTTCCTAAACTAAATGTTACAAACTTAACATTAAACTTAATTGCTTGTGTAAGCTAATATTTTGTACAACATGTTCCCAAAATAAATGTTACAAACTTAACATTAGACTTTTGTGAAAACTTGAGATTTTCAGTACTACAGTATGTCGGAACCTTAAGTGTGACTGAAATACTGTAGTGATGATAGCTAGGGGTAATTTTACTTAATATAAAGTGATCAACTTGAAAGTCTTGAAAAGTAAATTCAAACATACAGTAACTTAATTAATTTCTGTGTGTGATGAAACTTTCCCTTTCTGCATAAGAATAAATGTAAGAAGACATATTCTTGAGAAGAAAAAAAGTCAATGTCAATTTATTTTGCAATTTTCAAACTTACTTTTCATTGTGATTCTGATTGGTAAATAAGTACATAATAACCTTGTTGAAGAGAGAAAATAAATACAAGTTTTTGAAAATTATTACAAAAATGCATCACTTTTCTTTTACATTTAAGAATGTCCCAAAGACATGGCCATGAGCTCCACGAGCTGGTCAACAATAAGACGAGCTCGTCAACAAAAAAACGAGCTCGTCAACTAAAAACGAGATCGCGAGCTTGTTAGATTGTTGATGAGCTCGCGACGAGCTCGTCAAAATATAGATGAGCTCGTCAACAACTGGACAAGCTTGTGACCAGCTCGTTAATAATCTGATGAGCTCAGTAAAATATAGACGAGCTTGCCAAAAGCTTGTCAACAACTGGACAAGCTTGTGACGAGCTTGTCAATAATCTGACGAACTCATTAAAAAATAGATGAGCTCGCCACGAGCTCGTCAACAATCTGACAAGCTCTTTGCAACCTCTATCAACAATTAGACAAACTTTCCATGTAAGAACACAAATTGAAGCCAGTCTCACATAAGAAATATCTAAGACACAAATTCAAGTGTAACTCCTATGTAAGAAATATTTAGAAATAAACACATTGTGGGAAATCTGTGGATAATTTTTCATCTTTAATATTCCCTTTCTTATTATTTCTACATTGATTTAGATGAGAAACCAAAGAGATATGACCATAAAATAATTATGAATAAAATCAAATATCTGAAAGTTCATCAGTAAAACATATATCATTCAACTCCCAGTTTAATAATAACTTGGTCAGATGTGTACTCAAAAGAAGCATGATTGTCACAAATGCAAAACTTGAGTGAGGGGTGCATTATACTACTCAATGTTTTAATTGTGCTACATAAAACATTTTTGTTCATTGTGCAATATTCCTCAGTCTCCTCAAGCTCATTAATTTCTTTATGTTTACCAACACCTCAGTGGTGCTACAGTATCCCTTGATCAAATGACACACTCTTCCATATTCATCCTCTCTCCACATGCATGAACAAACTAAATACTGGATGTTATTCTTTCCCAAAAACCAAACATGTTCAATGATACTATCTCCCACAACTCCTCATGTCACCCTTACAACCCCCTGCCTCTGCCTCATGTTGATTCCTCTCCCCTTCATGACCAAATCCCTTGAAACTCATAAGTTCCAATATGCCATGCATTCAGCCCCATGATGTTGTATGTCTCATCCCCAATGTTGCATTTAACTGAACTCAGCATGGCCAAAATCTTCCCTCTTTTAATCCATTCCATTTCTGTATTAACCCATGGAGCTATAAACCACTTCTCTGTTACAAATACACACAGGCTTGTGTACTTAACCTTTATGTAATCTCCTTACAGTATTTAGAGTATGTAACAGTATTTAAGAGATTCCTAATACTCAAGTTTTCTTACTTTTCTTTACTAAAAAAATAAAAATTCTCTTTCCATCTCAATGCTCCATGGCTATACAAGCAACACTGTGTTTAAATGAAAGTTCACTGACATCAGATTTCTATCATGCGCACAAGTTGAAGGAAGTGTTATCCCTGTTAGCCAATGAAAACACAGGATGTTCTTTATGAAGGTCAAACAGTTTAAATTTAAAACCAGAGAGATGCCATTTTAGGCATTTACTGTTCAAACTAGCAAATGTTATTAGCATGTCTACAGGATGCAGGGTAGTGATTTCTGCTATGAATGTAAGTTCATTTTCGTTTATTTTTCTATACAATCTATTATTTGTGTGATAAACATGTTTTTAATCAACTTAATATTTCCTCACTAATCTTAGTTACATTTTGGAAGTATGTATGGCCTCTAGTCAAACAGTAATTAGGCCAAAGAGCTTAGGCCAAGCTTTGTTGTGTAAATTTCAAAGAGTTATCTGAGATCATTAATGCAGAGAATGTAGACAAGAAGTTCAACTAAGTTAATTTTGAGATCAGAGAATTTAGAGCATAATGAAAGACTAGTTCAAAAGACCAGAAAAAGGCAATTGTATTTGCAGTCATAATTGTAGAGAAAACTAATTTGTTTTAATGGAAGCTGGTATCTATTGCAGAGAAGATTAGGTTCCAGACAGTTAAAAAAGACATTAATATTACATTCATGGCCTATTTGATAATGTTCAGTATAAATGTTATTACTCAAATGGGGATTTTTTAGGGGTGGGGGGCAGTATTATTGGTATTTGAGAGGGATATCAGTAAGATTGGGATTTAAAGGTTATCATTGAAATTTGAGGGGGCTGTCTATCCTCATGCCAAACCTGGTGCTTTCCTAGGATGGAATGGTAGAGGAATGGGTGAAAGATTAATATATCAGAGCATATTTAATAAGGTTTTCCAATCACTTGGTTGAAGTATTACAGTAGCTTACCATAATATTTCTATATTTGATAAATTTGTTTTTTCCAACAGACCTTGTTGAATTGTTTTCAGAGTAACAGAAGAAACTGACCAGTTGGCAATTGCCCTGATCCCTTTTATGGCAGACTCAAATAAATGCACCTATTCTTGAAGACCAACAGAACTCTCAGGACAAACATAACTGGCTTGACAAGATATAGTCTCCAGCAAACCCAATTATTGTGGATAACAATGCAATTGACCATCAAGGTATGAAGGTAAGAACTATTTTTTGGCACCAATGACATGGCAAAATAAGTGGTGCAAGAAAACTTGACTAAATTGGATAGAATATTGCTTATTTCATAGTTTATTTGACAAGCTTTTTTTGGAAATTAAAACAATAAATTCAGTGCATGGTTCAGTGCATAAGTCCATACATGCAAAGAACTTTGAAAGGGACAGATGCTAAAATTGTAAACAACAACATGGCAAAGTGTGTAGTAACTTGTAACTTGCCCATTTTATAATATATTTTTTACCTGGTATAACTATATAAAAAGTGTAACAAAATTGTATAGGCCTATATTGGAGATAGGCCTATATTGGAGATAGGCCTATATTGGAGATAGGCCTATATTGGAGATAGGCCTTTATTGGAGATAGGCCTTTATTGGAGATAGGCCTATATTGGAGATAGGCCTATATTGGAGATAGGCCTATATTGGAGATAGGCCTATATTGGAGATAGGCCTATATTGGAGATAGGCCTATATTGGAGATAGGCCTATATTGGAGATAGGCCTATATTGGAGATAGGCCTATATTGGAGATAGGCCTATATTGGAGATAGGCCTATATTGGAGATAGGCCTATATTGGAGATAGGCCTATATTGGAGATAGGCCTATATTGGAGATAGGCCTATATTGGAGATAGGCCTATATTGGAGATAGGCCTATATTGGAGATAGGCCTATATTGGAGATAGGCCTAATTTCATATTTTTGCTGATGTTTATCAACACTGATCTATCCATTGTAATTAGTAGCTCGTTTTCTTTATCTAATCATCACTTTAATTCAAATTAGGGGGGGGGGGGGCAAACTCCTTAAGAACAAAATCTTTTTATCAAAAGAAATATTCATTTTGATTCATATCATGTGTCAATGTTCAAAGCTTAGCAATTTATCTCTTTTAGGCTCTCCCACTTCATGTAATTTCAATTTGTTCAGTTGGCAAGTGGAAAAGTGTCAATTTTGTTCCCATTTGCTGGTCATGTATTGCTTATCTTTGAGCAAACCTGCAGCGTTTGCTTACCTGGTTTAATCCACCTGGCTGAAGGGGAAAAATACTGAAGAAATTAGAGAGGTCCTTAGATTGTGACAATTTGTGCCAGAGAAGTCATGGGTTCCCAGCTGCAGGATTAATCATAGAAAAGCATTTGCTAAATGGCCTTTTTTTGGCAGCAAGGGTGTTACCAGGATTTCTCTGAGAATGTAACTTGCCTCTTTGACAAGATAAATCTCACTGGTTTCACCCTTTTTGTTTTCAGTAAATTTTCCAGACAATAAAGTAATCCAGATGTAGAGGTGCTAGACAGGAGGTCTTAGGGACGATGCTCCCTCCGCGTACCCCACTGGTGCTACCCCTGCCTAGCAAAGTCATGAACATGATTTCATTTTTGTAGGAACATAATCTGTTTATTTATATAAATATATTTTTCATTCTTTCAGAATTTGTGCGAGAGAAAGGAAACAGCAGGAGCACCAATTTATGAAAGTGACGGCCTGCTTCCCATCAGAATGCTATTTTAAAAATTGACAGATGCTGCGAGGAGCAGTATACTTGATATATATACAGTATACTTATATCTTGCTTTATATATAAGCCTTATACATACCTTAGAATATTTAAAATATTTAAAATTTATTTGAAATGTGTTTGTTATCTTCAGAAAATTGTGATATTTGGTATTCACTTTCACCCTTAAACACATCTTTCATTCCATCACCTTGTTCTAGACAGAACATTGTTATAGATTAGATAAAAGTATGTATCTTAAAGCGTTATACCAGCTTGCTGTCTTTATTAGGTACAGTTTATTGCCAGGTGAATTTGATTGACCCAAAAAGTACAAGCAAAGGTTGCTGTTAACTGCTTTGTCACAAGAAACTAGCTTTTCAAGTTAAAAGATGAGAAATGAGCTCGTCAGAGAGGTTCAATACGAGCTCGTGGCGAGCTCGCCATTTCTGTAAGGGATAATACCTTGATGAAGAGAGAAAAAAGTAAAAGTTTTTGAAAATTATTACAAAAATGCATCACTTTTCTTTCACATTTAAGAATGTCCCAAAGACATAGCTTGTATGTGGAGTTGATATACAAAGGTAAAACAAATTGACATTCCTCAGTTATGTGAAAAAAAGAACAACGAAATAAATCATATGATAAAGGTTTATGCAAGAAAAATAAAAACAAACAGAAAGACTCAGCACTTAAATTTCAAGAAATAATATTCAATTCAAAAGTAATTACTGTAATCGGCATCTGAAAAATGATCAGTTATTGTACTAGGCAACTGATTCATCTGTGGGGCAATTCGGTGATGCATCATGCCACTATGTCTCTAACTCCTAGAGAATTTGCCTTGTACGAATTGAAATTGTAGCTGCTAATATACTGTAAGTCACTGCCAGTAATATTTAAAGGCCCATGTGGCACAAGCGGATGATAGTCAACAACGATGGTTCATTACTCCCCAGCTAAGCTGGAAGCTTAAAGTGGAACTGTCAAAGGCAGGATGGATAAAGGGCTTTACCTACTGTACCTACCGTAAGGACACACCACAGCTGCCTCTGCCTGGAATAAAACCTGGAACCTCTTGCTTGCAAAATCAACTCCTTTACAGCAGTGCTAAACAATCCTACTTCACGTAGTGAAATAAAATTTATAAGCATGACTAAGCCAAAATACACAAAAATGGTGTATGTAGTAAATCTTTAAGTCTGCAAATAATACACAAAAACTTGTATATTAAACAAGTGCAAACAACTTCTACACAGATTAGATACAGTATGCTGTTATTTGAACTTTTGTTGATAATCATATGACTCATTGAGTCATGAGCATCCTTGTTAATAAGGCTTGGACATTGCCTCCACATAATGCTAACATTTTGTCCTGATCCTTATATGAATGTGACTTCTTTTTTTGTATTCTTTTGATCAATAAACATGTTTCTTTAATGATTGTTTCCCTTTTATCATTTTGTATTTGTCAATCAGGTAATAGATGTAGATTTATTCCCTATGAGGGGGAGTGTAGTGGCTAGGAGTCAGGGTTCAAACGAGACATTCCAGGTTTCATTTTTGGCTGAACATCTGTATTCTATTGCATCTGGACATGGCTCTCCTCTGCTTGTTTCACGGAAACCAGGGCTATCAGCTCATTAGTTTTATTGACTACTAAACTACCTACAAGCTAAATTTCCGCAAGCTAGTAGTTGGGAAACTTTGCAAGCTAACAACTAGCTGATGCAAAGTTGCAAAATGTTACCTTGGAAGCTAACAATTCGCAAGCATGCAATTTGCAATCTAGCGAATAGCTTATGCAAAATGTTAGCTTGTGCTAGCTTGCGCTAGCTTGCGCTAGAATAGCTTATGCAAAATGTTAGCTTGCGCTAGCTTGCACAAGCTTGCGCTAGCTTGCGCAAGGTAGTATTTGGAACAATTGCAACCTTGCGCAAGCTTGCAAGCTAACAGTCAGCTGCAAGCTTGCGGAATGTTAGCTAGCAAGCTATCTGCTAGCTTGCAAGATGTTAGCTAGCAAGCTAGCGCAAGGTTGCAAGATGTTAGCTAGCAAGCTAGCGCAAGGTTGCAAGATGTTAGCTAGCAAGCTAGCGCAAGGTTGCAAGATGTTAGCTAGCAAGCTAGCGCAAGGTTGCAAGATGTTAGCTAGCAAGCTAGCGCAAGGTTGCAATTGTTCCAAATACTACCTTGCGGCAAGCTAGCAGCAAGCTAGTTGCAAGCTTGCAAAAGTAGTGTGCTGCAAGCTTATTGTTAGCTAGTCTTTTCTGTAAGGGTCTCTATCAAATTGCATCACTAATTTATAGAAAACGGCAAAGATTATCCATATTTAACACAAATTATTACTGAGATATAACTTCCACTTAAAAGAATAATCCCATCGACTTCTTTTGATTTTATATTTAAATCAAACACAATCGCATTTAAAACTAATTACACATAAAAGTCCTCATTGATTGATGTGGCACATGTATGACTTGTATCAAATTGCATCACTATCCCAAACAAAATCTCATTACAGGTACAAGTCATTAAACATTAATGTGACATACGTAAAACTTATCTTGGTTAATCTCCATCAACAATGTGCAGAAGCACAGAGATCAGTCCATCGGTCTTGTACTCAAAAGGTACTGGGATCGCGTCTCAGCCATACTAGCTGTGTCCTTAAGTGAAACACCCGGTCGGTCTGCAACAAGTGAGTTCACAACTGTTCATCAAAGGCCGTGGCTGTCTTGATATAATGTCCAGCACTGGATGCTTTCAGGACGTTAAACCTTGCTATGCTATCCTATGCTACTTTATCCCATTTGCTCCAGTTCACTCAGCTGTGAAATGAGTGCCAGTTTTGGCGGGGGAGTTAACCTGCGATGGACTGGTGCCCCATCCAGGGGGAGTCAAGTACTCTCATCCACTTAGCAGCATGAAAACCGGGTATAAGCTTTGAGGTTTTATAGGATTTAACCATCAACAATTACATAATTAATTAATAGAAAAATATAAACTGAGAAATAACTCACTAACTCACATCTAATTTGATCCACTTCTTTTGATTTTTATCTCTTATTTAAAACATTATTGTAATATAAAAGATTGTAAATACACCTGAAGGTTACGTCAATTTAGTTAAATTTTTAATTCAAAATTGCAACAAAAAAACAGCAGGAAAACCCTTGATTCAAGATTAACTTTTTCAGCAGGTTAAATCAAAAATACATATATAACCACTGATGACAACCAGCAAATACTTTATATATTTATAATTCATAAATGTAGCTGACAGACATTTTGCACTTGAGAAAGAAAATGCATATACAAAAAACTTTTTATTAAAGTTTTATCAAATTTGATTTTATTAAAAATAATGTCATTCAAAATGATTTAATGGAAATGAGTTTCTCATCATTCTAATCAAACTGTCAGCAAACTACATAACAGACACGTACTTCTCCTTTTAATCATACAACAATGATTGCTAGAAGTAAGTCAATTTGCAAGCTACTGTGTTAATTAATCAAATCACTTTTTGTTTAATTCAAACAAAGGATCACATAAGATCATAAACCGTCCTCATCTTGCAAGTGACAAACATAGAAGTTGAATGTAGGTTCGACTGGAAAAGCAATTTTTCATTTTGAAATACTGACGAGTGTGTAAAGTTAAATGCAAAAAGTTATTTTTTCCCATTCTCCTAATAAATTATTTAAACTGTAAACATATAACCACACATTGACACAAACAGGGAAACACAAATGTACTCAATCATAGAATGTGCATTAATACACACACTCGTCATCATGTCAAAACATCAAATTGCTTAGGCACATTCACCCCTGCTTTTGTCACTATGTAAATGCTTTTGTAAATGGGGACAAACAATCATTCCTCATTTAAGAGTTTTCACAAGGAAAACACAGATAGTTAAGTTTCTTATTTAAAAAAAATACTCATTTATAAGTCAATCACTTAATTTTTACAAATGCACTTCCTTTTAAAGATTCAACAGAAGTAACAGGAAAATCATAAAATAGTTATGAAATCAAGTAACACTGAAGTAGTGCTGTCATGACATGTCGATTATCGCGATGTCTCTTTTCCGACGACATGAAATATGCCTCTCAACACATATCGCGATACCAAAAACTAATACAGAACTAAGAAATGCTCGTGCAACTAGGTAAGGCTACTTCGTACATTGCGGTAGTAAATCTAAAAGTCAAGTTTAGGCCATTAAATACGTGCAAAAATACCATAAAACATTAAAAAAAAAAAAAAAAAAAAAAAAAAATTGTGCTGTTTTACTCCACACTGGCACACTTTATTATGTAAGTAGGCAAAAAGAATGAAAAATTGACCCAGAACATGCTTCACCCTTCGATGATTCATGGTCACGTTGGCAAGGATAGGATACACTATCCTTGACATTGGCTGAATTACCAAATATGTGTGATGCATGATGAACGTAATAGTCACGTGATCATGTCGTCTGCTAGATCTAAAAATCATATTTTTTTTGTGTTCGACATGCAGTCATAAAAGAAGTAACGTTAGTGATATTAACAATTTGTGTTGTGAATCAGTTTTCTTGAAAAGTATCGCGATATACCAATATATCGCGATATTTTTTCTCCAGGATAATCGATGTGTTACAGAGCCATGTTATGACAGTACTACACTGAAGTGCTAAATTTGACATGGAACACTATTTTTCAAAAAACTCAAAAAACTCTCCAGGTCTTTGAATATTCTTTCAAAATTGTTATTAGCAAACTTGTTCAAGCGAAAAAAATCCCTGTGTGATCATGTCCGTGATGGATATTTCAGACCTGAAAGTTTTTTACAAAACTTTACAATGAGTATATTAACAACAAAGTTAACGAACTTTTAAAAATAACCTTCACAATTAAAGTGAACAAACTTTTGATGATTTCCAATTATTGATTACGTACTCCTTTCCATCACAATTAAAAGACAGCATGCTACGCATTTAAATCTACATATCAAACAATCCGTAGAACAAAATGAAAAATGTGCTTTGAGGGGGCCCAAGGGTAAAAACAAAAATACACACAAACGTGATGGAAATCACAATTTAATTAATGCCCAATACTCTGTTGACCTATCACGTTTGATAATTATAACTTGTTGGATCAAACTGACGTGGATTGCACGTTCTTAAGAATAGAAGTTGATACTTCCTAATAAGTCTAGCCTCTTTAAGAAATCTCAGATGAAAAGAAAGATGATATCTGCTATAATCTTACAGTAATTAAGAGTTTATGACTTTCTGTGAATTTCTTTATTTGAATTTCTTTTGACTGAAGTTGTATATATCATGTAAAACATGATTTAATGATCTTATTAATTTTGCTAACGAGTTTTGCAAATTTTCCCAGATAATACACAAAGTCAGCAGACACTGAGCGAGGATCGATCCAGGAATCCTGCTAGTGATTAAGATCATCCTGCTCCCAAACATTAATGGTGCTACAGGGAGGGGGGGGGGGCATTTCCACCACCACACAAGATTGCTGTGCACCCCCCTCTTGATCCCAGAATTTTTTTTAAAGTGATATGTTTTGATTTATAGGCCATGATACAAATTTGTCCCTAATTGCTTCTCCCATTCCCCCATATGACCAAAATCCTGGTGTCTGCTCCCAACTCTCAACAAAACTTTTCAATCCCTATACATTTTTGCATAATACCAACATTTTCTTTCAGAGAACTGGAAATGACATCAAACAGTAGAAGGTTTGTATATTTATTGCATCATCACGTTTTACAATCCACTGAAAATACGTGTTACACATTATCAATGTTATAATTATTACAGCTTTTGCCAGCCTTATGCATTACACATTATCAGTGATACATATAGGTCCTAAATGTTTAATATCTTGCACATTTTTACAAAATAAAATAGCGCTATACTGACCTTTAAAGACCTATCTATCATAATTAAAATGTAGTCTCATTCCAAAATGGTCACTGATTGGTATTAGCACAATCATAATTTGCAAAAAATCAAAACACTCAAATCAAAAATCTTTTATTTTCTACATTAGACGTGATAACTGCAATACTTCCTTTTACTTCCCCAGCTTTGCATTCCACTAGTGCATATATCAATATTCAAGAGAAATTACTTTGTAAATGAAGATGGAGATACTTACCATGTTCCCGACATCTACACCCAAAATCTGTGCCCAAATTTCTGCCCGCAAAGATGGTGGTATACCCCTTCTTGCATACTGCTGGGACACGGCAATGTTGTTACTTGCTGCCACTCTTTGTCCTAGCTTGATCTTATCATTGTCATAAAGCTCTAAAACAAAAGGAAAAGAAGGAAGTGTTTCAATACTATTCAGGGCAGAAGAACAATTTTAAAAGTGGGGGCTGAATAATGAAAATACATGAGACTCGACCCAATCCAAATTAACGGAGAAAAGGTATGGTGTGGTTTGGTTTGTTGATGTTTAATGGCACCGCGACAGTCAGAGTCAAACGTGCCAAGAGGGTGTTAAATAATTAAGGTGCAAAGGTTAGGAAAGAGATCGGAAAAGATGGAGAAAAGCAATGGAAAAAAGAAGCGAAAAATTGTTGACTGTCGTGAGGGGAAACATGCAGTGAGAGCCTCAAGCCCCTAAGTACGTTAATTAGACCTTGGCTCTGTCAACAATCATTCATGCTACATGTCTGTGATAACACATACCATTAATGGAAATTTGTTTGATAAAATTATTTTCTTTTGCTATTTCAAAGTTGAAATTAAGTGAAGGTTTCCACTTAACCTTAACTTAAAATAAAACAAAATAAAATCAAACAAATAAAACTTAAACTTAAATTAAAATAAACCACCCACAAATATTTAATGTTGGCCTAATATTTTCCAAAATATATATACAACAAGGAACATATCCTAATTCATATGATTTCAAAATTCAGCATATATTGATGAAAATTAATCAAAAATAATCAACGGTTCATACAAAATCTTCCCTGAGGTAAACTCATCAAATTTGCCACAAAGTGATAGATTTTGAGGTTTATTTGCGAATTTGTTGATTGCGGCTTTCAAAACTGACATTCATGATTTGATCAAAATGATAACTTGATATATCACACAAGGAGCTCTAACTGCATCTTTCATCACAGGTTTTCAAGTGTGTTTTGCCTAATGCATGAGATCAATTAAGAAAGAAAAATTAATGACAGAATAATCAACTTCAAGTAGAAACAGCTTCTATTTTTAAAATGGATTTCTATTTCCAAAATGGTCTGGAATAAATCCTTCATATTATCATTATACTCCTTTTTCTGGTACTTAATAAACTCTGTACCAGAATAGCCAACAAATATTTTGCTAGCTATTCTGGTACAGAGTTAATTAAAGTACCAGAAAAAGAAGTAAAATGGTAATGTGAAGGATTTATTCCAGTCCATTTTGGAAATAGAAATCCATTTTGAAAATAGAAGCTGTTTAGAACTCCAAGATGATTTGCTTCAAGGTCTTCTGAAGACATCAATAATGACACTTTCAGGACGCTTTGGTTTGATGTTTTGTCATCCTTCGCACACCTGCCAAGTCTTGAAGATTCTTGGTGACTGCAGGGCTTTAAGCAGATTTTGATTCGAAGTGCTACAAACATATTAAGATGACTAACTAGTCATACTTAACCTTCTGTTGTATGATTTACCCAACAGGAATGTTGTATCACTTGTCAGAATACACATGCAATATATAAGGAAATCTTTAACTAGTTATATTTCATTAAAAAATTAAGGAATTTATTCAACAATTGATGATGAATATTATATATTGTCATAAATGTATCAAGTTATAAGCTTGCTTTTGTGAATTCCATTTTCAAAAGCAATCCTAATTGTCAAATGGTGGAGGCAAAATGGTTTTAAACATTACTGGTTTTAATAAAAGATGAAGGCAAAATCCCTTGTCTGGCTGCCTGGGGCATGAACTTTTGCAAGCTGCTCTAATCTGTGGATACCTTATCTTTTAACAGGAAATGTATCAATTATACACATGGGGCAGCCTTGTTTTCTTCTAGGACAACAATGTATTAATTATACACAGGGCAGCCCTGTTTTCTTCTGGGACAACCATGAAATTAGATTGATGTCAGATTGATTTGTTGATCCCTGGATAGAAGGACAACTTTTGAAGCATAGCAGTTTGTTTTGGAGGGCAAGGTTAAATCATACCCATTCTAATGATCCAAAGCTAATATAGGCCAGTGCTTGGTCTGGTTTGAGCTCCCAAAAAGGTCCAGAATTCTTGCTAATAGAAGTTTCAAATTATGAGTTAATGACCTTTTTCTTTTTGATCTTCAGTAAAATTTTAGTCTCTGGACAGTTTAAAGATCACTATTTTGACATATATTTTTTAGAAAATATTTAACATCATCCGCATTTTTTTCTTCATTCTATTACCCTCCCTCCCCCTCCCTCTCCAATCCAAAAGGCTGGCTACACCCCTGAAGTGGATGAGGGTACTTGACTCCCCCTGAACAGGAAAACAATCCATCACAGCTACAGTAGGTAGGTTTTGATTTGTCGAAACGCAATGGTACAATGTGCACTTGATAGGTCAATCAGTATCATTTTGAAATAAACTGTACGCTGCCAAATTCTAATAATGATAGATGGCCTTTAACCCTTACTCTACCATGCGATGATAATATCGCCATTTTCATACTACCTTTTTCTAAAAATGAAATCGGGACCTCACTAAAATCCTATAGGGGTGCGCATGGTTTTATTGCAAAAATCTCGGAAAGATCTTTCATAATATTGGATTTTTTTAGGGATTTATATTATGTTTGTTTGTTTGATTAGGGCTTAATGGCACCATGACAACGAAGGTCAAATTGTGCCTGAGAGGTCAGATCATTCTAGAGGTAGGAAGGAAAGGAAACAGGGGGAGAATGAGAGAAATTCAAGAACAAAAGGTCAGAAAGCTGTGATTGAGAGGGGAGGTGCATGGTTGTAACAAAAACAAAGTAGAGAGGGGGTGGAAGAGGAGAAATAAATATGGTTGTAGAGGGAGGCATGATAAAGGAAGGAGATAATTTCATCCAGGGATTTTTCTGGAAAAACTCTGCAATTGAGTTGTGGGGACAAGGAAGCTTTGGGAAGGTTGTACAGGGCACAAGCAAGGGGAACATGATGGATTGTGAGGGTGCAATGGCATTTGTTGCAGAGGGGTTGGGGGAGCCAATAAGAAGGTGGGGGTGAGTGAGGTGGGTGTGACCAATTCTAAGACTGGTACTACGAATGTTGTTAATACGAGAGAGGTTGTTGGTGGTGGATTTGATCGAAATTGTGGGCTGGATGACATGGAGTTTGTTATCAATTTGGAGTTCCATGAGGTTTGCCAGCGGTCACAAACAAGGGAAGCGATAAGCGGTTTCATGTCAGAGAGGGTTTGGGGAAAAGGGGCAGGGAGGAGGTTGAGGGCAAGCTTAGCGGCTGCATCAGCCCTGTCATTACCTGGAATGCCAACATGGCTGGGTATCCAGAAGAAAAGAATACTTTTCCTGCAGAGGGTGGGAGAAAGGACTTTCCGGAGGAGGAGGTGGCATGTGAGGTTATCCCATTTAAGATTGAGTAAAGAAGTAAGAACAGCCTTTGAGTCGGAGAAAATGGCAAAGTGGCTTAGCGGAGAGTACTCAATAAAGTTGAGGGCAAGGAGAATGGCCTTAGCCTTGGCTGAAAAGATGGATGAGTAGTCGGGAAGTCTGCTACTGAGGGTGATGTCTTGGATGACGGCAGCAGCAGCTGTCTTGTAGCCTTCCTTGGAGCCATCAGTATAGATGGAGGTGTAATTTGAAAGTTGGTCTTTGATTTAGTTGTGGAGATTGATGAAGAGTTTAGGGTGGGTTTGAATTTTGTGATGAGTGGAGAGGCCCAGGTGGACAGAAGGATGGGGGTGGCCCAAGGAGGAAAAGTGGGCCAGGAGAAGGTGCCGAGAGTGGTGGGGTTGATGCCGAGATGGAAGAGGTCTGATTTAATGTGTAAGCTAAAGGGAGGGGATAGGGTTTTAGTCCTATCAAAGAGGGTGGAGAAATTGGGGTAACTAATGAGGTTGTAAACAGAGTTCTGGTTGTTGGTGAGGACTCTAAAAGCATAGGAGCCCTTTTTCTCATTTTCTTCAAGACTGAGGAGTATAGAGAAAATTTAACAGAAAATACAGTCAACATAAACCATAGCTGTCAAATGTATGCTAATGAAGTGTCTTTTTTTTTTCCCTTTCAAACATTAAGGGCAACATTAAGGCCTCTGGAAATAGTAGGTTTTGATTCTAAAGAACTGATTAGATAATCATCATCATAAATTATATTCAATCCCTCCAAAAAAATATATAGGAGGGCATATCCACTCTGTTTCTCCTCCAGAAAGTATAAAACCACCCACAAATAAAACAAATACAAAAATGGAGGGGTTCTGTATATGAACTTAATATTCAATGAAATCCTACATGCACATATCCCTAGACCACAACTCAACTTCATCTCATACACGAAGACACTAAATTAAAATTAAAATCAAAGTTACCCTTATAGAAATTTTAGCTTGCAGCATGCTTGCAACAAGCTAACAGTTTTTAGCTTGCACAGCGTGCTGCAAGCTAGTATTTTGAACAAATACTAGCTTGCTAGCGCATGGTAGCATAAGACATTTGTTGGCTTGCGCAAGCTTGCAGAAAGTTTTGCTAGCTTGTGCAAACTTACATAGTTTTTGCTAGCTTGTGCAAAATTTGTTCCAAATACTAGCTTGCAGCATGCTTGCTGCAAGCTTGCAGCACGCTTGTGCAAGCTAAAAATGTGATTTTGTTGCAAGCGTGCTGCAAGCTAATATTTATGTAAGGGAATAAACATACCAAATTGAAAATAATAATTCAGTCATAAATGCAATAATCATTCCATTCAAAAATTGATGGATGTTCTAGGCAATGGGCTGAGGAAACATTATGACCCTAAAACGTTATGGATCATGCATTGATCTACATATAAATAGAAGATAAATTAGAAATAAAACCATACACATGACCAGACATGATATAGCATCACCGCCAAGTTCTCACATTGGATTCACGAGCCAAACGTACGACCATGACAGACAGTATAAACAATGACGGGAATGTGTTTCCTGTGTTAGGGAGTTCGATGAAGAATTATGGGTAATTCTAGAATGTCAAAGGCTCATGGAAAAAATGCTGTTATTAAATGATTTTCTGGAGCATACATGTTGAATTTCGTCGGTGTTTCTCAATTGAATAAACTCAAAAACTTTTCCAAGTTGTTTGTTTATTTAAAAGAAGAAGTTGAGCAAAAAGTCAATGTCATATATTATGATGACTATAGCTGAGATGGAAGTTTCATTTTGAAAATAAAATATGGCTTTACAAATTTGGAAGAATTGTCAGTATGAAAGAGTTTGATGAAACATTTTGCTATCTTTATGTTTCTTCAGGCAATTTGAACTAATGTTGCCAATACATGTGTATATCTTTAACTGCAAGCTTGAGCAAGCTAATAAATATTTTTTGCTATTTTGTGCAAGCTAATGTTAGCTTGCACAAGCTAGCAAGCTTGTATTTTTTCCAAATACTAGGTTGCAGCACACTTGCTGCAAGCTTGTGCAAGCTAAAAATGTTCACTTATCGCAAGTGTGCTGCAAGCTGAGCTTTCTGTAAGGAACATACATCATTAAGTAACATACATTATGATATGTCTATTCTTGATGCTGCGCAGTACTTGTTTGGGAATCAGACTGCCATTGCATGACCTGAGTATAATATACTTTACTTTAAACTCTCAACTAGAATGGTAAATACTGTCATGGTTTGTTTGCTCATGCCAATTGACACCCATATCATATGAATCGGCCAATTATAAAAATGGCATCTCACACTAAGTCCCACATGGCATCCCACCCCATACCCACATGACATCCCATCCCATGTCCCACATGACATCCCATCCCATGTCCCACATGGCATCACACCCCATGTCCCACATGACATCCCATTCCTTGTCCCACATGGCATCACACCCCATGTCCCACATGACATCCCATTCCTTGTCCCATGTGGCATTCCACCATATGTCCCACATGGCATCTTATCCTATGTCCCACATGGATAACATCCCCATGTGTCAAATGACATCCCACCCCATGTCCCACATGACATCCCATCCCATGCCTTGTCCCACATGGCATTCCACCGTATTTCCCACATGGCATTCCACCATACTGTATGTCTCACATGGCATTCCACCATTTCTCCAACATGGCATTCCACCATATGTCCCACATGGCATTCCACCCTATGACCCACATGGCAACCAATCCTACATGTATGTCCCACAATCCAACCACATGTACCAAATGATATCCCTCCCTATGTCCCACATGGCATCCCTCCCTGTGTCCCACATGGTATAGATTCCCTATGGCATCCCACCATATGTCCCGCATCAATAGCTTCCCACCTGATGTCCCACATGGCATCCCACCTTATGTCCCACAGTGGATCCCACCATATGTTTCACATGGTATCCCTTGCAATGTTCCACATGGTATTCCCCAATGTCCCAATGACATCTACTTTATGTCCCACATGGCATCACATCCCATGTCCCCATGGCCTCCTACCCTATGTCCCACATAGCCTCCTACCCTATGTCCCACATGGCATCCTAACTTATTTCATAATCTGTGTTACTAGTGACATCCCACTCCATCCCCCACATGACATCCCACCCATGCCCCACATGACATCCCATGTCCCAAATGACATGCCATCCCATGGCATTCCACCCTATGTCCCGCATGGCATTCCACCCTGTCTCGCATGGCATTTCACCCTATGTCCCGCATGGCATTCCACCATATATCCTACATGGCATTTCACATGGCATCTCACCCCATGTCCCACATGGCATCCCACCCCATGTCCCACATGGCATCCCACCCAATGACCCACATGACATCTCACCCCATGTCCCACATGGCATCCCACCCCATGTCCCACATGGCATCCCACCCCATGTCCAACATGGCATCCCAATTCATGTCCTACATGGCATCCCACCCCATGTCCCCAAGGCATCCTACCCCATGTCCTACATGGCATCCCATAGGCTCCATAAGAAGTCTCATCCTAGCTATCACATTCCCTGATTGAGCATACTATGTATGAAAGTGTCAGTTCATATAATAACTTATATGCAAATGAAATGTTGAAGAAAAAAAGGCAGGAGTCAAATAATTGTGCCTGATATATTAGCCCTTGGTGTATACCACATGGTATATATTATATGATATGTCCCGCATGGCCCCCATCCATGTCCCACATGGCATCCCTCCCTATGTCCATATGCAGTTACATCCTGTCACGCTCCCTGACTGCATACTAAATCAAAACAGCCTGGTCAGTTCATATACTGTAGTAACTTTATGTTAATGAGCACAATAATAAAGGTGGAATTTATTAATCATGCCTGATACAACTGTTGGTGCTCAAATATTTTGAAGAATTTTAAGGATTTTAAATCTCCGGTGCTATGAGAGAGACGCTTGAGGATCTCTAAGGAATTTTGGAAAATTATATCATTTTACATTTATCTTCTAAGGAAATATCAAATGTTTTGTAGACTTTTTAAAGAAACTAGTCTTCAATTTGTCTTAAGTGTCTATAAAATCTTTTAACATTTTGTAAAAAAAATATAACCTTCCATAAGGGTATCTGAAGAAACTAAGTTTTTCTGAGGAACTCTGAAGAAACTTTAACATTTTCTGAGGAATTCTCAAAAAACTTTAACATTTCTGAGAAAATCTCAGGAAAAACTGTGGACGGCCGGACGGCCGAAATTGCCATTGCATAGGTTCACATTATGCTTCGAATGATCACCAAAAATAGATTTTAACCAAACATTTTTAAGTGTTGACCATACCCTTAACCAAAATCTAGCAGGAATAGACTTTGTCATCAATTTCGGGAACTGAAATTTAGGAAGGACATTTAAAGAATTACATAAAGCTATATATAAATATATATTTCTTCCAAACTTTTCCAACTACTGGAGAAAAGGTCCACTTAAATATTAAACTTGATTATCCTGACTCCTTACTTAATGCATGAGGCAAGTTTAATTTGCAACAAACACATAAATCCTGATCAATATTTCTGTTCCTTTTCAGCATATCAACTCGTACAGATAATGGTTTTGTTTTATGGGTGTCTATCTAAAGAAAATAATATATCTTACTGATGCTTAAGGTGGGGAGGATTGAATATCAGCTAGAAGTTATCAGGCTCTGGCATTTAGTAGGTCATGCAATGTAGCCATACATACACACACACAAAAAAAAAAAACATTTCAATAATATCTTCAGAAAGTTAAATGACTTTTTTTCCCATAGGCCACTGTTTGACTATTATAGCACATGTTGATGTATCACTTAATATCTTGATGTAATTCAGAGCAATTAAAAAAAATAACATTTCAATAATATCTTCAGAAAGTTAAATGACTTTTTTCCCCATAAGCCACTGTTTGACTATAAGAGCACATGTTGATGTATCACTTAATATCTTGATGTAATTCAGAGCAATTAAAGACATCAGAAATAGAAAACAATTTGAGTTTTTATGAAGCAAGCAAAGAAATGCCTTTTTTTACTGATCATTTAGGAGGCAATAAAAATGATTGCTACATTCCTTGAAGAAGAGATCAAGACAATTCCAATAGAATCACTTTTTTAAGGAGATTTAACTGAAGTTGCAACGCTTAATAATTAATTCCTGACTCTAAGCTTATATTTAAGGCAAGCTTAATTTGCAACAGACACAGAAATCCTGATCTATATTTCTGGACTTTTTACCCACACAACTCAAGCATAGATAATGGTTTTGTTTTATGGGTGTCAATTGCTTATCTAAAGAAATAAATCAAATCTTGATAATGCTTTAGGTGGGGAGGAATGAATATCACCCAGAAGTAAAGCAGACTCTGACATTTACCTTAGCAAAGGTCAATGTAGCCATAAAAATCAAACATAAAACAATTGAATAAAATCTTCCAGAAGTTAACGGACTCCCCTTTCTAGGCCAATGTTTGACTATTATAGCACATTGTGGTCTGTTAAGTATGTCACAATTATCTTAATGTAATTTCAGAGCAGTTGAAAGAAATCAGAACTAGAAAACAAGCAAGCAAAGAAATTACTTTTTGTACTGATCGTTAAGCGGTACTGTAATAAGAATGATGTAGAATATTCTTTAAAAGTGATAAAGACAGTTAAATTACAATCACCCTTACAGAAATTTCAGCTTGCAGCAAGCTTGCGGGTAGCTAACATTTTAAGCTAACAATTTAAAGCGTGCACAAGCTTGCACAAGCTTGCTGCATGCTTGCAGCAAGCTAGTATTTGGAACTTTTTTAAGCTTGCGCAAGCATGCAGAAATAAGCGTGCGCAAGCGTGTGCAAGCTTACATAAATAAGCGTGCAGCGCTTGCAGAAATATGCATGTGTACGCTTGATAAACAAGCGCGCACATGCTTGCGCGCACTTAATAATCAAGCGTGCGTACGCGTGCGCTAGCTTAATAATCAAGCATGCGCACGCTTGCGCTGGCTTAATAATCAAGCGTACACATGCTTGCGCTAGCTTAATGATCGAAGCTTGCGCAAGCTAACAGGGTTCCAAAAACTAGCTTGCAGCAAGCTTGTGCAAGCTAGTGCACACTTGCGCAAGCTAGTGCATGCTTGCGCAAGCTAGTGCACGCTTGCGCAAGCTAGTGCACGCTTGCGCAAGCTAGTGCACGCTTGCGCAAGCTAGTGCACGCTTGCGCAAGCTAGTGCACGCCGCTAGTGCACGCTTGTGCAAGCTAGTGCACGCTTGCGCAAGCTAGTGCACGCTTGTGCAAGCTAGTGCACCCTTGCACAAGCTAGTGCACCCTTGCACAAGCTAGCACATGCTTGCGCAAGCTATCAAGTTTCCAAATACTACCGTGCAACACGCGTGCAGTTATTGAGATGATCGTGTTTTACATCCTGAGCAGCTATAGCGATATCACCATTTGATTAAAGAGAGAATCAAGTTGCCTCAGTAAATTTCCTAAAATTGTGATGTTCATATCTTGCACGTCACATCTGGTTGTGTATCGTTTCTAATTAAGTATGCATACTGTACACATTGTGTGCGTATGTACAGTGTTATAGTCACTCCCCTTGCGGTTATTGATTGGTTGTCGGTATTTGTGTTTGACCAATCAGAGACGTTGACTTTGATTGTCCATGTTAACAAGGTATCTGGCCTTTAGCATGCCAAGCTGATGCTAGGAACATGAAGGTTTAAATTTAAAAGCTGAAATGCTAAATATAATAACAGCTTAAGTTCTAAATCATATCTGAAATTTTAAAACAATCAGGAAGCAGTTATGAAGTTTTCTGTATAAAGATTGTCTGAACTCAAAATGTTGTCATTTCAATCTAAGCACATTTTTTAAAGCTAATTGCATCAACAGGGTACATTAGCATAGTTAGGGAATAAAAAGTGGTGGTGCATGAGACATTTGTTGGGGGCGGGGAGGGGGGGGAGTATTCAGCAATGGTGGATCCAGGAAGGGGTCCTTCGTAAAATATGCCCATATATTGAAAATATTGAAAAGTCAAAAAACCTTGAAGTCAATTTTATCTTCTTATTCTACCTGGTTTATTCCAGAGGTAATTTATTACAAACATAATTACTTATTAAAAAATGAAATAAGGACTCCAAACTGTATGGTTCTCAAGTAGACACTAAAACACAAGAAGCTGAATGACATACCACTTGGCAAAAGATAAGAGGGAGCGCCTCAACATTAGAGAGATCATGTCATAAATCATAACAAACCAGAGTTTAAGACAAACCAGCCAACTAAGAATTCTAATTATATAAACAAAACAGTTAAAAAAAACAATCCTGACACAAGTATTATCTCAAAAGCAAGATTTTATAGTCCATAAAAATCACAAAATGAGGGCAAAAGGTACAAACAAACGTGTTTTTTAGTGAATAAATATTCAAACAAACCAAGGAAATATGTCATCAATCTTTTCTATAGCATGGTCAGCAGTAAAAAGTTGTGAGAAAGCAGAGGTTGAAATATGGCAGTCTAAAATGTCTTATTTTGTCACTACTTCTTCTTATCTGATCCAGCAATAAATTAACTGTGGGGCCCCAGGAGACATGTCTATGGTTGCGGACAGCATAGGGTTTAATCCGTCTGCCAAAATGCTTCCTCAGTTTCATGCTGCTAAATTGCTATAAGGGATAATCAGGTTGTTAAAGGATTAGTTCAGCGCACCCTCACCCTCACCCTCACTTTCTTTCTTTTACTGTATTTTAAAGAAAACTAATTTCACTTTTTTACATCAAACTTTCTTCATGAGGAAAATCATGATTACCTTATACTAGATTCTGATTTACTACTCTGCTGTTATCATAGAAAACAGCAATTAGTATAATGTATTTCAAAGAAAACTAATTTCACTTTTTTTCTCCAAACTTTCTTCATTAGGAAAATCATGATTACCTAATATTAAATTCTGATTCACTACTTTGCTGTTATAACTGAAAACAGTAATTAGTATAATGTATTTTAAAGAAAACTTATATCACTTTTTTTCATCAAACTTTCTTCATTAGGAAAATCCTGATTACCTAATACTAGATTCTGATTCACTACTTTGCTGTTATAACTGAAAACAGCAATTAGTATAATGTATTTTAAAGAAAACTAATTTCACTTTTTTTTCATCAAACTTTCTTCATGAGGAAAATCATGATTACCTAATACTAGATTCTGATTTACTACTCTGCTGTTATCATAGAAAACAGCAATTAGTATAATGTATTTCAAAGAAAACTAATTTCACTTTTTTTCTCCAAACTTTCTTCATTAGGAAAATCATGATTACCTAATATTAAATTCTGATTCACTACTTTGCTGTTATAACTGAAAACAGTAATTAGTATAATGTATTTTAAAGAAAACTTATATCACTTTTTTCATCAAACTTTCTTCATTAGGAAAATCATGATAACCTAATACTAGATTCTGATTTACTACTTTGCTGTTATCATAGAAAACAGCAGACATTGAAAGTTTTTGCAACAATCCCAATTACAGCGTCCATCAAGTTATTCTTAAAGTCATATAAATCACTAACTTTGAAGTATGTATAAGAAAATGAATTACGTAAAGATGTTGAGCTCCATATATTACCCATGCACTGATCAGTTGTCATCACATTACCCATGCACTGATCAGTTGTCATCACATTACCCATGCACTGATCAGTTGTCATCACATTACCCATGCACTGATCAGTTGTCATCACATTACCCATGCACTGATCAGTTGTCATCACATTACCCATGCACTGATCAGTTGTCATCACATTACCCATGCACTGATCAGTTGTCATCACATTACCCATGCATTGATCAGTTGTCATCACATTCAACTATGGGAACACAAAATCTTGACACTTTCAATGATAACACTGACACTTGACTGAATAATAAGTGAGCCCAGACTGAATAATAAGTGAGCCCAGACTGAATAATAAGTGAGCCCAGACTGAATAATAAGTGAGCCCAGACTGAATAATAAGTGAGCCCAGACTGAATAATAAGTGAGCCCAGACTGAATAATAAGTGAGCCCAGACTGAATAATAAGTGAGCCCAGACTGAATAATAAGTGAGCCCAGACTGAATAATAAGTGAGCCCAGACTGAATAATAAGTGAGCCCAGACTGAATAATAAGTGAGCCCAGACTGAATAATAAGTGAGCCCAGACTGAATAATAAGTGAGCCCAGACTGAATAATAAGTGAGCCCAGACTGAATAATAAGTGAGCCCAGACTGAATAATAAGTGAGCCCAGACTGAATAATAAGTGAGCCCAGACTGAATAATAAGTGAGCCCAGACTGAATAATAAGTGAGCCCAGACTGAATAATAAGTGAGCCCAGACTGAATAATAAGTGAGCCCAGACTGAATAATAAGTGAGCCCAGACTTAATAATAAGTGAGCCCAGACTTAATAACAAGTGAGCCCAGACTTAATAATAAGTGAGCCCAGACTTAATAATAAGTGAGCCCAGACTGAATAATAAGTGAGCCCAGACTTAATAATAAGTGAGCCCAGACTTAATAAGTGAGCCCAGACTTAATAATAAGTGAGCCCAGACTTAATAATAAGTGAGCCCAGACTTAATAACAAGTGAGCCCAGACTTAATAATAAGTGAGCCCAGACTTAATAATAAGTGAGCCCAGACTTAATAATAAGTGAGCCCAGACTTAATAATAAGTGAGCCCAGACTTAATAATAAGTGAGCCCAGACTGAATAATAAGTGAGCCCAGACTTATAATAAGTGAGCCCAGACTTAATAATAAGTGAGCCCAGACTGAATAATAAGTGAGCCCAGACTTAATAATAAGTGAGCCCAGACTTAATAAGTGAGCCCAGACTTAATAAAAAGTGAGCCCAGACTTAAGAAATAAGTGAGCCCAAAACAACAGAGTGAAGTAAACGGCGCACTCCATTTTCGAAAGGGGCACTTTTCCAAGAACTTTTTCTAGAATCAGACGGTACATTGATCAAAATACTTGTGCTCATGCAGTGCGATCTCTCGTCCTTTCTCGGCTGGATTATGGCAACTCCCTGCTTGGTGGCATATCACCTGAAAACCTTCAACGCTTGCAAAGACTTCAAAATCGTGCAGCGCGCATAATTTTTTGTGTTGATAGACGTACAAGCGCTTCCCCCCTCTTGCGTGTTCTTCATTGGTTGCCCATCCAGCAGAGAATCGATTTCAAGATCGTACTGCATGTGTACAACTGCATTAAAAAGAATGCGCCTTCATACCTTCAAGAATTGCTGCATATTTATAAGCCTGGAATGGCGTTGGTCTAAGATCCGCCAACAAGGATGTCACTCGCCTTGTGGTGCCAAGAACTAATCGTGTCAGTGGGGACTGCGTCTTTTCTGTCCTGGGACCACGTTTGTGGAATAATCTACCCATTGCAATCCGTCAGGCTCAAACTGTTTATACTTTTAAGAAGGCCCTTAAGACTCATCTTTTTCCTACTGATTAAGTTTTATGCTGTCTATAATATTTAATTTCTTGTTTTATTTATCTAGTTTTTTGTTTGTTTATATTCTATTTTTCATTAATTCTTTTATGCTTTTATATTGTCCTGCAAATGTTTTAAATTTGTTTTGATATTGTATATTAAGAGTTTGTCTATGTATTATCAATTTTATTGTAAAGCGCTTCGATCCACGGGAGAGGCGCTATATAAATAACTGCAATAATAATAATAAATAATAATAATAATGAGGACACATTCAACCCGTACATGGGACTGACAAAAGTCTCCAGTTTTCTACTGGCAAAGTAATTGAGGGGCACTTTTTATTTCAAAAGGGGCATTTTTGCCATTTTTTTTAGGAAAGTGGGAGCACACTCCCCAGTTACTACACCTATGGTAAAGTCAAGGAAAGGGGTGGGGGGAGGAGAGGGGGGTCATACTAAGATACAAAAAGTCCCCATCCATGATACCAAGTTGTAAAAAAGTAGGGGGAAAGTGTCCCAAATCCTGACTATATTGGAGGGGCACTAAAATGCTGTTGGAAGTATTTTGAACAGAAGTTCTTTCTATATGAAGTTTACAAGCAAAAACAAGTAGTTCACCTTCCTTTATCAATAATTCGATCCACGTCATTTGTATTAACATTAAGAAACAACAATACAAATTGATTACATCATTGACTACTATACCCAAGCATTGTAATCATTCCCTAGGATCACCTACATTCCTCATTTTTTCTGCAATTTGAAGCACTGAAAATTAAAGAATTGACAATCTAATGTTTACCAAATTTCTTGCAAAACATTACCAACATATGTTTGTTTCTGATTATAATGTTTCAAACAATTAAGCGATAAGACTGTATTCATCACCCTTCAGGGATGAGAGATACACAGAATTCACCATGATGACGTGGTACTCAACCAAAACACTAACCAGACCTATAAACAGTCTTGATAGATTATGATACTGGTGCGTAATTGCTGACATACACTTATTTCCTAGAAGATAGACAAAACAAATTACGATGTGCCAATTTTCGGCATAGCTGATTGCTATAACTACGTAATATGAAAACGCTTAGGTTGACTTTTGAAATCAAGAAAGGGTTGATAATTAGGAATTAAGAAGAAAAACATAGATGGGCATTGCAAAAGAACACTTGTTAAATTTGACAGGCAACAATTTTGAAGAAAACAGAAGGTGATGACCTGAAGTATACAATGACAAAATGGTAATTTCCAGAAATCCAAGGCAGCGACAGGATTTCCTAAACGGAAGGATCGGATTTAGACACATCATTACATTCAACATTTGTTCAATTGTTTCTCTGAACTTAAACTGAACTTTTAGCAAAACCCTAGCTGGCTGACCAAAGTCCTAAATTCTATTGGCAAATTATAAACAATTGTGTAATCTGATGGCTACCCAACCAACCTATATACACATGACCCTTAAAATACACAACTCTTAAAGGGTTAGTTCAGGGGTCAAGCAAGTTTATCTTATATAAAAGTGGACTTCAAAGGAAACAAAATAGTGAAGAATCCATTCAAATCAATTATGCCATTAAGGAGATATCTAAAGTTTAAATTTGGTATCATTTATGTAGAAACGACTATGATGTCATAGCCTCACATTCTTCAAAGTCTTTATGTATTCTTTCATATTTTGTTTTACGATTTTATAGCTTAAACACCATGGGACATGTCAAAAAAGTATCAAAACTGAAGCTAGGAAGAGTATTTATTATATACCACCTAAAGAACATTTGAGAAAAATGATTTAAATAGTGAACAAAATTAAATAAACTTTCTTTAAAATACATTAACAAATGTTATCTTAAAACTTGAATATGATTTTGGATGAGGATGTATGAGTAAAAATAATAAAAAAACTTTCAATACAGGTGTTAGTAAGTTTAGCTTTGAAACAATAGTAGACTTTCCAACTTAGAAGACCTGGAAATTAAGGTCAGATTATTTCATTTCTACGGTGGGGATAAGTTCATCTTTATTGATGGCGACAAGATTGTTATTGATTTTATATAGCATATGTAGCCGGGTGTTGATCTTGTTTTAAACTAATTTATAAAGCATGTTTTTTGAATAATGGAATAAGATTTTTAAACCGTTTCTTCACCATTTTGTTTCTTTTGAAGTCCTGAGATGGACATTTTTGATCACTGAACTAATCCATTAAATATGACATAATATCTCATTTCAGATAAACAACTTCCATGAAAATTGTTTTTGTCAACCAATTACAGAAACTGTATGTTTTCATGATACATAACTATAGCCAAACAAATTGATTTCACATTTGCATCTTCTTGCGGCGTTTTGTTCCAGTTTTGAAATCATGCACAGAAGCTGAGCTTAAAGTGTAAGCTTATCACCAAGGGGGAAATACGTTCACCTATATTTAAAAGTTTGAAACAAGAATTAATTGACATTATTACGCTGTTTTGTATTCTGGCATTTCTATGAAAATGGTAAGATATCTTAATCTTTTCTAAAGTATGACTCCCAGTAATTCTCACTTGAATATCAACTTGGGAATAATAAATGACAAGTGAATTCCAAATTCAACCTTAAGACCCACGATAGCTGACACGATATATGCTTAAGACCCATGATAGCTGACACGATATATACTAATCCCCCTTTAATGCATTGCATCCCTCAAGCAATGAAACACAATACATTATCATCATAAAGGTTGAAATAATCTTGAATTTTAAAAGATTTCAGTTTTGTTCAATAAGTAACAAGTCTACACCTATGTGCGTTGAACAAGTTGTATGTATGACAAGCAGACCACTTCCGAACAAGATTAAAGACAGCAAAAACAAAATAATTGTTATTGAAACATAGAATGGTAAATACCGTCATGGTTCGCATGCCCATGCAAATTGACACCCATATCATATTACCCAGCCAACTATAAAAATGGCATCCACACTAAGTCTCACATGGCATCCCATGTACCACATGGCATCCCACCCCATGTCCCACATGGCATCCCACCCCATGCCCCACATGGCATCCCACTCCATATCTTACATAACATCCCATCCCTTGTTCCACATGGCATTCCACCATATGTCCCACATGGCATCCCATCCTATGACCCACATGGCATTTTACCCTATGCCCCACATGGATCCCATCCCATGTAGCAAAAGACATCCCACCCCATGTCCCAAATGACATCCCATCCCATGCTTTGTCCCACATGGCATTCTACCATATCTTCCACATGGCATTCCACCATATCTCCCATGTGGCATTCCACCATATAGTATGTCTCACATGGCATTCCATCATATGTCCCACATGGCATCCCACCCTATGACCCACATGGCATCACACTCTTTGTCCTACATGGATCCCATACTACATGTATGTCCCACATTAATTCAACCATATGTACCACATGACATTCCTCACTATGTCCCACATGGCATCCCTCCCTGTGTCCCATATGGCATCTCTCCCTATGTCCCCCATGGCACCCCATCGTATGTCCAGCAACAGTGGCTTCCCACCTGATGTCCCACATTGGATCCCACTATTTGTTCCACATGGTATCCCTCCCAATGTCCCAATGACATCCTACTTTATGTCCCACATGACATCACAACCCATGTCCCCATGGCCTCCTACCCTATGTCCCACATAGCCTTCTACCCTGTCCCACATGGCATCCCACCCCATGTCCCACATGGCATCCCACCCCATGTCCAAAATGACATCCCATGTCCCACATGACATTCCATCCCATGGCAGTCCACCCTGTCCCGCATGGCATTCCAACCTATGTCCAGCTTGGCATTCCACTATAAATCCTACATGGCATTACATGGCATTCCACCGTTCCACATGGAAAAAAGGCAGGAGTCAAATAATTATGCCTGATATAGTCCATGGTGTATATATACCACATGGTATATATTATATGATATGTCCCGCATGGCCCCCATCCATGTCCCACATGGCATCCCTCCCTATGTCCATATGCAGTTACATCCTGTCATGCTCTCTGACTGAGCATACTAAATAAAAATAGTCTGGTCAGTTCATATACTGTACCAACTTTATGCAAATGACCACAATGATAAATGAGGAGTTTAATAATCATGCCTGATACAACCATTAGTGGCCAAAAATTTTGAAGAAGTTTAAGGATTTTAAATCTCCAGTGCTACGAGAGAGACGCTTGAGGATCTCTAAAGATTATTAGAAAATTATATCATTTATCATATATCAGCAATTCCATCAGCAATTCCATCACCACAACATTATCACAAACACAAACGATACTGTCATCACCACGATCACCAACAACATTATCACAAACGATACTGTCATCA
This sequence comes from Chiridota heheva, assembly GCA_020152595.1. Lineage (NCBI taxonomy): Eukaryota > Metazoa > Echinodermata > Holothuroidea > Apodida > Chiridotidae > Chiridota > Chiridota heheva. The sequence continues at coordinate 275,753 of JAIGNY010002308.1, forward strand.
CATTATCACAAACACAAACGATACTGTCATCACCACGATCACCAACAACATTATCACAAACAATACTGCCATCACATTATCACAAACACAAACGATACTGTCATCACCACGATCACCAACAACATTATCACAAACGATACTGTCATCACATTATCACAAACACAAACGATACTGTCATCACCACCATCACCACAACATTATCACAAACAATACTGTCATCACATTATCACAAACACAAACGATACTGTCATCACCACGATCACCAACAACATTATCACAAACAATACTGTCATCACATTATCACAAACACAAACGATACTGTCATCATCACCATCACCACAACATTATCACAAACACAAACGATACTGTCATCACATTATCACAAACACAAACGATACTGTCATCACCACCATCACCACAACATTATCACAAACACAAACGATACTGTCATCACTACCATCACCACAACTTTATCACAAACACAAACGATACTGTCATCACCACCATCACCAACAACATTATCACAAACAATACTGTCATCACATTATCACAAACACAAACGATACTGTCATCACCACCATCACCACAACATTATCACAAACACAAACGATACTGTCATCACTACCATCACCACAACTTTATCACAAACACAAACGATACTGTCATCACCACCATCACCAACAACATTATCACAAACAATACTGTCATCACATTATCACAAACACAAACGATACTGTCATCACCACCATCACCACAACATTATCACAAACGATACTGTCATCATCACCATCACCACAACATTATCACAAACACAAACGATACTGTCATCACTACCATCACCACAACTTTATCACAAACACAAACGATACTGTCATCACCACCATCACCAACAACATTATCACAAACAATACTGTCATCACATTATCACAAACACAAACGATACTGTCATCATCACCATCACCACAACATTATCACAAACACAAACGATACTGTCATCACTACCATCACCACAACTTTATCACAAACACAAACGATACTGTCATCACCACCATCACCAACAACATTATCACAAACAATACTGTCATCACATTATCACAAACACAAACGATACTGTCATCACTACCATCACCACAACATTATCACAAACACAAACGATACTGTCATCACCACCATCACCACAACATTATCACAAACACAAACGATACTGTCATCACCACCATCACCAACAACATTATCACAAACAATACTGTCATCACATTATCACAAACACAAACGATACTGTCATCACCACCATCACCAACAACATTATCACAAACACAAACGATACTGTCATCACCACCATCACCACAACATTATCATAAACACAAACGATACTGTCATCACCACCATCACCAACAACATTATCACAAACACAAACGATACTGTCATCACCACCATCACCAACAACATTATCACAAACAATACTGTCATCACATTATCACAAACACAAAGCGATGCTGTCATCACCACCATCACCAACAACATTATCACAAACACAAACGATACTGTCATCACCACCATCACCACAACATTATCACAAACACAAACGATACTGTCATCACCACCATCACCAACAACATTATCACAAACAATACTGTCATCACATTATCACAAACACAAACGATACTGTCATCATCACCAACAACACTGCTACCATCGCCAAAAATCCTACTATATGTATTATTACTAAGATTACCAATAGCAATACCATCATCATCACAACCACCACCATTATGCTGCATTTATCACCAGCAACACTTACATCATTAACAATACCATTAGCACCATGATTACAAACAACACTATACCATCATCACCAACAACATTACCATCACCACAATCACCAACAGCACTATAGCATTATCACCACAATTACCACACTATATACCACCATCATCATAACCATCACATCACAATGACTGCGTAAGTTCTTCCATTCATCTTTTCTATCTGAAGGAGGTCAAATCCTGAAAATACTGACATTTCTTGATTTGCAAAGTTGCTTTTCAGCAACGAGCTATGCATCAGTCGAGTAAATAGGTAACTACATTACATGAGACATATTAGTGGAATACTCTAGCTTCATATATGATAGAAAATAACAAACTAATCTAAATACCAAAAACCCCATCATAAAATCTTATTCCATTCTCAAGTTATCCAAGTTTGAAGTTGTAAGATGGATGTTGCCATTATGTCTAATGTTGTATTGAAATCATGCCAATGATGACATATTTTGCCCTATGTGCTAGCACACATGATGTATTTCTTTAGAATTCCCTTTTTAAAAAAATTCTTCGAAAATGGTTTGATATTAAGTTCTGAGGGCCTAATCATTAATATCATAGACAAATACAAAACTAAAGACCCATGCAAAGGAAAATTATTTCTCAGAAGTTGGAAAATTTGAAAAAGATTTTAAAGAAATAAATCAATATTCTAATTCTCATTCTTACAAGGTGTATGACATCATTGTATGAACAAAATGGCTGCTCCATGTAAGTTTATATTGACGAAAATTAATTTTTTGATTAAGTGTAAAATATATGCTAAATTGTTTTCTACGATATGAAATTTCTTCAGATGACTTACCATTATTTCCATAATAATTCAAATGAAGAAAAAGCCAGACTTTATGTCTCTTCCAGCATGACAGTGACCATAAAATAAATGCTATTCTTGCATATTAACTTAACACCTATACAAATACAATTCATCAAAAGTCTGACCACTTCTTAGCATTCAGGGCATTGGTCCCCAGTTGTAAAGAACAGAAATTTCATCACTGACATGATTGTTTCTCACAGAAGAAAAATATTGCCATCTTTTTTCAATAAAGAGCAATGCATGTTCTTGCCATGGGTTTATAAGTACAGCGGTCCAGGTGACCTATGTATATCTTGCATGATAAAGGCCAACTGTGGAAGTCAAAAGGATTATAGTTCAGTGGTCGAGAAAGTCCATCTTACCTGAAAGTGGATTTAAAAAAACAAAATGGTCACGAAACCACTTCAAATATCTTATTCTGTTAAGGAAATATATTCCAGTTTTAAGTTGCAGTATGTCTCCAAAATATGTTACATAACAAGTAAGTTTTGCATATATTGAACTTAAAAATTGTTCCATCACAAATTTTGCATAGATTGGAAATACTTATTGGAAGAAAAAATCAATTGTTGACTTAATGAGATTCAAATTGTCATTACGTTTAGCACAAAAGCAAATCGCCCAAAGGCTATGGACTTATCCACTGGGCCACATGACCAACTGTATGCAAAAGAGTTGATTTATCATTAATATAGTGTGGAATATGATCGAAGAACTTGGAGGCGGGAACAGTTGGTTAAAATTTAAACCAATCAAAAAGCTAAAACTGAATTGTAATTATTATGTCCTTATGCCAAGATAGCTCCTTTAAAATTCAACATACAGAAAACAGAGATGACATGACTATTTCTACACCACAAATTTGAAAATTAAAATCTAAAAATTTAACAAATTTTCAATTTCTAACCCACTTTAAATTGTTTTATTGCTATGGAGATTTATTAGATTTAAATTCAATTTAAATATTTTGTTTGCCTTTACCCGTCTTAATTTAGAGTCTGTGACATTTTTCACGCAAGAGTTTTGTTTTTTCAACCTTTTCTATTCATTTATCAGATCAGCAAAGAAGCATTTCATGATGCTAATACTGTGACTCTTAAAGAACTAGTGAGATCTAAAGGCAAAATTGAACTTTATTGGTTCAAAATTTACAATTCAAAATTTACAGCAAAAAAATCCCATCAAAATCGGTTAAACTCACCATTTTACAGCATTTTCAATTTGTGGGGCTTATTGCGCAATAATTTGTGGGATAGGCAGGTGAACACATCCTCATAGTTTATGTACATACTTTGTTTTTCAATCCCCTCTAAAATATATTTTGAAGGTCAACATCTGATTTCATTTATATTTTGAACTTTATTATACCTCTGCAGTCAATAATGAAAAAATAAACTTTACAACTGGCTTAAATTGAACACATTTTAAAGAATGAAAGATATTGAGCTGTGTTCATCTGATGACATCATAAAGTTTGCATGAATTAGAAAATCTTGAAACTTTGATTGACCATATTAAACACAAAAACTACACAAGCTTTTTCAAAGATTTAAAAGGAATTTTACTCAAAGGATTAGTTCAGTGGTCATGCATGTCCATCTTATATGAAAGAGGATTTCAAAAGAAACAAAATGGTAAAGAAAGCATTCAAAAAATCTTATTCCGTTAAGGAGATATTTAGTTTAAAGTTTGGTATCATTTGTGTAGAAACGACTGAAATCAGACTAGTTGTGATGTCATAGCCTCAGATTCCTGAAAGTCTTTATGTATTCTATTATATTTTGTCCTACAATTTTGTGGCTTAAAAATAATGGGACATGTCAAAAAAGTAGTAAAACTGAATCTAGGAAGGGTATTTATAATATATCACCTGAAGAAAGTTTGAGAAAAAATAATCTAAATAGTGAAAAAATTTAATAAACTTTTTTTTTATTTCTTAAATACATAAAGACTTTGAGGAATCTGAGGCTGTGACATCACAACTAGTCTGATTTCAGTCGTTTTTCTACAGAAATTATACCAAACTTTAAACTTGAATATCTCCTTAATAGGAATAGATTTTGCACTGCTTTCTGCACCATTTTCTTTCTTTTGATGTCCTCTTTCATATAAGATGAACATGGTTGACCACTGAACTAATCCTTTAATATTGTTTCACATGTGTAATAACTAGCCATGTCACTTGACCTAATGGCATCAAAAAGTGTACATATATTTGAAAATATTTTACATCAAACAGTTACATAAATTTGGAAATATTTTATACATAATATTTTTGCATATTTTGGAAAAAAATTTTGATCATCTATAACTTGAAAACTGATCTCAATATTTAATATCTCCATGACCTTCAGAAGAGTTTAAATTTTGCAGAAGATTTAAATTTATTTTAGAACATTAAAGAGATTCATTGTACATATTTCTAAATCACAAATTTGAAAATTAAGACAATACCTCAAATGCTGTATTTTTTTTACCAATTTAATTTGGACTGTAATCACGGGTAGCCTCCCACAGGGGCAAGAGGTTGACCCTCCCCCTCCCCTGCCCAATTTTTTTTTTTTTTTTTTTTTTTAAAGAATTTTTATTTTGGGTCTCTTGCAATAATATTTTGCCCCTCCAAATAAAATCTCTTACTGCTGTGCATGCCTGGAATGTTTGCCTTTCCCCTCCAAATGAAATCTCTTACTGCTGTGCATGCCTGGAATGTTTGCTATTTCCATGAGGTTTAATAGATTTGTATTCATTTTTATATTTTTCTCTCAAAACAAATACACAACTTTTTTTTTTACACAAGCTCAAAAAACATAAGCCACAGATATCACAAAAAAACATAATTCGAATAATAAATATATCTGCTTCTTGATAAAATACAGTAAAATGTAAATCAATGTGGTTACCTTCAATTTAAGGATGAATAACACGATATTGTAAAATCTAATTAAAATGATTGTATCATGGGAGCCAGTAGTTTTCCCATTGATCAGACGATTATTACTAATTGCAAGTGTACACTTTTATAACTGAACATAATCTTTTATAAAACAATTCACCCTGTTTACTAAAGATTTTTGCAAGAAATAAATCAAAAATAAACGATAGATTTTAATTCATTTTTTTTCATTTTAATTCATTTTTGTTTACATTGCCTTTCCCTACCTATAGTCTATGCTATGACATATTTTACAAAGTAGTTTGTGTTCTTCCTTGTTTATTATTCATCAGATCAGCAAACAGGCCATCCATGATGCTAATATATTTCTCTTATTTAATTTCCCAGGAGTGACATGTGTAATGCTTGTATTACAATTACAGAAATTAGATTTGTAAACATGCTCTTCTGTTTATAGATTAACTTCTGTCCAAACATACACTCTGGTTTTCTTAAAAAACAGGTGACATCTAGAAGTATTCAACAGGTACAGTACCTGCATAATTAAGATACCAAAACCACAACTTGAAAACACATAGTCATAACATTTTTTTCTTCTTCAAAACATAATTAATCACCTACACCAACAAAGTTGGATGGAGGTTATGTTTGCCTCTGTCAACAAAGTTGGACGGAGATTTTGTTTTTGCCTCTGTTTGCGTGTCTGTTTGTTTGTCATCAAGATTTGAAGAACTGATGATTGGATTTTGATTAAATTTGGTGCGTGGTTTTGTTACTGTTTCAGGAAGAAGTGATCAAAATTTGGGACATATTGGAATAGGGGAAGGGCAGAAATGGAGGGGTGGGGATGTTTTAGGATGAGATCTGTCACTTAGATCTATGAAACTTTCCAATGGCATGTGCTGAACAATGAATTCATGCTCTGAATGAAAATACAAACTTAAATCAAGTGGCTGGGTATCAAAGAAAATCAAAACAATTAAATTTTGGAATGAAAAGAAAATGATGTAATGTAAATCTTGTCTGAAAGGAACTCAAACAATGAAATGCTTAGCCTGAATAGAATTGAAAACAATGATATGGCCTTGGAAGATATCAGGTAGATAACTCTTTAAGTTTTTAGAATGCAAATAAGCAATACTGAATAAAAGTGAGGAAGACATTATTATGGGATAAAACTCACAGGGTCTCAGATTCCTGAGGTAGATTGTATGGAAAGGGAGAGAGGTGGGGTGATGAATTCAACAAAATATTAGGCATATTGGAGTTGCAAAGCAGGCGGTATGCGCTCTACAGAGTGCTAAAATTCTGGTCAAACTTTGTAATAGTTCCAAATGTGAACTGGCTGTAAATGACTGAAACTATAATGGACAGATTACAGAACAACTTCTATGCCTAAATGGTTTAAAATGTACACTTAACAACCATGCAAGCAGCAAAATGCCCATACAATTGATTAAGTATATACCATTTTAGAGCATGATAAAATTTAGATATTTAATTAGCATAAATGGTGCAATAATTTGTGACCTCAGAATAGGACTAGAAAATTTCTGGTTTTTTACATGGGAGAAGTAAGACACATTAATAAGCACAGTTATCCAGGAGATATATAACACACTTCATATATAGTGCAACATTAATCATTTATTCCCTTAAAACAACTTCAAATTTGTTCCAACAAGACATTAAAAATGCTTATATATTGAATGTCATATAGGAAATAAAGAGGATATATATACAGGTCTGGAGGGTTCTCGGGACTTCAATGCATGCATTACAAAATTTGAAAGAGACAGACAAACAGATTTGGAGTCAGAATAGGCTGAATAATAGAATGTTATTTCGAGTGCAGACATACTAATATTGTGCCCCGACATCTACAACATTGCTACTTGCAGCGCCCTCACTCAATATTTCATAAAATAGTGTACACGCTGTGTAACCCACATACGTACAGTGTATGCATAATTGTATCCAACATGTGGAAAATCAGAACATCACTGATGTTAGGACACGAATCTTTCATAATCATAATTGATGGAATGGACAAACCAAATAGAAGATGTATCTCATCCTCGATACCACCGTTATTGCAATATGAACAAATCTCTTTGAATAAAAGCACATATTAAAATGACAGGTCTCATATGAAAAGGCTTCCTGTGACTTCATGAGGATGCATGTGTAAATAAGTTACAAGAAATGACTTGATAAAAGGTTATGAGCTTGAAAAGTTTGCCCCAAGCACGACTTTGTGAAAACTTTTATTTGTTTAATCACAGGCGCATTATTTCTTACAATACATCCTGTACGTTATTCCTGAGTTATACAAATAATTTTAAAGGAGACTCAAACTTTCCACTTGTGTGTTCTTTTCTAATGTATTTTGTTCTTTTTTTCTTTCTTTCCACAAAAGCATATTAGAGATAATATCCTTTGTTATGTGAGCTCACTGAACTTGCTAGAAGCTTGCAAATGGAAACTTTACAATGTCATTTGTTTGCTGAGGATACAGCACTGTGGCAGTCAGAGTCAAACGTGCTCATATAAAGGTAAAAATGAAATCTGAGCGCTACAAAAATAGATAGCAAGAAGACTTACTGTAGAAGAGAGGAGAAAAGGAGGGGGAGTAAGGTAAGAAAAATGATACAGGCTTAAGAGTATATACAAATTAAATGTGGTGTAGATTACATTTCAGTGACTGATGAAACTCAGTAGTTAGAGGAAGAGGTTATTTGAAAGAGGTCTGTGATGGAGTCATGGGAGGTCTGTGATGGAGTCATGGGGGAAAGATGAGTATCTAAATTGTTTGTTTAGAGGGCAAGTTAGATTAACAGAGTTTGGTACTGCAGGTATTATAATTTTTAAACAAAGCATGCAGGACAAAGCTAGGCAAGCTCATTGTAGGTAATAAGCTTGCTGCCAAAAGGATGATTGAGCTAGCTGCCATGATGAGCTAGTGCAGATTACCACAATACTGCCCATGAGCTAGTGCAGATTACCACAATACTGCCCATGAGCTAGTGCAGATTATCGCGATACTGCCCATGAGCTAGTGCAGATTATCATGAGCTAGATTACCACTGCCCATGAAGCTACGATACTGCCCATGAAGATTACCGCGATACTGCCCATGAGCTAGTGCAAATTACCGCAATACTGCCCATGAGTTAGATTACCGCAATACTGCCCATGAACTAGAGCAGATTAAAGCGATACTGCCCATGAGCTAGTGCAGATTACCGCAATACTGCCCATGAGCTAGATTACCACGATACTGCCCATGAAGATTACCGCGATACTGCCCATGAGCTAGATTACCACGATACTGCCCATGAACTGGTGCAGATTTCCAGATACTGCCCATGAGCTAGTGCAGATTACCACGATACTGCCCATGAGCTAGTGCCCAGATTAGTGGTGCAGATTATGAACTAGTGCAGGTTACCACAATACTGCCCATGAGCTAGTGCAGATTACCACGATACTGAGATTGAGCAGTGCAGATTAATACTGCCCATGAGCTAGTGAGATTACAGTGAAATACTGCCCATGAGCTAGTGCAGATTACTGCAATACTGCCCATAAGCTAGTGCAGATTACTGCAATACTGCTCATTAGCTAGTGCAGATTACCACGATACTGCCCATGAGCTAGTGCAGATTACCACGATACTGCCCATGAGCTAGTGCAGATTACCGTGAAATACTGCCCATGAGCTAGTGCAGATTACTGCGATACTGCCCATGAGCTAGTGCAGATTACTGCAATACTGCCCATGAGCTAGTGCAGATTACCGCGATAAAGTCCATGAATGCAGATTACCGCGATACTACCCATGAACAAGTGCATATTTCTATGATACATGCCCATGAGCTAGTGCTGATTACCGCGATAATGCCCATGAGCTAGTGCAGATTACCACAAATTCATATAAGCTATCAGTTTTCTCAAAAAAACACTTCATACAGCAAGCACTCATATATAAGATATTCATAAAATCACATCTGTATAATTCCTGGAGGACAGCTAGAGAGCTTGTCCCCTCACTTTGAGGCAGATTGTAATACATAAGTTTGATCAAACTTGTTGTCTCCGCCATTTTGTGGAGGAAAAGTATAGCCCCATGCATGTCCCCCTACTTTGTCCAGGAGAATTACAGCCTTGCATAAAATGATACAGGGCAGTAAATGTTACCCAATTTGGGATGTAAACTTACAAATTGCCCAAACTTCTACTAAAACTACAACTGACTTCCTCAATTTGAAAAAAAAAAAGGCTGTACAGTGTCAAAATGTACATTAGTTTCCTAGCGATAGCAAAAACAGGAATATCAATCAACGCGGAGAGACAACGGACACTCAGAGTAATGAGCAGCTCTAACCTTAACCCAAACAACCTCAGCATTAAGTAATAACACTTGTCCCACATCTATTCTCTTTTATTGATTTACATGAAACCTTCTCCCCTAAAAGATATCCTTTTTTTTTTATCATGCATGCTTCCATTCAAAGCATTTCTGAGAAGAACGAGACATTCTGGACAAAATCTTGCCCTCATATCGTGTGGAGAGTAATGGCATACAGTGTAAATTTTTCGTCTTTCCTCTTCTATAATCATGTGTGTATAGTCCAAATATTTTCAATCTTTTAGCGCAGAATCAATATTTTGGATCAATACAAAGAGGAAAATGTCCGACAAACAAGAGGGGCCCTCACGGCTCAAATCAGGGCAAAAACTAGAAGAAGCGGTTTTTTTTATTATACGTTTTTAAAAACTCAAGAAAGCGTATCATGTTCCTGGCACAAAAATGACATGTGTAATGTGTTGATATAACAAGCAAACTGTATGTGGTTGTAAGGGAAGTTTTTTTGAGAGGCAAAAGCTTGCTGGATGGCAAAGATCGGAAACAGCATGTCCAATTAAAAGAGGTTACTTTTGTGAATGCTCAAGTAAGAAGACTTACAAACCGGTCCCCCATAGGTGGCGCAACAGGGGCGAGGGGGCATTTTGACCTCTATTTTTTAAATTTATATCTTAATTTTGTGTGAATTCTTTGTATTTTATCGTGATTTCCCCCTTCTGGTAGACAAATTTTATTTTGTGACTCCCCCCATCCTCCAATATCTTAAGTTGGAAATATTATAAAATGAAATAATATAAAATGTACAAGAATGACTTACTATTTTTTAAAAGAAAAATAATATCAAAAGAATAATTAATACACAGATTTACAGAAAGTATAAAACTCTTCAATGATTCCATTTCTATAACCAAAAGGGACAATGCAAATATTTTGATATATGGTTATTATAGTAAAACTTATCAATAAAAGGATTTTTTATTTCTACTTTGTGAAGAAAAATTGATCCCAGAGCTTTTGATATGGGCCTCCCAAATAGGACAAATTAAATTGGCATCACCATTGATTCTATACCCCCCCCCCCTCCCTCTCCCCCCAATATGTATTGTAAAATTATCTCAAACAGTGAGAGTATGTCATACATAAAAGTACTCCCAATATTGTGACATGCATTTTCCATAGAGGGGGGGGGGGGAAGGGGGGTTGACAGAGGAATATTTTCCCATAATAATTTTCATGAGGAGATATGTATATGTCCCAAGCTCCTCAATGAATACCTTTAAACAAACTTTTGCATTACATTTCAAATTTCAAATAGGTGCTAAGAAATATTTTTTTCTAGGGAAAAATTGGCACTCATTGATATACCTTTATTTTTCTCTGGGCTAAATATCATCCAATCCCTTTTTATGTTATTAAATGACTATAAGATATTCAGAAAGAAATCTAGATTTTGATATTTCCTAACACTTTAAACATGTTGTATGAGCTGATAAATAAACCAGACCAATCAGAAATCTATCAAGGGACTTTATATGGACATGTTGAGGCAACATGCATTAATTACTAATAAAGTCTTTTTAAAAAATGTTAAAGTAAAAAATCTGTTAAAATTGAACCATTATAGCATATTTTAAATCTCAGGCATCAATTTGCATATTTTATGCAAATTGTACTGATATATTATAGAGTGAACAAGTGTTGCAGTCAATTTTGACCAAACATTTTTGAGCCTTTACTACTGTATATACCCCACACAAATTATAGCGGAAATAGAATTCCCATCATTTTCAGTGACTACAAGATTTAGGAATGAAATTAAATGAATTACATCAAGATTTTGAGCTGTTCCCCCTTCATGCATCACAAGTGTAGCATATAGCAAAAACTGATCAAACTTTGAACAACTGTAACTTAAAAACTAAAAGACCCATTCTCCAGATTCAAAAACAGATCTGCTTACATTTGAATGCTCTTTCAACCAATATAGAAATTGCTATATGTCCAAAGACCTTCAATAAATAATGCTATTGTGCAACACTGGAAAGCACATCTTTCCCAGAAAGATACACTTAAAACATTACGAGAAAAAACCTACATAGATAAATGACATATTCCATGACAATCTCAAAGGTGTCAATTACGCACAATCGTATAACCAGAAAACTAAAATGCTTAGTAGTTCCGATGCATCCTTTCATTGTTGGTTGATTTTCAATTTTTAAACTTACTGGCATTGCATATCATGAAATATGCTAAATAACATATATTCATCAGCCATGCCCGCCATGCATATCAATAAAGTGACATTGACAACTTAAAAGTATGATACTGTACAAAGCATGCATATGGTTGCACATTTTATCAGTTTGAGAATTTTACATAACGCCCCACCTACATGACATTACTACCAACACAATAGGTCACATACTAGTGTACGGACCATAACTCATCTGTGTACAACATATGATATGTGTGCGATGTGTTGACAAGTTTTTTAGAGCATTTTCACATTATGGCATATTAGTGATAGAATCAGTTGTCAACATAAGCATGTACACACTAACTAGCAAATAACATTTAAGTGAGATGCAAACAGAAACATGGCTGCTGTAAATTTATTACTTTTTCAAGATTCTTTTTTTATATTAAGCCAGCCCCCTTCCCCCTCATTTAGTAATATGCATGATATCACCACCAAAATCAATAGGGCACACAAATGGACAATGGGTTAATTGTGTTCCACATTTGACCTGTATCCAATTTATTGTCCTGCGGTTACTGTGTTTATACAAGCTCATTTCAGCAAAACCATATTTAGCCCCGCCCATTAGGTATATTAATGATATTCAACAATTGCATACCATGAATGTGTATACACGAGCTAAAAAAATAAATATACTAAGTATGAATCAAAACAGACATGAAGTTTGTTAAAATATGTCATGAGCATTTGAATTTTTTTAGATTAAGCCCCGCCTACTCATTGATTTGCATGACATAAGTACCAAAACCAATAGGCGGCATATATGGACCACAGTGCTATCTGTATACCACATATGACATGAATCCAGTTTATTGTTCTTTAGATATCATGTTTACAAGCTCTTTTTAGCAAAATCATATGAAGCCCCACCCACTATGCATGTTAATGAAATTCAACATTTCTATACCACCAGCATGTCATAACTAGACCAAATATGAAACAAAACAGACATGTAGTTGTTAAAATATGACCATTTCAAGATTTTTACATTAAGACCCGCCTACTCATTAATGACACCATAACCAAAAACAATAGGGCACATCTACAGACCATGGGCTATTCTCTGATCCACATATGATATGAATGCAGTTTATCATTCTTGAGATACCACAGTTTACAAGCTCTTTTCAGCAAAATTATATTAAGCCCCGCCTACTACGCATATTGATGAATTTCAATGTTTGAAAACCATGATCACATACACCCTAGCTAAATTATAATTACACCAAATATGAAACAAAACAGATGAGCGGTTGTTAAAAGATGAACATTTTAAGATTTTTGCATTAAGCCTCGCCCACTCATTAATATGTGTCACATCATCACCAAAAACAATAGGGCACATCTGCGGACTATGGCATACCTATGGACCATATATGACATGAACACAAGGTGTCGTTCTGGAGTTTTCTTATTTAGGAGCTATATTTAGCAAAATCATATTCAGTCCCGCCCACTAACTTGAGATTCAATCTTTTTACACCATGAGCATGTGAACACTAGCTAACAACATTACTATACCAAATATGAAACAACATGAACATACAATTGTTGAAATATGAGCATTTCCAATTTGTTACGTTAAGCTCTGCCCACTCATTAATATGCATGACATCACCAAAACAATAATACACATCTTCAGACCATGGGCTATCTGTGTACTACATATGACATGAATCTAATGTACCGTTCTTGAGATATCGTGTTTACAAGCTAGTCGTAACACACATACACACACCAATACACACACATGCACGACAAGCGGACCGGATACTCCCTGATGCTGATAGCATCGGAACCAAAAATAATTAACTGTACCTTGCAAGCTGTCTTGTCTTGAGGTTTAGTTACCAAAATAGATATGTCATCACTTTCACAACATACCCTCATTTTCGTAGTTTACAAAGAAAGATGGGGCCCAGATCGCAAAGATATCGATTAATTGTAGATGCCATTTTACATTGTGACATTCCCGCTGTCAAATTTGTATTATATTACCATTGATAATTTAATAGTAGAAAACTACAATTTCTGGAAGATAAAAGAATGATACGGGTAAGAATGTAACATTTTGAACATATATTGCTGTAAAAGATATTACCTTGGTCACGTACTGCTCATAGCAAGAGGTTCAATTATTCAATTAATCACTGTTTGTATAGTGCTTTAACCAGAGACATTACTAGCTACACACCCCGTCAAAAGTAAATGAAACAAAACCCTGCTCCCCCTTTCAATGTTGGCTTGGAATTCTGCATGCTGTGATTAGGTACAATATCAAAAGGGGGAGGGGGGGAGGGGGCTTGAGTTGATCTTAGGTTGTTGCAGATTTTGCTTCATTTGTTTTGTCGTGGATTGTTGAAACGCCTGTACAAAATGGTACAAGATAGACGCGAAGAAAGACAGGTATGTGAAAATCAAATTTGGCGTGGAAATTTTTAGGCTTTAAAATGGCTTTTTGGCGATTTAATTTTTAATGGGTGGGGGCAGGTGAAGTGATTTGTGGCTGAAATGAGTGTTTTTGCGAAATGGGAAGGATGTTACTCTTTTAATAACGGAGGGTCTCAAATTTTTGGTACAGATGGGGATTAAAAGGACGGTGCTGGCTATAGTCACTGGGGCCATAAGGTAAGTAAATCGAGGGAACTACACATGCAGTTGTTTGAGTTATAGGCGCTGAAATTAACTTTATTTATATCCAATTTCAGCCCTCGAACAGATAGAGGGTGTCGCACAATATGTATGAAGTTAGTCTACGGCTATGTCGGATATGTTAGAAGAATGTATGGCATTTTCAAATGGGTGTAGGCCAGGCGTATGTGCAGTAAATTAAGGTAGAGACCTAAGACAGAAATACTTAAGGTCGAAAGTCAGTCAGGTCGAAACCATCACATCACAATGTCGAACTTATCTCAAGATTTCAATGAGTGGGGAGAAGTAGGGGGTGGCATCTAAAATTAAAGTGTATTCTTCGAAGAACCCCCAATAGGCAAGTCTTAAACTCGCCAGGCATTGTGCGGGTAGGTGCTCAGTTATCCGACCGATTATCCAACATAGTTGCTTAAAGTTAATCTAAGGGTGGGATGGAAGAGGGGGAGGAGGTTATAGATAATGCTGTCACTTAACTAATAGATGATATTTGAAGTGTATTTTTATCTTCATAGGTCGCATGGGAGATAGAGAGGACGCAAGAAGTGCTTGAATGCAGTAAAAAGACCTGTATCCAGTTTCTGGATGAAATGGCTGAGAAGGAGTGCATGGAGGGTTGCGGGGGGGAAGGGGGGGGGGAGGAATGGAAGGAAATGGGAGAGGACGTTTTACGTCACAACAACATTGAAAGGGGTGGTTTTTGTCAGGCGCTGTATGAATTATTAGATAAGGGGCGTGGCAAAAACCGTAATATCCTTTTGATTGGCCTGGCCAATGCAAAACATTTCTCTTGTTGTCCCTGACACTTATTTATGATGTATTTTCGAACCCAGGGACAATTAAACATGTTTGCATGGGTGGGGGCCGAAGAAGCCGAAGTCATATTCTTAAATGGCTTTCAGTGGAGCCACCAGCTCATCCCATGGCACGATCTTTTGCTTTTATTGGAAGGGGGCTTACTTCATTTTCCCGCCCCTAAAACTCATTTTGCCAAGGATCTTACTTTGGCTAGGGACACACCAGTCTTTGTAACAAGGAAACATGCTCTGGTCTTTGTCAAGGCCAGCAGCATTGACGAAGTTGAAAAAGAAATGATGGATCTAGGATGAAGATGTTTCATTTTGCAAAGCCCAATCCCCATTTAATAACAACAATGTACCCGCCCCTGTGGCCATTGTTTTGCAAAACTCATTTTAGAAAACATTCCTACTCAAGAATAAATAAATGACTCAAGATTGAATAGTACTGTAATATAACAACCATTTATTATCTCTGATTTCGTTCATTCACTAACTGCCCGCAACCTATTGTTAGGGAATTCCATACATACATTTCTGTACCTTTTTGTTTACCGTGCAGTCAGCACCATGTTTCAATGGATGGTTTTACTTTACCGTCAATTACAAAGAATAAAGTCATGTGACTTCAAATCTTTTACAACTTATAAGTTTACCTTTACCATTGCCCCATATTGAGTTTGTCCCTTCATCACCCTTCAAATAATAATATGTGCATTTATTGTAAAAATCATGTTAACATTAACAACTCTTCTCTCTGTGAATGGTAAATATAAAGGTAAAGATAAAGTTCTCTGTCAACTTGTGTACCTTGTTCCCATTTAACTCTGCTGCCCCCATTTTCAAATATTAAAAAAATTCAAATATATAATTAGAAAATGGCCAAGACTAAAATGGCCGATACTACATACTTGGGGGCACAAATTAAAATATTTCAAAAGCCCCTTCTCTAGCCGGCTTCCTAATTCTTGACAGTGTTCTATTGCATGTTGCATTAATATTTCAAATGGGTACCTCCCGAGTTCAATAACTGTGTCTGTCCATTTGTTCACAGAGGCAATAATTTTATCGATGGTCGAAGTGGGTTTTGCCTTAAAGTCCGAATAACACGTCTCTAAAATTGTTGAAAAGTTTTTGAATAAATTTCTTGCGCTAATGCATCCCTCGAAGATTATCGTTTAAGATTTTGAACACATCCTCTATTGGATTAAAATCTAGTCTCTTAGCGGGGATTGTAAATACTGTAAGTCTCAGCCTCCATAATGCTGCTTTCGCTGCTGCACAATTTTGGCAAGGGTTGCCGTCTTGAACAAAAGTTGGGCTTTTTCCATGACTACACCTCTTCATTACCCCTTTAAAGTGTTTGTTCACAAAGCGGACAAGCTTGTCCCCTATCAACTTTTTATAACACTTGGTAAGCGCCACTCCCTTTTCATGAGATATAGCGGCAAATAGATGTACAACTTTTCCTCCGGTCAACCCCACCTTCTGACCTTTAGCTGTGCAACCGAACCCCAAACCTTTACTTTTTTTTTCTGCCAGATGCGCCTCCTGGGTACACGCGCTTCATCCATTGGTCAGGTTTTATATGCAAATGACGCTCCATCAAACTAAAACATAATGTTGGTCTTTCAAAATTGCTTATTTTGTTCCTGCTTTACTTTCCAGGCAAATTGGTGGCACTTTTTCAAATCACTCCATACTTAATACACCCTTTTTTTCTGGCTTGAAGATAAAAGTAGCCCCTGCTATTACAAAATCTTTGTGCCGTTCGGATGCCAATTTTTCCCATGTTGATACCCCATTCTGCCATTATTTCTCTTATTGTAAAGTTAGCATTAACGTTTTGCAAATGTTGGACGGCTCGCAGCAAATCCTGCTTTTGGTGATCATGCAGTCACGTTTGGGGGGGGCGTCCTATTTTTCTAATCTAACGCTCTGTCAGAACCTACTGCTTCCTACTGGTTCGCAAAAGAATACAAAAAACACTTCCTGGTGAAATTGAGCAGATTTCTGCCAACTCATGCAGTTTTTTGTCCTTCTGTCCTTAAGACGGGTCCGCTGCACCATTCTAAATTAACTTCAAAGACACTCAACAGCTCCATAGTATATCAAATATTTTTAACTGAAGAGCCCAACTCAATCTTCCATACAATGAAATAGATGTTACCTCCCCCCCCCTCCCCTTCTCCTTCTCCAACCACAACAATATGTTAATCCCTTTTATTAAGCTTTTTGATGCATGTTGCTTTGAAGCTGAAATGTCACACAGCCCAACTTCCTTTTTATTATTTCCTTTAACCGATACTTTACCAGCACTTTTTTTGAAAATGCACTTGGGAAGCGGAGCCGAACATAAGGCACCCAAAATGGCAATAATATCGCCACGTGGTAGAGTAAGGGTTAATTGAAGCGATTTCCCCTTTATTGTCCTTTACTTGGGATTATTTTGATGTAACTCCCTTTCACAGTAATCCTGTTACTGCCTGATATCATTTTTTATGTGTAAGCCCCACCTCTAACCTTACCCGCCTTGTTTATGTGTAAGCCCCGCCTCTAACCTTGCCCGCCTTGTTTATGTGTAAGCCCCCACCTCTAACCTTGCCCGCCTTGTTTATGTGTAAGCCCCACCTCTAACCTTGCCCGCCTCGTTTTTTTGCCAGCCCCTCTGTTAAAAGTATTTTTCGTTTTGGGGGGGCCAAACAATTCTTGTTATCCTTTCCTCTAATATTATACTTCCCATGATAGCCATATATGTGAACAACACTCCCCGTCAAAATTAAATGAAACAAATCCTCGCTCCCCCTTTCAATGTTGGTTTGGAATTCTGCACGCTGTGATTAGGCGCAACATTGAAAGGGGGAGAGGGGGCTTGAGATGATCTTAGGTTTTTGAAACTTGTTGCAGATTTTGCTATTTTGTTTCTTTTGTTTTGTAGGGGATTGTAGCTCTGATGGCATCACTTCTGATAATGTAGCTACTGAATTACATGCATTTTCCAAGCCTTCATTTCCTTATCATATAGTTAAATCCATCCGAGCCATTAGAGCCATATGCTTATCCCTGGTTTCCTTGGCATAAGCGGATGAGAGCGCATGATCGACTCCCCTGGATGGGATGCCAGTCCATCACAGGTTAACTCCCCAGCAATGCTTGTACTCATTTTACAGCTAAGTGGACTAAAACAAGCAGAGTATTAAAAGTTTCTTCCTCAAGGACACAATGCAGCACTCGTGGCGGGAATCGAACCCTGTACCTTTCGTATGCGAGCAAGATTCCTTAACAGCTGAGCCACGTACATACTGCATCTCCCTTATCATATAGAGTACACATTTATGAGCTTGAAATATAAAGCATGTCATGTACGTGTGTAGAGGGTTCTGGAGTGGGGAGAGAACCCTCCAATGTGATGTGGTCCGACAACATATTTTTTATCCTCAAAATAGCCTAGCGTAAGGGAACCCCATATTTAAAAACCCATAAAGATAATTTCAACCAGCAAAACTTTTTACCGAAGAAAAAGACTTTTCATTGAGACAGTTTATACATCACTGACAGCAAATATTCCTACATCTATCCAAAATACATATCTTTACGCAAATATAAAAAGTGCCACATGACCAAGTACCTATCAGCTCCACACTTATGGCCCAAATATTTCAAATTACAATTGAATGAACTTCCCCTTCCGACATGTATAGTTACTTAAAATCCTTGAAAGCTTTTCATTAAGATACCATGCATGCATGCATGCATTTCTTGCTGTAATTAACACCTCAATCACTTCATACTTTACTACTCCCTCGATGCTACAAATGCTCATTCTTATATATTCTTCGCCTCAAAAACTGACAGTGAGCATTCATGCCTACAAAATAATTTTCATCAACATAGAAAATATTGCTACAAGGGTAACAAAATTTGAATCAAGAGTTAGATTTTAACTTGGAATAATCATTGCCTATTAATAAATAGAAATTTTACCCCTGAGAAGTATTTCCGAAACACCTCAAAGTCCATCTCGTGGGAGAGACGGTTTGAGTTGCTGATGGATGTCTGAATGGTAGAAGTAGATTTTCTAACACCAGATAGACCTATGGGCTTGGTTTTGTCAACCATAAACCTCTCAGTAGAATATTTGACTTCCGCAAGCTCAAATCTCAAGATTTGTTGAGTTACTGTAATAATAAGTCTATCAAAAAGTCAAAGAGAAGAGTTTAGTTTAAAAACTGTAGGTTAAAATTGAGGGAACTTTTGGTGGATTGTTTGATTCTACAAATTGCACCCACTTATTGCAAAGTGAAATTTGTGCCTTTACTAATTTGATTAACATATCTTTGCCAGTCCAGAGCACAACCCCCAGCTTAGATTTCCGCACACAATTATTAACAATTCTTAGCTTCTAATGATAATACACATCTTGGTCTGTTGCCTATGATCAGATGCACTCTGGCGACAACGACGAGTGAACACACAATTACAATGACGGGGTCGTCGCCTGTGTATTCGGTTATGATAGTAACAATGCTATCACGAAACGCTTAATACGACCCGGATGAGAACACAGGTACGACGTACGGACAGACATAACATCGACAACCAAGTCAATGTCCACGGCCGTTGATAACCCAGTTGTGGTGCACTGGCGTGTCTACCCACCCCAGGCTTGAACCCAGGGCCTCGTGGTCTGTAGACATGTATGATAACCGCTACACCACAGTTAGTAGACATCAGATGCACTTAAAGGGTTTCTCTTTTTATATGGTGTTAATTCCTTCTCTATCAGAATCATATATCATAATTTGCAAAATCTTATCATTAAATGTTGATGAAGAGTGTGCCTACAGTATATATGCATTTATTGCACTGGATAATTAACGTGCCAGAGTGAAATGGCCCCACAGTACTATAACAAAAATTATACAAAATTTGTGTTAGATTGTTTAAAAAGCTCAAAATAAAATTAACCCAATAAAATTAAATACATAATTTTTGTATTGCTTTAATAAAGAAATGGTATAAACCATTCAGTCAAGGCAGTGCACTACCAGGATTGAATGCACAGGTCAAGGTAGTGCACTACCAGGATTTAATGCACTGGTCAAGATAGCGCACTACCAGGATTTAATGCACTGGTCAAGGTAGTGCACTACCAGGATTTAATGCACTGGTCAAGATAGCGCACTACCAGGATTTAATGCACTGGTCAAGGTAGTGCACTACCAGGATTGAATGCACTGGTCAAGGTAGTGCACTACCAGGATTTAATGCACTGGTCAAGGTAGTGCACTACCAGGATTTAATGCACTGGTCAAGGTAGTGCACTACCAGGATTTAATGCACTGGTCAAGGTAGTGCACCACCAGGATCTAATGCACTGGACGAGGTAGTGCACTACCAGGATCTAATGCACTGGTCAAGGTGATGCACTACCAGGATTTAATGCACTGGTCAAGTTAGTGCACTACCAGGATTTAATGCACTGGTAAAGGTAGTGCACTACCAGGATTTAATGCACTGGTCATGGTAGTGCACTACCAGGATTTAATGCACTGGTCAAGGAAGTGCACTACCAGGATTTAATGCACTGGTCAAGGTAGTGCACTACCAGGATTTAATGCACTGATCATAGCAATGCAAATAATCAACAACAAAAAATTCGGAAATAAACGATGTGATTAGCTAAAAAAACCTTTTCATCTATATCAGAAAATAACCAAATTGATCGAAAACACTAATCCCATCACCATAATTCTTAAAGTAATTATTTCAAGTTTAAGTCTTTTTTACTCAGAATTTACAGTGGTGCCGTCACAGGGATGTCAAAAATGTATTTGATCCAAAATGGCTCATTTTGACCTTTTTAATAAGATGGGGGGAGGGAAAGTTGTCTGTATCATTGCAAAATTATATGCTGCTATATTAGATCGTTTATAATCATCATAATTTAGTTAAAAAAGCCATGTATTGCACACATTCAGAGTCTTTTTTGGGCATATAAAACTTTGCCCCCAGGTTAAATTGCCCCTGCACACCTCAAGGTCCTAAGGCAGGCCCCTTGACCCCATGCCAAAAAGATTTGTTCCCCCAATATCGAACCCCTAGTTTTGAATTTGTTAATGGGGGGAAGGAGGGGGTAGTCTGTATCATTGTAAAATTATATACTGCTGTATTAGTTCACTTGTAATCATCCTAATTTGGTAGTTAAAAAGCTGTGTATTGCACACATTCAGTCTTTTTGGGGCATCTAAAACTTGGAAAATGCAAGGTTTCCTGGGCCTTCGCCCCCTAGAACCCCCAACGGGGCTTCGCACCCTCATCAATTAAGTTGCCAAAAAATCCTTATTACTAAGGTCACAAAGTTGTTATATGTAGCTTAAAAACATTGTCTTCTGTGGTGTAAGTTTGTATTGATGATTTGCATAATTTATGGACAATACTTCTATGAATATGCAAATCAGAGTTAGAGATACAATGCTGGTATGCTTTGCTTGTCTCCTATGGCAGAGTAAAGGAGGAAGAGATTTAACCCTTTGATTTCCATGTTGTCGTAACACGACTGATTGGACATTAACTTTTCAAAAAATCATTTTGCTTCGTCAAATAGACCCACAGCAGTGATCCTGGTATCATTTAAAAGAGCTCCAATAGTTCTTTCAATAAATTAACATTTTTGATGCGGCTATATTGGGAAATGTTAAGTAAATTCACATGAAAATGGGTTCAAAGAAGTTTTTTGTCAAATTATATTTTTTTCTCAAAAAGTTACTTGCCCTACTTCCAGACCTTGCTTTTGCCTAAAAACCCGTGAGACACTCTAAAAGACATCAATGCATCTAATTCTGGTTGAATTTTGACTGCCCCTATCATCATTATTGTTTTTTGGCAAAATTTCATGATTTTTAGCTTTTTTGAGACCAATTGAAAAAAATCGTAGTCCCTGATCGCAATACAACTGCCCTACCCAAAATATATCGATAGAATGGAAATTTCACATATTTTCGATTGAAATAAAAAAGAGCATCTACCCCCTTATTTTCCAGACCGAAATATAAGTATGAAAACAAATCCACACTCTACTCATAGGCAGTTTAGTGTAGTGGTAAGCGTGCGAAAAATTCACGAGCGCAATCCGAGATTCTATAAGGTCACATATTAAAGGATATGAAGTGTAATGAGAATTTGCATAATTTATGGAAAATAAAAAACTCCTTTGAATATGCAAATTAGAACAATAGATCATTGCAGGACATGGCTAGGTTTGTCATCAATGTTACAGCTGACAAAGAGGCAATGAACCTCAATGGTTTGATGTGGAAATCAGAGTCAGATTGGCTTTCCAAATTTCTTTAGATATCTTCCTACCCCCGTCGTCATTAAAGTATTAAATATCATTGTTCAATTAGTAATTTGACGATAGCATAAATGGGAAATACTTTAATGGTCACCCATGTTTAGTTGATATGACAGAACAGAATGGTGAAGAAAGTTTTATAGATATGGAGGGGGGGGAGGGGGGGCTACCATGCATGACTGAGATACTATTCTGGCGATAAAGGTAAGGTAAATGTCAGATAGGTACAGATCAGGTAATTTACATCCCTTTCTCAACAGCTAAGATATCCACAGCCATTTTGATAAACCAGTTGAAAAGCACTGGTGATTGAAGACCCACCGGGGATAAACCCGAGACCTTTAGCATGCCAAGCTGATGCAATGACCACTAGACCACACAGGTCTCTCGAGATCTTCATTACTGATAAAATACTCTTAATTAAAATCAATGGATATGAATAGTGTTTTAATTAGGGAATAAATATCAGTGTGCTCGGTCTTAAATGTCATTTGTGACCGGAGATGACATCATCTTGGGATTTAAGCGGACGGAGACAAAGCCGAGATCTGCTGGCCCTTAGATGACATCAACCGAGGTCTCCACTGGCATTCAAGACTGCGGAACCTGATTTGATTCCCATTCATTAATTGGCTCTTGCAATTTCTTTAAAATATGAGAAAAATGTTTCACAAGACAAAATTCTCCCAAAGTGTGTGATGTCATAGCAGGAGACATTTCAACTCATAAAAGATCAAGAACACAATGAGTTCAGCTGTGTCAGGATAAAACTGAAAATATCGGCAATTTCAATCTATAAATTCAGAATTTGTAAAAACCGGCTGAAATCCAGCCTACCTTTCATGCTAAAGTAACATTTCGGCCCTCAAATGACCTTTCTAAAGGTCAAATCAAGTAATATCATGTCACTTTTGTTGTCGTCAAACTCGCCGTTGTCTTGCATAGCAGATGACACTCAGGCAAGTGAGTGTTCAGTTAAGGCTACAATATTCAAATTCAACCAAGAATGAAGAATTCTGCAGGTTAAAAAGGTAAAACTGAAATAGAATAAGGGCAACAGAAATATGTAAATACTAGTTAATTTATGGGATTCACATCGATTGGAACATTGGAAAGTGCAGAGTTGCTGAACATTCTGGGAACTTAGGCTAATTGCAAGCCTTGCCTAATTAGGTATTGATACCACTTTCACTAGTTTGGTACATTAGCTTTCATGTTGTAACGTGTTGTAACAAATGTAAAATTAGCAATATTCTGAATCTATTAAGCATTGTAGTACTGTTTGTTATCCTGCTGTGCACAATTTTGGTTGTACTGTTAGAAGAATTCTGCTCATTGTTGTTATCCATTGAAGTTCTGCGGGATAAATGCAGCACTGCAACAGAGTAATACTAGGGCTAGGCCCTATCATGTAGTTTTTGCAGCGTTACCCACTGAGAAGTGAGTGCCAATGGGGTTCATTTGAAATTCTTCATGCATTACCCTATAAGCCCTGATATCTCAAGGGAGAAGGCTAAAAATAATCAGTTGACTTCTAGGCCTAATATTTCTTTATGTTATGCTGAAAATATTTAAAGATTTATTTAAAAAAAATTGTAGGAACAGAAAACTTGATTTGAAGTCACTCAATTTCTCAAAAGAAGTTAAGGCTATGGACGCAGAGTTTTATTAGTAATGAAGAAGAGTGCAGAACAAGTCTATTACTTCATTTCGTGAATATCACCATGACAATTTGTAAAATAAACAGATAAAGATCCTGTTAATTAGGCTTACTTGCATATAGTGCTGGTCTTAAATCCGATTTGAGACTGGTCTCGAATGGATTTCAACCAATCAGAAAGCTAGAAATTCAATTTACTATTTATGAATCAAAATTAATGGATATGAATAGTTGTTTTATTCAAAATTAATGGATATGAACAGCGCTTTAATCAAAATTAATGGATGTAAAGTGTTGTTTTATTCAAAATTAATGGATATGAAGTGTTTTAATCAAAATAATAAATATGAATAGTTATTTTAATCAAAATTTATGGATATGAACAGTGTTTTTAACTGAGTGACGTACACTGCAAAAACACAAAACGATATGGAATAGACGCACAATAAAACTGTGGTATCGTTACTAGGCGCTGCCACACTAAGCATTCTCAATCCCACCTCCTGTCACCAATCAACTGCCTCTTGTCATTCTAACTTCTGTCTCAAGCTTGTCATCATTGGTTAACCCTCTTCTTTCATCATGCACCTGCATGTTATCCTCTCATACTGTAACAATAAACATGTTCTCCTAATGTTATTACATTAGGAAAACGTGTAATAACATTAGAACATGTTTATATAAGGCCTTGTTCATATCACTCATGAATTGAGACTTCTAAGTTTACATTCCTGAAATCTAAATCACTTTTTTTTACATTACAAACAGATTGGTTGGTTCTTCGTATAGATGGAACTCTGATAGTCAGTCAGAGTTATATGTGCAAGATAGGTTGCTACAGAGCATTTATCTGCAGGAGATACCGCACATCTACATTCCAACAGGTGGAATAGAGGTTCAACAACACAACTCGCAACACAGTTTTTATTACATTAAAAGAATATGAAATGTCCCCTACTACGTTTCCATAATAGTGATCGACTCCCTAAACCAGCGATTCTTTATAGGCAGCCCGCGGGCCAAATCTTCCCCCTACCTCCCTTCCCAGAGCCCAGACAATTTAATCTGGCCCACAAACAACAGTCGTAGCAGAAAAAAATCTAAATGAGATCAGTAAAAATCCCAAAATACTCATTTGTTTTGGTTTTTCCTAGGCAGATCAGCGCACAATTAAACATTGTGGCTTATAAAGCAAAATGTTATCTTTAGTTCCGCTATAAAATGGGCAGACTCGCAGCTTGTCAAAGGAAGGCTGATAAGAGAACCGCTGACATCTGGCATACATCCTTCTTATCGCTTCTTCTATCAGCTTGTTTGTATATATTCAGGGATTGTTTTGACGGGTTTTGTTTATCATGTGACACTAGTTTTGCCATGCAATTGGCCCGTGGCATGAGGCTGTTGCGAAATGATGGCCCTTGGAAAAAATTAATTAAGAAACCTTGCCCTAAACCCTGCAATTATCACAAATATTACCATCAAGCATGTCGTTTATCAGACAGAAACTTCTTCCAAAAGATATATGATATTTGATTCTTACATAGCGCTTTACTACAAGTGTATTCAAAGTGCTAGCCAGTCATAAATCTTTAGGCAGCAGCTCGAGATCAGTGCCTTGAACTTGACTGGAAGTAAATGAATGAATGAAGTGAATGAACACCATGTTTTCATGCTTCTCTTCTCGAATAGCATTCAGAGAACCAGGTAAGATAGTACTGTCCTACCATCGTGACCGACGGCTTAACCTCCCCTCTGAAGGATGGTGTACACCATTTAACCATTGCCACTTCTCTCAATGGCTGATTGAGGAGTAGCAGCTGCGGGCAAAATGCTTCTGCTTTGATATTCGGCATATCTGTCTGCATAGCTGTGGAAAAACGAGTTAGACCTGACCGAGCCTTGAACCCGGGACCTCCAGCATCTCTGTTGTGTGCTCTACCAAGTGAACTACCTGTTCTCCTAAAAGAGGGATTGACATCGCATCTGAATTAAGTTAAACAACATCATTTGCACCATAGCTGGTCAAAATTAAGTTAAATCCTTTCCCAAGTCAGAGAGCCCATATGGCTGCAGTGCTTATCTACATTCTCTGTGGTAAATGCAGACGAGAGTCCATCAAGGCTCTTCCTGGACATAATACCAGTCCATTACAGGTTAATTACCCCACAATTATGGCCACTCATTTTACACCTGAGTGGACTGAATCAAGTGGAAAGAAAGGTCTTGTTCGAAAGTGTAGTACTCAGACCTACAATATTACCTACAAAATACTTGGTATGTTTTTCCCTCTCACTGCTTCAATGTTGGCATGAAGCAGTGGGAGGCTAAAAAAAATGAAGAAGCTTAGAAGTTGATTCCACTCTCCCTGGACAGGATGCCAGTCCATCACAGGTTAACTCCCCATTTACAGCTGAGTGGACTGAAGCAATTAAGTTAAGTATATGTCTTGCTTAAGGACCATGAAGCAATATCTTTCCTTAGGAGAAATGGTCCGTCAATCATTCACAGTTGATGCACATTATTACCTCAGGCATATGATACACAGCTATTTTTACCACCAGTTTGAAAACAAACTTCTCCCACTAAGACACCTGACATGGATGAGTGATTTCAATCACAAAAGTGCCTCATTCAGCTCCAGCCTTTGTTTAATCTTAAACACACACAAATAGTCTTGGGCTGTGGAGAGAAAGAGTTGAACACACAATTACATTGACGGGGTCGTCGCCTGCGTAATCGCTTATGATAGTACAAATGCTATCACGAAGCGCTTAATACGACCCAGAAAAGAACACAGGTACGACGTACGGACAGACATAACATCGACAACCAAGTCAATGTCCACGGCCTTTGATAACCAGTTGTAGTGCACTGGCGTGTCTACCCACCCCAAGATTGAACCCGGGGTCTCGTGGTCTGTAGACAGGTATGATAACCGCTACACCACAGTAGGTAGATATTGGGCTGGGGTGTGCATGGTTGGCAAATAAACAATCATTGTTTGGAGTGGAAACACAATACACTGAACAGAAAGTCGGGTTGGCAATTGTCATACCTGAGTTTTCAGGATTAACTCAGGTGTCAGGTGCAGGTAGGATTAAAGAGAAACTTTTCAGCATGTACAACCCAGAACTCATGCAGTCAGATGTAGGAAATGAAAGCAAATAAGATATTTTTATATATTATCTTCAGTGAAAATAAAATGTTGAAATAGGTATAACCAGAATAGTACTTGTTACTTCGTCACCTTAAATAGGCCAATCAAATTGATCGAACAGCTAATTTAACACCCACAAATCAAAAACTGGATTTCTCCTGCAAGATGCAAGCAAATCTCTGCTAGAAATGTAAATAATGCCCTATAAACGCCCTCAGAAAGAAGGTTTGGTTTGTTGATGTTTAACGGCACTGACAGTCAGAGTCAAATGTGCCAAGAGGGTGTTAAAAACTAAGGTGTTTAAGTTAGGGCAGAGAGGAAAGAGAGGTGGGATAGAGGGAAGGACTCAGAAAGAAGGTTCAGGTTTATCACAACTTTCTGGGTTAGTGAATCAAATTTGACTTTCACATGCTACACATTAGTCTCAGGAGAGATTTAATGGAAAGATAATTTAGGTTAATCACAGCCATGCTTGGTTAATACAATCTGTAATTTGAAGGTCATGACTTACATTTAGCTCTCTTTTTGTTAAAAAATTGTGTGCATTAATGAAGCAACAGGTAGAAATAAAAGGACGGAAGCGGTCTAATTTGTATTGATTATTAAATGTATTAGATCAGTGTGTATGCAAGACCTACTTGCATTTTACACAAAATATAGACACACATCAGAAAAGGAACATTCTTTCATTCACTTCTGATAAAACAATTGTAGGTGTCAAAAGTTCATTAAAATTCAGTTTCTCCAAAAATAAGATTATTTGAGTGCCTTCTTTCCCTTTGCTTATGAGAAATATAATTTAAAGGACAGATATCGTTGTCTTAACCCAGAGATTAAAAAATCACTACAATCCAACGTTTCTGATTGATCAAAATATTAAAACAATCCCCAATACCACCATGGAAGTG
Source organism: Chiridota heheva (assembly GCA_020152595.1). Classification (NCBI taxonomy): domain Eukaryota; kingdom Metazoa; phylum Echinodermata; class Holothuroidea; order Apodida; family Chiridotidae; genus Chiridota; species Chiridota heheva. The sequence goes on from JAIGNY010002308.1 coordinate 304,449, forward strand.
CCATTATATCATCGGATTTAGTGGTAACAGATCACCCAATTGTCTTGATTCGAGATTGCGTCTTTAACTTTGGACTTCAATAACCACTCTTTCCTTGAGATAATTATGCAAAAAAAGTACATACCTCCGGATACATCCAAACAGTCATCTACTCCTACTTGTGGACACCTTGGATGGATCTCCCCAAAGTTTTTCCTCTGAAATGACCAAAAACAATTAATCCATAATAAATTAGTGGAATAAATAATAATGTGAATTTGAAAATGCTATAGTTAATGCACAACAAATTTAAAGATCGGTTGATATCATGCCAATTATGTATAAAATAGGATAATAAGAGACCAGAACCAAAAGGTTTTGTAGTTCCGATGCTTTTTTTTGTATGCTGATTTATTTGCATGTTTTGTATTACCTAGCATGTCATTGCATATCAACACACTACATTAGCTAACACAATCATACCAAATGTTAAATAAAACAAACAATGTGATTGTTAAAATATGAGCAATTCAAGATTTTTACATTAAGCCCCGCCTACTCATTAATATGCATGATCTCGCCACCAAAAACAATAGGGCACATTAATGTTAGGGCACATCAGCAGACTATGGGTCATCTGTGTACCACATATGATCTAAGTCCCATGTATCGTTCTTGCAAGCTTTTTCAACAAAATCATGTTCAGGCCCGCCCACTAAGCATATCAATGAAATTCAATATTTTGGTACCATGAATATGTGCACATGACATGTGCACTAGCTAACAACATAATCATACCAAATATGACATAAACAAAGAATGCGATTGTTAAAATATGAGCATTCCAAGAATTTTACATTAAGCCCTGCCTACTCATTAATATGCATGATCTCATTACCAAAAACAATAGTAGACCATGATCATATTGGTAATAAGCTAGAACTACCTCAAATTTTCAAATAATAGTATTCAATGTATAAAACATTGATTTATTACAACGGTTGCCATGACAACTTCAGTTTGATTTAATTTATGACCTTTTTGTCTTAAGGTGGAAAAAAATAAGTCAACAATTTTCCACCAAATCTGCTGGACTAATGAGACTTAAATGTTTTGAGGAAAATACAAGAACCAGTAAAACCAACGGATGTATTTTTGACATAATTTTGGGTGTATGCTGCATATTACTTTAATCACAATGCTTCTGTTATAATAATCCAAGGAATGTCCCTTCAGCACACTGTACAGGTGTGCGCTACGAGTGGGACAGAAAGTGTCCAACGTGTTTTTTCAAGAAGAGATTCATAGCGTTGCTTGTTGAAGGTAGTTCCGGCGTGGACAAAAATTATTTCAACGCATGCTCACTGCGCTTATTTGTGTAGTGTTAATGGGGATAGAATCTGCCTTTCTGGCATTACTTTTAAACAATATCTGACAGAAGAAACAAAAGAACGATAGAAAAGAAAGTGTTTCTTCGACCCATATATGTCTCAATCAACAGAAAATAAGGTTTAATATAGTGTGTATTCCTTTTTTTAAAAGATACAAAATTGTCGGCAAGTTTGATTTTGAATTGCTTCTCGTAAGTGGGTCAAAAGTTTGAAGCTAAAAGAAAGTAGGTCCATAATACCTTTATTGCTGGACGTAATATTAGAAGAAATGACACAACAAAATGCAACATTTTATTCTACCTCAAACTTGAAATAAAACTCAAGAACTACTGAGTTCCTTTTTTATATAAAAGTTTATTTCTTCTCAAACTCATGAGACAGATAGAAAAAACACAAGAGATATTGTATCGTGAATATTTATTGTTTCACACTGAATACCGTTCAAGAAATGAGATGATGAAAACAGGGTGAATATGGTTTTTTTCAATGTAGGAAATACATAGAATAGCATAAATTAATACAAGAAAAACTTTCTTGAATGGTGTGCACAAAATGCATTTACAAAACACAGTTGTATCACTTTACGTTTGTACTAACAATAGCCGCTCTGAGCAGTTGGTTTTGATTGAGCTCTGAGCGCCATGGCTTAAATTTTTTGTTACAATATCTTGATTAGCAACTCAGCCAGGCTGTGGCGGGCGAACATCGGCTGGCCAGCCTACTTTTGACATGGCGCCTTAGTTACCAAATCCCTGCAATGCCCCACTACTCTCACCCCCGGTAACAGAGTTTCCCTTTACGGAAGAATGAACCAAGGACATGAGAAGTTTAAAGTACCTGGTGGGAATGATTTTGAGATACCAAAAGAAACTTATGACCGACTTTTTATTCTTCGAGGACCCCCACTTCATTTCTGTGGCAGTTGATGCCATACGATTTTTAACAATAACGAAATGACCCGGAGAAATTTTGATGGTGGAAAAGTTGTAACTTCAATGGGTTATACAAAAAGAGATGCTTGATAGAGCAAAACTCACAACAATACTTCAGCATGTTGAATCCAGGAAGCACGGTGGGAAAAGACAACATGACCAAAGAATGCTGTCAACAATAGGTGCCGTTTGGCTGTCAGACATAGCTAGTATAGTGTTACTACAGTGACTTTAATTTATGTGTGACTGGTAAGTTTAATCTGGTGGCAGTGCGTGCTTCAAGCAATATAACTGTGCCAGGTTTATATGGACCAATGTTTTTCAACATGAATAATTAATTTCACCAAGTTTTTGTTTTATTATTTTTCAATGATCAACTTCACTGATAAATTGTGCATAATTCAACTTGAGTAATTATGTGCTAAATATGTAAGCCTGGGGTGGGCGAGAGAGGGGAGGGGGTTGAAGATATGCATCATCACTAAAGTTTTAAAAAAGTTTTGTTATTGTTATCATAATTTATATTTGTCCACTTAAATAAATGTATTACGGGCCACTAGTATCAAGCAAGGTGCTAGTATCAAGCGAGGTGCCAGTATCAAGCGAGGTGCCAGTATCAAGCGAGGTTCCAGTATCAAGCAAGGTGCCAGTATCAAGCGAGGTGCCAGTATCAAGCGAGGTGCCAGTATCAAGCGAGGTGCCAGTATCAAGCGAGGTGCCAGTATCAAGCGAGGTGCCAGTATCAAGCAAGGTGCCAGTATCAAGCAAGGTGCCAGTATCAAGCAAGGTGCCAGTATCAAGCAAGGTGCTAGTATCAAGCAAGGTGCTAGTATCAAGCAAGGTGCTAGTATCAAGCAAGGTGCTAGTTTCAAGCAAGGTGCTAGTATCAAGCAAGGTGCTAGTATCCAGCAAGGTGCCATTATCCAGCAAGGTGCCAGTATCAAGCAAGGTGCCAGTATCAAGCAAGGTGCCAGTATCAAGCAAGGTGCCAGTATCAAGCAAGGTGCCAGTATCAAGCAAGGTGCCAGTATCAAGCAAGGTGCCAGTATCAAGCAAGGTGCCAGTATCAAGCAAGGTGCCAGTATCAAGCAAGGTGCTAGTATCAAGCAAGGTGCTATAGTATCAAGCAAGGTGCTAGTATCAAGCAAGGTGCTAGTATCAAGCAAGGTGCTAGTATCAAGCAAGGTGCTAGTATCAAGCAAGGTGCTAGTATCAAGCAAGGTGCTAGTATCAAGCAAGGTGCTAGTATCAAGCAAGAAGCTAGTATCAAGCAAGGTGCTAGTATCAAGCAAGGTGCTAGTATCAAGCAAGGTGCTAGTATCAAGCAAGGTGCTAGTATCAAGCAAGGTGCTAGTATCAAGCAAGGTGCTAGTATCAAGCAGGTGCTAGTATCAAGCAAGGTGCTAGTATCAAGCAAGGTGCTAGTATCAAGCAAGGTGCTAGTATCAAGCATGGTGCTAGTATCAAGCAAGAAGCTAGTATCAAGCAAGGTGCTAGTATCAAGCAAGGTGCTAGTATCAAGCAAGGTGCTAGTATCCAGCAAGGTGCTAGTATCAAGCAAGGTGCTAGTATCAAGCAAAGTGCTAGTATCAAGCAAGGTGCTAGTATCAAGCAAGGTGCTAGTATCAAGCAAGGTGCTAGTATCAAGCAAGGTGCTAGTATCAAGCAAGGCGCTAGTATCCAGCAAGGTGCTAGTATCCAGCAAGGTGCTATTATCAAGTAAGGTGCTAGTATCAAGCAAGGTGCTAGTATCAAGCAAGGTGCTAGTATCAAGCAAGGTGCTAGTATCAAGCAAGGTGCTAGTATCAAGCAAGGTGCTAGTATCAAGCAAGGTGCTAGTATCAAGCAAGGTGCTAGTATCAAGCAAGGTGCTAGTATCAAGCAAGGTGCTAGTATCGCAAGGTGCTAGTATCAAGCATGGTGCTAGTATCAAGCAAGGTGCTAGTATCGCAAGGTGCTAGTATCAAGCAAGGTGCCAGTATCGCAAGGTGCCAGTATCGCAAGGTGCCAGTATCAAGCAAGGTGCTAGTATCAAGCAAGGTGCCAGTATCGCAAGGTGCCAGTATCAAGCAAGGTGCCAGTATCAAGCAAGGTGCTAGTATCAAGCAAGGTGCTAGTATCAAGCAAGGTGCTAGTATCAAGCATCGTGCTAGTATCAAGCATCGTGCTAGTATCAAGCAAGAAGCTAGTATCAAGCAAGGTGCCAGTATCAAGCAAGGTGCTAGTATCAAGCAAGGTGCTAGTATCAAGCAATGTGCTAGTATCGCAAGGTGCTAGTATCGCCAAGGTGCTAGTATCAAGCAAGGTGCTAGTATCAAGCATCGGTGCCAGTATCAAGCAAGAATCTAGTATCGCAAGGTGCTAGTATCAAGCAAGGTGCTAGTATCAAGCAAGGTGCTAGTATCAAGCAAGGTGCTAGTATCCAGCAAGGTGCTAGTATCAAGCAAGGTGCTAGTATCAAGCAAAGTACTAGTATCGCAAGGTGCTAGTATCAAGCAAGGTGCTAGTATCGCAAGGTGCTAGTATCAAGCAAGGTGCTAGTATCAAGCAAGGTGCTAGTATCAAGCAAGGTGCTAGTATCGCAAGGTGCCAGTATCCAGCAAGGTGCTAGTATCAAGCAAGGTGCTAGTATCAAGCAAGGTGCTAGTATCAAGCAAGGTGCTAGTATCAAGCAAGGTGCTAGTATCAAGCAAGGTGCTAGTATCAAGCAAGGTGCTAGTATCAAGCAAGGTGCTAGTATCAAGCAAAGTGCTAGTATCAAGCAAGGTGCTAGTATCAAGCAAGGTGCTAGTATCAAGCATGGTGCTAGTATCAAGCAAGAAGCTAGTATCAAGCAAGGTGCTAGTATCAAGCAAGGTGCTAGTATCAAGCAAGGTGCTAGTATCCAGCAAGGTGCTAGTATCAAGCAAGGTGCTAGTATCAAGCAAAGCGCTAGTATCAAGCAAGGTGCTAGTATCAAGCAAGGTGCTAGTATCAAGCAAGGTGCTAGTATCAAGCAAGGTGCTAGTATCAAGCAAGGTGCTAGTATCAAGCAAGGTGCTAGTATCAAGCAAGGTGCTAGTATCAAGCATGGTGCTAGTATCAAGCAAGAAGCTAGTATCAAGCAAGGTGCTAGTATCAAGCAAGGTGCTAGTATCAAGCAAGGTGCTAGTATCCAGCAAGGTGCTAGTATCAAGCAAGGTGCTAGTATCAAGCAAAGTACTAGTATCGCAAGGTGCTAGTATCAAGCAAGGTGCTAGTATCAAGCAAGGTGCTAGTATCAAGCAAGGTGCTAGTATCAAGCAAGGTGCTAGTATCAAGCAAAGTACTAGTATCCAGCAAGGTGCTAGTATCAAGCAAGGTGCTAGTATCAAGGTGCCAGTATCAAGGTGCTAGTATCGCAAGGTGCTAGTATCAAGCAAGGTGCTAGTATCAAGCAAGGTGCTAGTATCCAGCAAGGTGCTAGTATCAAGCAAGGTGCTAGTATCCAGCAAGGTGCTAGTATCAAGCAAGGTGCTAGTATCAAGCAAAGTACTAGTATCAAGCAAGGTGCTAGTATCAAGCAAGGTGCTAGTATCAAGCAAGGTGCTAGTATCAAGCAAGGTGCTAGTATCAAGCAAGGTGCTAGTATCAAGCAAGGTGCTAGTATGAAGCAAGGTGCTAGTATCAAGCAAGGTGCTAGTATCAAGCAAGGTGCTAGTATCAAACAAGGTGCTAGTATCAAGCAAGGTGCTAGTATTAAGCAAGATGGGATAAACAATTGTGAACGAAATCATAGAGTGGTCATAATTTTGCACATCAAAACCTTTCCCATGTCTTTACATATTTGTTGAGGGCTGTTGGAGGTGGCACGGCAGGGGTGGAAGGTCTGAATCGAAGGTAGTGACTGAATTATTTTGTATTCCTTTTCGAGAACATTGAGGGCATATACAATAATACACAAATGATAGTTTATATTCTACATATCTAAAACTGAAAGAAAAACAAGAACATTTTCAGTGATTATTATTTACCTGTTCCTAGAAAAAGATAAAATCATGAATGATATGAAAGTGAATCATGTTATTGGTGAATATGTAACATACTGTATAATGTGATACTATCGACTTTTTTTTTTGCATCTTTTGTAAATCCTCAAATACCTTCTTCAGCCCCCTTGTAGTATCTATATATGTTCACAGATGCATTTTACATGAACGGACGATAGTCCTTTTGTTGTTTTCATATTTCAGTATACAATAGCCTAGCAGGTTCAGTGCCCATGTGAATAATATAACGGAAACTCTACTCGGAGAATTTTGGAACTTTATCTGCAAAGAAGTGTCGACAATGAGGTCACGGTTAGAGGAGTGCTCATAAGTGGGGATTATCTCACCAGGCCGGAATGGTGGGCTAGATTGACAAGGTGTTCCTTATTCCATAATATCTTTTCATCTTTTGGTTTTGGTTGTGCGACATATCAGTAATATTGATATTTCGTGACAATGACCTTCATGTCCTGACATCGACATTGGGTTCATTGATCACCACAATGTTGAAAGTAGCATCATTGAGCAGTACACACACACACTGCTTTGAAATCATCAAACCAAATCACTCACATAAAAAATATTCAAAAGCACAGCCAAAAATCACAAAAGATAAAAAAGTGCTCTGGATTTGTATATCAACACTGCTTACTGGGTGGTCTTTTCTCAGGGGCCCATTGTCACAACATTATCGATAATCCCGAAATTAGCTTGGCAAAGTATCGACATGACTGAGAGAGCAATGTCGCCCAACCCTACTTTGGTGCATACTCAGTGATCTTATTTTCTGTTGGTATGACGATATACCGCTATAAGCGGCAGGTTCCTATAATACTGAGATCACAACTTTTCTCTATTAATTTACAAAAGAATGAGTTGTTTTTCATGTTCGCATGAAACTTGTAAAGTGATATGTGCAAGTCTGACTCTGGTGAAGATGTATGTATCAATTACACTAACAACTAAATTGCAAGACGAGGCCACAGAAGGTAAGAAACATTCACCCAAAATAGGCTTAATTGTCGATTGAGTATTCTTGAAGGCTTTAAAAATGTGGCAAAAAGAAAATAGTGTCAAGTAATTTCATATAAATTAAAATAAGTCTCGCACTTAGCTGGATTACATCTGAAAATAGTCTGGTTTATGCTCATTAAAGTTAACAGAATGATCAATAAAACAGAATTAATGAAAGGTAACTTTGATTATCATATGAGACATTTCTTTAAATGATCTATTGATCAGTGACAATGATTCAATGTGCTTTTTTTCAATGTATCAAAATATGTAACTTTCACCCTGATGCTTGTGATTCCTGATGCTTGTGATTGTAAAATAAAATAGCAGATTGAGGCTTTACCTACATAATTACTCAAACCACACACACAGTGATTGAATCGCTAGGCATGTGAAAACTGATATACTGCATCACCAATTTCACAGAGTTGTGTCCAGATGATGATGAAAAGCTTTCTTATTACATATACTTAAATAAATTAAGCTAAGTGCAAAAGTGACACAAACAGGAGTATAAAAAATAACTTGTTTGCTTGGTAATAAGTATAATGATAAATGTTCAATAACAGTTGATGACATATTCATACACCTTTAACAAGATGTACAATATCAAGTGCAGCTATGGTACATACATAATCATATTTTTCTTCCAGAGATGTAACACAAATATTGCTCGCAATTCATGCAAGAAACATTATCAAAGCAAACAAAAGGGACAAGAAATTTCTTCCGGTGGGTTTCTATGTAAGAAACAGGTACGTACAATGGCTTCTGGCGTGATCATGAACGTGTTTCAGGTATGCATGTACACGTATGCAACAGGATTATTTGACTGCAGTTCTGGCTAGATACTGTAGATATTATCATCATGGGCAATTAAACATTAAGCTTTAACATTAATTTAACATTAACATTTAGCTTATAACATTGACAGAGCCCATAGCGTACAAAAGTTGATGCACAGGACATGTTGAAATTTTTTAGTAGAAAAGTGGTGCTTAAAAATATATATATTTTTTTTTCTTCTAACAAATCAAAATATTGATACAGTTAGTACACGAAAGGACCCACACACTCCTTTAACTAAAGAAGAATATTTTTCTTCTGGAGATGTAAGGCAAAATAGCTTGCAATTCATGCGAGAAACATTATCAAAGCAAATAATCAGCATAAGAAATTTCTTCCAGTGGCTTTCTATGTAAGATAAGGAACACGGTACGTACAGTGGCTTCTGGCTCGACAATGAATTCCAGATATTTAAATGTGTTTCATGTATGCAACAATATCATTTGCCTACTGTTCTGACCAGTAATCATGTGTTCTGTCATCTTATAACACTGACAGAGTCCAGAATATACACAAATTGATACACATGACATGCTGAGGTTTTTTAGTATAGAAAAGTAATACTTCTAAAAGCTCAGTAATTATTCTTTTTTTTATTTTTCTTCGAATCAAAATATTAATACAGTTAGTGTACGAAAGTGCCCACATTAAATTGGCCGTCGCATCGTCAATAGTGATAAAATATGATGTTCCAACGTAATAACATTTTTAATACAACTATTGCAAATTATTAACGTAATATCGGCCGTTGCATCGCGTTCGTTTCATATTGTTGTAGTGTGTATAGCATCTACATGGCACAATACATGATAGTAATGTGTTCCTTTGAGCATGAATTACTTAGCAGAATGATTGGTCGTTCTATTGGGATTTTGGAAGAATTGGAGAAGACATTCTGCAGTTCAACAAATTTAAAATAGCGGGAAAACTTTCCGATAATTGTCAGCTGCAATGTTATCATAGTAAATAGACACTGATAAAACATTTGTTGGCGGATTAAGTACTATATACACTTACTCTTAGAGTTGTATGCCACAGTAGTGAACTAGTAAAGGCCTAGTATTAAACTTATAAACTTATATTTAAACTTGAGTTAGTGTGCAGTCAGCTACGAGTATGTCCAGAATAAGACACTGCATTGACTGCAACTTGTTAATTCGTGTCTTGAAGATCAAAATGCGATGACATATCATAAAACTCATAGATGAATATTGTATGCAATCATTATCTCATTTAAATATAAAATTAACAGAATAATAACAAATAAAATAATCGAAAGTTTAACTTTAGGAGGAGTGTTAAGAAATGAGTGTTGACATTTTAATGTACATCCTTGTTCTTTTCCCATACAATTCTTTATATATTGGCATTGAAATGTTACCTTGAAGTTGAAAGGAAATAAATAATTTTGCCTTCGAAAAAGGGAAATTCGATCAAACAGTTTCAGCCCACCCTATGTTCCTTACCTCTGACTTCCTCCCAAGTAAAAACTTCTACCCACATAAACACTTAACATCGTGGGGGACGGCAGGCAAATTAAAACATTTTTCAAGTTAGCATCACCTTTATTAATAAAACCGAAAGCAAATGTAAAGTTCTTCAAAAAAAATAAACCTAATCTGAATGGGAACATATGAAATGTTTCTGTGATATATTCAGCCAGGCATATGTGTAGGAAGTGGGGGGGCCACAGTGCCCCCACCTTTCCAAAAAGTGCCCCTTAATTACTGTTTCTGTGATATATGTAGCCAGCAGAAGGCTTACTTTTTGCAAGGGCGGGAGAGGGGGGGGGGCACTCTAACAAAATGTCCATATACATATTTTTTTGTTTGATTATTCACGGCCCCTGTGCCCCCATGTTAGCTACAGGTCTGCTTATTTATTATCTTCCATTTTAACCTTTATATTTCATCTTGTATCCGCAGGCCTACGCTGAGTTGTACCTGTCAGGACAGTAAAGTGAGTGCTCTCCTTCATATATTCCAGGCTACAATATAAATGTGAACTCTTGATCGACTGCTTCAAATTTTCTGGCTTGTCTATATCAATTTTCATTGCAGAAGGGAAGAGGGAGAGAGAGGTGTGCAAGCCTTGGAAACCAAGGTCAATTCACAAAAAAAATTAGCAATAAGTGTAAAAAGTGTGTTGGTGAAATTCCAAAAGGGGGATCTGGATTTCCCCTTGGAAATGCCCAAGCCTTAAATACTTACATTTTACAATTTCCTGGCCACAACAACAAGTTGCTGTATTTACCATGCTATACCAAAACAGCACACTGATCATACAAAACACACATTTATAAATGGTCTCCAACCTAAGAACGTCAGATTCTTCCTAACTGTGGCATAGCTTAACCAGGCATAGGTGTAGGAAGTGGGAAGGGGGGGGGGTAGGGGCACAGTGCCCCCACCTTTCCGAAAAGTGCCCCTTAATTACTGTTCTTATAGTAGAAAACTGGCAACTTTTGTCAGTCCCATGTACAGGAGGAATGGGTCCTCATTGGAAAGTGCCCCTTTCTAAAAATGAAGTGTCCGTTTTAATTAACTTTGTTGCTTAAGGCTCACTTTGGGCTGAGGAACATATGACTTGGGAATTAGTGTCCACTAAGAGGTCATGCCTTCTCCACCCCCACACACACTTTTCAAAGCTTCCTACACTCCTGTAGCCAGGGGTGGCCCTTTAGTTGAATTCTGGCCCCAAAATCCAATGTTGTAAAGTAGTAAACACTTAGCTTTTGATTAATCACTTTCTGGAGTTATAATTTATAAAGTGGTTCCACTTTTGAACAAGATTCGGGTAAATTACAATTTGACTTGACAGCACTAGCATATGAAAACATTCCCCAAGGGCTATCATAGAGATACAGCAGGTAAGTAAATTCATGAATTTCTGTGTGTCCTGGTCATTCATGGTCTCATATATAGTATGTATCATTCTTTGTGCCATCATTTCTTTCTTCCATCTGTTTAAAAATGCAAATGGACTGAATATATCTTTTTTTTAAATGCTGTAAAGACTTCAAAGTCTACCCACATCTTTATTTTAGTATGGAGTCTTGTAAGAGCAAGGCTTCAAACTTTTTCACTACAATATGCATAGAAATTCAAAACATGAAAACGTTCCCCATGGGCTACCATAGAGGTAGATGGGTAAGTAAATCCATGAATATCTGTTGTCCTGGTCATTCGTGGTCTCATAGTATATGCATCATTGTTTGTGCCATCATTTCTTTCTTCTGTTTAAAGTTTCAAATGGGCTGAATTTCTTTTTGAATACCATATGAAGCCTTCAGCTGCACATATTTTTGTTATTCTAGTACAGAGTTTTGTAAATGCCAGGCTGCAAACTTTTAACTACTTTATGCATAGAAATCCAGAAGATGAAAATGTTCCTGAAGGGCTACCATAGAAGTACAGTAGATGGGGAAAGAAAATCCATGAATTTCTGTTTGTGCTGCAGTGGCAGCACCCGGATTTTGGTCATGGGGTGGGGTTGGCAAGAGAGGGCTAATTTTGTCTCATGGAGGAAACAAAATTCCATACATCGGACAAAATATGTTACTTAACCAAATTTTCTGGTGGGGCAAGTGGGGGGGAGGGGAGTGATCCGTGTGTGGGGGAGCAATCTTGTGTGTGGGGGAGCAATCTCATGTGTGGGAGAGAGAGATCTCATGTGTGGGGGAAAGATCTCGTGTGTGGGGGAGCGATCTTGTGAGGGGGAAGCAATCTTGTGGGAGAGGGATGCAGCCACTGTTGTCCTGGTCTTATTTATACTATATGCATCATTGATTGAGATATAATGAAATCACTTTTGACATTCGTAAAATACATCACACAGCTAATTAATAAGCAGAAAATCATTTATTTTTACAGTCTGGACTTGGTTTATACAGTTATTCTACTGTCTCGACCGAGACGAATAGTTGGAAATCTCATCTTAATGTGTAATAAAGTAAGGGCTTTAAATTATAGGCTTTATCATTCCAATGCTAAAGAGATACTTGTGAGGTGTTACTAAACTAATTTATAAACCCACAATACTTAAAGATACAGGATGCACTAGGGGATTTCAAGCAGTGTCATGGGTCTAGTCCACTGACCTTGTCAAGTCGTCGGGCTGTACTCTTTACTGGGGCCTCACTGTTTAAATTTTGGTTGGCTAGAATTGCCATTTGACAGTTGTGGGACTGGGGGTATATGCTTGATCCTTTGCGTTATAGTTCTAAATTTATTAGAAAAACTTCCTGAAATTCTTGCCTATCATATAAATATATGTAGGGAGCTTTCAAAAATGTGTGTGTGGGGAGGAGGGAAGAGGGGGGGGGGGAAGGAGGGGAGGGGGGAGGGGAGGGGAGGGGGAGGGGAGGAAGATCTTCCAAAGTGGTAGACATTCATGTTCCACCAGTAGAATTAGTGAGCCATAAATAAAGTAAAAGGGGAATTTCATTTTTAGAAGGAGCACTTTTCCAATGTGGACACATTCAAACATTTTCTTGGGACCCATCTATCATGGATTATCTAGGTGGCAATCAGTGCACATCCTTCATGACCTAGTAAGATTTTGTGGTTGGTGCAAAATTAAAATTGAGAACATTAGTAAATTAATAAATTGCCAATTCTTTAAATTTACTGAGGAAGGAGCAGTCAAGTTTTCTAAGGTATACACATGATCAGATTTTATTTAACTGAAAATTGCTTCGAAAATGCACACTGGGGGAAAAAGGTAGGCAAGATATTTCATCTATAACAGTGACAAATAGTACAGTAGTTGCTGATGTAAGATAAGTGTATTTTCTCCCTGGGACATACAACAGAAAATTCAAATGTGAACAAAAACAAAACATCAAAATTCATGCAGAATAATGATAATAAAAATTAAATGTTGTCATGCAGGGCGGATTTTGTATACACAAAGTGGGGGGGGGGGGGGGGTTACGCCCCAGGTATAATATACCCTCCTCCTCTCCATCACACTTGCTCTTAAAATATAAACACATGATTTTGAAACACATTTTCACTCCCAAAACATAAGTACTTTTAATATTATTAACTTTTCATATTGTCTATGCTGTGAGCAGGGGCTGTGAGGGGTGGTCAAAGGGGACAATTCTCAAGAATTTTAATCCTGAATGTTGGATAATGGTCAGATACTGTAAGTAAACGTTAAGACGAAGAGAAGAAATATCCTTTTGATTCATGATCTGCCAATTAGGAAATGCAATCAACAAGAATGAAGACAAAATCGTGCAGAAACAAAGAAAACTCATTAAAGACAATACAAAACAAATTAAATATAGCATGCTAAACAGTAATTAAAGAAGTAAAAGAAATAAATAATACAAGGACAAATTATACTGATCTCCTTAAAAAGAATGAAACAAGAGAGAAATTAACATTAGATTTTCATGGAATAAAAAACAGACATGAGTCATGACCAAAATTGTATCAAATAAACTTTACACCAATTTGGCTGTAGGCTATTCTTATTATATTTTTTAGGGGGTGGGGCAGGGGAACTCCCCTGATTTTATGGCCATCATGATTGGAACACTTTAGGTCGGGATATGTGTAGCCATACACTGCTTAGCAATTTTCGAATTGCTTGAGTGACAGCTAAAAAAAAATATGCTTCTAACAAAAGTTATAAGCCGTTTTGTATCAATCTTAATGTCATCTTGTTTTGGTCAATTACTGATGATATGCGAGGGCAAAGGTCAATTTGACCACAGCATATTGTGAAAAATGCATTTAATAATACATATATGGTGTCAATATTTCAGCACAATTGTTAGCCTAAGCTAGTGTTTTTACATGTAAGCATATACGTAGGCCCCTGGTAGCAGTACCGTTAGGCAAATAATACTAAGATTGTCCAGCAAAACTTGAGACAATATCGATTCCTAAACTTTGACTATATTGAACAATATGAACTCACTGATGCAAGAATTCACGTTACTACAACCTACCAAAAAAGCGTGAAAAAGAAGAAAAAAACGGAACCAAATGTAATTTATGAATCTGGATGCACTTGGGCTGAAATCACGATATTACGTATTACCGTTTATGCAGCTAGAATGTTCAATATCGTCAATGCGTGATATTTTGATATATTGTTCAATCGTGATATACTGTTGTATAGTAACACGTTAGCAGTGTTCAAGTATCTCGATATGAAATTTTATCGTGATCACGATAGACAATGCGACGGCCACTTTACTGTGGGCGGTTACTGTATATCCATTTTAAATTTACCTTTTAACAAAAAAATGGTTTACATATGTACAATATTATGTGCAGTCTGCATGCATTGTGCTGCATGAAGTTGTGAATAGTGTATTTATGTTGTGTTACCCATTTTTCCCCTCTCCTTTTTTGTCCTATACTTATCATAAATTCAAGTTGTTATCATTTATGTCTGTAAGGAGTGAAATTATAACTTTTTGTGAGTTCGCCCTAGCTTTTCTCCTATTTGTAAATGAAAAGACTCCTATGTATTGTTTATCATTCTGTAAAATAAATGGTTTTGAAATGAAATGAATTTTCAAGTCGGACATCCGGGAATGCTGTTGTACATAGCAACATAACAATGCTTTTTTGACGATTTTAAACTTTAGTCAAAGGGGAAAACAAATAGTCAATTATCATTGCAGTCAATGGAAGAAAAACATATTTTTTGTCATTTTTCAACAAAGGCAGATTTTACTTTTCTTCAAATATCATGTGTATTAGGTAATAGTTTCCAACATATACGAGTACCATTAATTTTTGCTGACTGGCTGAGGCAACACAAAGTACTCTTGAAAAATATCCCATTGACTAAATGATAAATGTTTCCCCTCACAACTTGGCAAAACCGTACTGAGCCTGTACACGGTTACGTCAACTATGACCACGAGAATTGGTACATAATCCTATTTATCTTTTTAAAACTGTTTACAGACATGTTTATTAGTTTTATCTTTGTTCTGTATTTTGTATCAACTTATATTTATCTTTATTCTGCTTGATTTTAGGTCTTCTTGTCACTTCAATATTCATTCATTACCCTTATTGTCATTATTTTATTCTGCTTTTAATTCAATAAACAGCATTTAAAACTTTTTTATAGGGATTGGATGCTTTATTAATATAAATATATATCTTACCTTAAAGCACAAAATGTCCTTAATTTATACATGAAAACATTATCGAAACGAACAATCTAAAAAAAAAAAAAATTAACTTCCCATGTAAGACAAGACAGACCGAGGTGTGCATAACATAGGAAGGAGATAGGTATCCAAATGTTTTACTAGATAATGAATTCTAGGTATTGAAGTGGGTCTCACGTATTACCTGGCATCAAGTTAATCTTAGATGCATCAAAGATATTCTTCTGGTAATTTAGATACTGTAGATACTATCATTATGTTTATCTTCATGTCATCCGACACTACTAGAGGCAAGAGCTTGGAAAATTTTAGGGCAGCACTTGATGAAACTTTCTGGTGGGAAAAACTTTTCCACTTTCTGGAAGTTATATTAAGGTTAAGTTATTTTCATCTTCCAACTTTTGAAGAGTTATATTTATATTTTGTCACTTGTGTGGTGACATTTATCTTAACCTTTTGTGGAGTTTAATTATCTCTTAAGCTTTATGCAGATCTATTCATTACTCACACTTTTGTTGATTAATAATTTTGTTACATTTTTTTTTTTTTTTTTAGTTATATCTATCTGCAGCATCTTGAAGTGCAATCATAAAACACTTTTTGTCTTCCATGTTTTCATCCCATAGATTAGCCCTTACTCTACCAGCACTTTTTTGAAAATGCGCCTGGGAGGTGGAGTCAACAACAGGGCACCCAAAACAGCAATAATATCACTGTGTGGTATAGGTTAAGCACGGGCTAATTATTGAAGGGTCCTCTGTCTTCCGAGCAGCAAAGTTGGGCTCGTTCTACTTCAGTGACCTGGTGGGCCACCCACCGGGACCATGATGCATATACTTTTGAGTTGGCGCACTTTTAACGGGTTTATCAAACCTTACTCTACCAGTACTTTTTTTAAATGCGCCTGGGAGGCGGAGTCAAAACACCGAAAACGGCGATAATATCGCCGCGTGGTAGAGTAAGGGTTAAGATTAAGCTCTCAGACAATCAAAACAAGAATTCTGGTTTGTATTCAACATCTTAAATATTAGTCAAGATAATTAATGTCTAAAGCAATTTCCAAATTATGAAATTAGAATGTGGATAAATTTCAACCTCTCACTGGGTATCATATGAAATCCATACTGCAATTCCTCACGTTTCATTTGATTTAAGATTTATGGTATTGCATATCATTCTCACACTCAATTCTTCATCTTCAAAATCAAAGTCATAATTTATTATATTTCTTTCTTCTTTTTCTCTTCTCGACAAACAACCAACACCCTGCAGAAATAAAGTGTGCAATATTTCATGCCAGTCACGCACAAAACATTTCAGTGCACTTCAGCACTGTGATACAGATGCATGCCTTATCGGCAGATAGACGGATAAAACATTCAGTTAGACGCCGTTCATCAGCTTCCTGTCTTCCTCAAATCTTAGTCTAGCTTAGAAATTTAATCAGCGTAGTTGAAAAATAACAACATGTATACCTACCAACTCTTGCATTGTCTTGACCTTGAACGGCACTTGAATCAGGCCCCATGACGCAGGAAGTTGTGAAGGCCCCCCAGCAGTAACGTTGGGGTTTTTCAACAATGTGAGCATGTCCAAAAAATCCTTGGGGCCATACACAGGCCGGAAGGAACTCAAGTCTGGAGAAGAAAAAATGAAATCAATGAGCACTTGCAAATAAATATGATGAAAGATGTATAGCTTGCTGAGGGGGAAACTTGGTAAGTTGAAAATAATGATGTCAGATAAGGATATGAGAATATTTCTGATTCTTGAGGCAATGACAGTAATATTTTCCTGAATCAAATATTACACATAGTGTGGATTGGAAAAGTTCAAACATACTTCATTACATGAAAGTCAGAGAAAACAAATTATTTGCTTATTCATAAAACCTCAGAGAATATGTACAATATGAAAGTTTTCACAATGTTACTCTTCTGACAATATAATCAAAACATTTGTTTATAAAATAAAATCCTTTAACTGGAATCATAGTTTAATTTCTGTTTGGATGGTCTCGTACCTAGTCTTTAAATCTTTTGGCATTTTTTTTGTTCTTGAGAATGAAAAACTTAAAGTAAAAAGAAGAAAAAAATCATGTCTTTATTGTCAAATTAAAAAATAAGTTAAAAATTGCTTGATACCAAGCCACAAAAGTTATCTGGCAACCCTGTACTGGTGAGCTTCTTCATGATGTCATCGTGGACATTCTTTGGTTTTCACAAATTGCTGGCATTGGATGTGTATTGAGGTGAAAAATGTATTGTTTGTTCATCTCATCGGAAAAAATCAATAAAACCGTGGCAAACAAAGAAAGAAGAGTCTCCAGCGTATGTGACTTGAGTAAAAAATGTGATTACAATTCGGGAGGGGTCATAAAGAGGAATTTGCATATACAATTAGGGATTCGCGCTAATAGGGTGACTTACCTTGTTATATATATACCCTTACAGAAATTTAAGCTTGCAGCACGCTTGCGACAAGCAAACAATTTTGAGCTTGCGCAAGCGTGCTGCAAGCTTGCATAAAGTGTGCTGCAAGCTAGTATTTGGAACAGATTAGCCTGTGCAAGCTAGCAAAAACTATCTGCAAGGTAGCAAATCTGTTTGCAAACTTGCACAAGCTACCAAAACTGTTTGCAAGCTTGCGCAAGCTAAAAAATATTTTATGCTCGCTTGCACAAGCTAATGTTAGCTTAGCTTGCAGCACGCTTGCTGCAAGCTTGCAAGATGCTTGCACAAGCTTGCAGCCTTGCTGGCGCAAGCTAAAAATTGTTAGCTTGTCGCAAGCGTGCTGCAAATTAAAATTTCTGTAAGGGCATATATAATAGTTATGGGTTGCCCTAACGCTAGGAACACCTGTGGTAGCAGCTATCTTTTAGTTCCTTTATGCTTCGCTGACTTTTTAATTAATTCCGTATAATGCTAGAGGGCTGAGGCACTAAATTAAAAGAAGACAACTCTTTTTGTTTTTACACAGGAACAATTACAATATTTGCTTTATTTGGGAAACTCAGTATTATCCAGGACACCAATTACTAGAATAATGAGTGGGGTGGGAAAATTGTTTTTTTTCCTATGGCTCAAATGTTAGTTGTGGTGTCTGTATTTATTTCTATCCCTGGTTAGTTTATAATGTCTTTACTTATTTTTCTGATGATAGGGGCAGGCTGATCATCGCCGATATTCAATTTTCTTTGAATGTTATTAGCATAGCAAAGCAAAGTTTAACGTCCCGAAAGCATCCAGTGCTGGACATTATATCAAGACGGCCACGGCCTTTGATAATCAGTTGTGAACTCACTGGTTGCAGACCCATCGGGATACGAACCCAGGGCGTGTGGGTGAAAGGACAAAGCACTAACCACTACACACCACAGAGGTCGGTTATAACTTTTTTCTCAGTGTATTTATGCCCCCATTAGTGACAACCCTTGTTTTTTTCTTCCATTTTATATTCTTTACATAATTTTAGATGTGACTCCATTATTGCAGAGGTGATTTCGAATTTGTTTTAAGTTTGCCTCCAGTAAGCTGGGTGGTATTCAGCGGACTAATTTTAATTCCAGGGATGAATGTCTTTCCTTAATGCAAGCCTATGATTTAGTTGGTATATGACATGAGAGAAACCCTGTTAGTAAACATTTTTTGTGGAGCTCCAATATTACCCCTGGTATCAATTGTCGCCTTGACATTTTCCTAATTTCTAGACCCTTGATTAATTGTGTTGTAGATTGCTGTGTTCGTCCAGGTATAAAGTCTGACCGTTCTTTTATTACTATACATTTACATTATGCGGTAAGTAGCAGGGGCCCTGGTTTTTGGAAACTAAATAGCTTTCTCTTTTTGGATAATGCTTTTGTTGATCAAGTATCCGAGTTGATCCACAGGGAGTATCGTAATATTATGGATTCTGTTGATGCAATGTTGGTAAAGGATTTTCTTCAGTTTAAGAAACGATCTTTACGTATTGATTATTCTAAACGCAAGGCTAACAGTATGCGTAGGAGAGAGCAACATTTGTTGAGTCGTATCGCTGAGCTTGAACGGCACTTGTATTGTTCCGTTTCTATTGATGTTCCTAATTGAGGCACGTAATGTGCTCCTTCTTTATCATTACAGGTATTAGATCACATGCTCGTTGGGTTGAGCAAGGGGACAAGAATACTTGATACTTTTTGAATCTTGAACATAGAAATAAGTCTTGTAACATTATTTTGAAATTAGTCAATTCCAATGGGACTTTTCTGGTTGATAGTAATCTTATTTTGACTGAGATTAGTCATTTTGATCAGTCTTTGTATGGTCTACGGGTTGCAATCCAGATAACGTTTATGTTAATCTACCACAATGTGGATTGTCCCTAGGATGCTCTGAAGGGCTACTAAACGTAGATGATTGCTTTACTGTCCTTTCTTCAGTGCCCAATGATAAAGCCCCCAGTTCGGATGGGCTCTGATGGTTAACTTTTATAACAAATTCTGACCCATCATTGGTGATTATGTGGTTGATTCTTTTAATTGTAGTTATAATAAGGGGGCTCTTTCTTGTCGACAAGGTCGGGTGTATCTCTTTAATTCTTAAGTCTGATAAGGACTCTCTTTTTTTTGATAATAATTATTGTCCGATTACTCTCCTTATAATCATAAATTTGATGCTAAAATCATTACTAGAATTAGAATATCATTAATGAAGTTATTGGGCCAAATTAATCAAACAGGTTTTTTTGTTAAAAAAAATTATATTGGTGAAAATAACTGTTTTGTTCTTGATACTGTTGATGATACTAATGTTCATGGTACTCCGGGTTTTAAAATCTGTTAGATTTCCAGAAAGCATTTGATGTTTGAGAGTGGTGTTATTTACAATCTACTTTATCTTTCTTTAACTTTGGAGATAGTTTTAAATCCTGGGTAAACCTGTGTTGTGAATCAAGCACTTCTTGTGCTGGTAATAACAGTTACTCCTCTGGTTTTTTCCAGTTAATAAAGTGGTCAGACAAGCTAGGATGTTCTCTAAGATTGTATTTATTTTTTTATTTGTGGTGACATACTTGCACTGCGTGTCAATAATTGTAATGCTATAGTTTAAATATTGTTTCTAATGAATATAAAATTTAACAATACACTAGCGATATGATTATTTTTCTTCATGGTTGGCAATCGTCATTGAGTTCTGTATTATTTGTTCTCGGTGAGTTTAAGTCTGCTTCTGGGCTTGCCATGAATTTAGATCAATCAAGTTTGTTTCCTTTAGGTACTTTTAAACACCACATCTCCTATTCTGTCGAGCAGTTTAATTTAAATAAGATTTAGGCCCAGTTCATATTGGAGGAATTTTCTTTGATCATAATGGGAATGATCTGGTTTGGCTCAATGACTTTACCAAGTTGTCCTGATTACAATCTTGTTTGTGTTTGTGGTCTGAGAAGGACATGTCCCCCGTAGGCCACAACATTATTGTTAAAACTTTTGCTTTGTCCGACGATGAGTGAATACACAATTACAATGACGGGGTCGTCACCTGCGTAATCGGTTATGATAGTAACAATGCTATCACGAAACGCTTAATACGACCTGGACGAGAACACAGGTACGACGTACGGACAGACATAACATCGACAACCAAGTCAATGTCCACGGCCTTTGATAACCAGTTGTGGTGCACTGGCGTGTCTACCCAACCCAGGCTTGAACCCAGGACCTCGTGGTCTGTAGACAGGTATGATATTAAACCGCTACACCACAGTAGGTAGATATTTTTTGCTTTGTCCCAGCTAGTCTTTCTTTTAAAGGTACTTCCTAACCCTCCAAATTCTTTTGTTAAGGAGTTGGTGAAAGCTATTTACTATTTCATTTGGAGTCACGGTGGTAATCCTTGTAAAATCAAGCGCTCTGCGATTATTACTGACATTCTAATGGGCGGACTGAAGATTTTGCATATTAAGTTTTATTGATTCTCTGAAATCTACCTGGGTTTGTCGCTATTGTGATCAAATCTTTAGCCCCATGGAAACTGTTTGATGATCTGGAGCTTGTTAAATACAGTGACAATTTTCTATTTAAGTGTAATATTGTAAGACGTAGTAATTAAAAATTATTTTGTCTATGATGTTGTTACTGCTTGGGGTAATACGAATTATCCCAACCCTACTGATAATTTGGGTAATCAAATCATTTGGAATAACTCATATATCAAAATTGATAACAATATTGTGTTTTATAAAACTTTATTTCGTAAGGGTGTCACGTATGTACGTGTTTTATGAAACGATGTTGGTTCCCCTCCTGTCTTTTAGTTGTTTTAAAGATAAGTTCTCGATGGGGAACTTTCCATTCACTATTTATTGGGGTCTTGTAAAAGCTATTCCAATGATTGGAGCCTGAGTACTCATGATGTTATTGTCGATACCCCTTTATCATTGAGAGCCACTTTATGTCCTTCTTCTTCTAAATTTATTTATTGCGTTTTTCTTAAAAAGGTAGCCAAAACTCCAACTTCACTGTTAAAGTGGATGCAGCTTTATGGATTTACTACCTTGGATTGGGCGAATATTTTTTGTATTCTTTGGGGCTCCGTCTCAGACTCTTAAGGTGATTTATTTTCAATTTAGTTTTTTTACGTAGGATTTTGTCCACAAATAGGCTATTAATTGTTATGGGGAAGACCACCGTTCCAGTTTTGTGTAGTTTTTCGTAATTTTAATGAACAAACTTTAGATCATCTGTTATGAGATTGCCCTTCCTCCTTTATAAAGAGTTGTGAATGGACATTTTTCAACAATCTTTCTCACAAGTGTTTTCATCTAAATCTGATATCTTTTTTTTTGGTTTTAATAGTTACGTTGTCATGCTTGTAATTTTCTCATTATTCATATGAAGTATTCTATTTTTCGTTGTAAGCTTAATAATGAGAAAACAGATGTTAATGTATTCTTTTATAAGTTTAAGTTATCTTTAGGATCTCAGATGTTAAAGTCAGTACCAGTCATATGCTTACATCCGCTTACACAAAGGAAACTGCATGGCGATAGGCATCTGGCGCGATGGGCCTTTATGGCTCTAGAATGGATTTAACAGTCTGGTACATATACGCACACCACTGTCTTATTCACATATATCATCTGGTGTTTTTAATTTGCAGTTTTATTTTCTGTGGTTGAACAAAGTTTGAAAATTTTTCAATATGTGATGTACAAAATCCATGATGGAGGGACAGATAACACTGGTGTAATTCCTTTCCTCAATGATCAGAGATGGAATAATACCAAGGATGTCTTTTTCCAGATGAAACTGATTGGACATATGATTTGAAGTAAAAAAGTCTTTGTCAAAATACACTGCTCTCCTTCATGATCTGAACAAGGCGTTTACAGTTTGATTTGGCTAATGACGTATACTGCCATGCACTGCCAGTCCATAAGCCTTTAAAAGGTATATTGATATAAAGGAGCAACATTATTAATTAAAATTATATTTAAAACCATGAAAAATAAAAGCAACAAAGTTGGCTATGTATTGACCATTTTAGAGGGCTTTTAATTTTCAGGCATCAATTTGCATATTCTTTATGCTAATTTGTGATGCATTACATGTTCTTTTGTACATAATTTGTTTTATATATGTTTATCATAATTAACCCTTTGAAGTGGTGCAACAAGTTCTGACCAAATATTTTTGGGTCTTTGCCAAACCTCCAATCGAATTCTAGCAGGAATAACTTTTCCCATCATATTCAAACTAAAAATGCTTATTTTCAAAATTCAAAAACTGATCTTCTTAGATTTATTCATCCCATAACAATTGCTACATGTCCACATACCTTTACACAATGGCTTTTAACGTCAAAGACCTAAAACAAATTATGTTTTGAATTTTAATGCTTTCATGCTGAATATAAAGCCATAATCCTCGTTGAAACACTTATTGAAAATATGTGATGCTTTTCATATGAACCTACTTTTCTCTTGCAAAATTATTCCACCTTCAGAAATCAGAAATGCTGAATTTCTTTTCTGATGTTTCTTCAATCCCTATTCTTTCATTTGTAATTAATATTTCAGAATTTTAAGGACAGTGTTACAATTTAATTGATGCCACCAGTGTCCTCCTCCCCTACCTTGTTGTCCTCCCTTCCCCTTCCCCTCCCCATTCAATGTAAGCCGTTGTTAATTTTTATCTGGAATTTACGTTAAGACAGAAATAAATTCCACATTGAAAAGGGGGAGGGGGTAGGGAGTTACGATTCTCAGAAAAAATATTATAGAAACATAACACAATAACATATGTGGTTATTATAACACTGAATTGTTCCAAGATTTGTCCAAGACTCATTTTCATTATTTCATGAACGTTAAAAGCGTATTTAAAGATATATGAAGAGGTAGGGATTTTGCCATAAATATGTTCCTTTTAATATTCTGAACATTTCATTAAAGGGAAATGGACATGTAGAGATTTTGCCATAAATGTGTTTCTTTTAATGTTCTGAACATTTCATTAACATATAACTATCAAAAATTCCCACACATTTCTGAGATATTTACAAAAAAATGAAAAATTAAGCCCCAAAAAACGGCTGGACTTCAACTATTAAAAAAGGCGTATAACGTAAGAATAAGGACACAGCGAGGCCTACAATGCATAACTTTTACAGTGTCATGTGTGTCACATAGACGTAGGCTACTTCAAAGCATTAGCTTCATTGAATCAGACAACAGAATATCACTTAATTAGCGATACGCTAACTATTTTAGGACATTTTCTAGTGGATAAAGAGAAAATATTGACTCAAGTTCCAATCCATTATTTCTTTGAACAATTCACCTGTTACATTAGGCTGTATTACTGTATGGTACACTGTGTGACTTTCACATAAGGTTAGTGTCGTACTGTCCTATTTTTACATCACGAAAAATCCAATATGTAATGAGCATACGTTTGGAGACCTAAAAATAAACCAGATTTTTCACATTTTGGGATTGATTTTGTAAGAAAGTGTTTGTGGTGAGTGTTTATGAAGGACATTTGTATCAATTTATGCAGTGGTTGCTATCTGTACATATGCAGTACCTTTAAATACATTCAGCACATTCAAGTTACGTAGCAGCAACAAAATCTAAGGAATATCGTTTGAAACGCGCAAAAGGACAACATTATTTTGCGGTGTACTAAACTTATTTCGCCGTGTGCAAAATATATTTTGGGATGTGTAAAAGGTATTTCGCCGAGTACGTATTCCATTCTACATGTACTGAATTTATGTTGTGATGTGCTGAATTTATTTCACCATGTACCAAATTAATTTGTTATGTACCAAATTTATTTGGTGGTGTACTGAAGGTGGCAGTGCATCATTATAACAAAATAAACAGAATATGATGAACTTCAATCTGAATTCCTGCGGAGCTAATCTAAATATTATTCGTGATTGGTTAGGCTTGCTTTTGGAACCAATTGGATGAGTTGTATGTTGTGTCTTACTTCTAATGTTGATTTTAAAATACTCTGAAAGTCCAGCAAGCACTCGACGGTAATTGTCTAAGTAGCCTAGGCTAATTCCGGTCTCAAAGCCAAAGAATTCTTGCGTAGACTAATGCAGTGCCATGCCTAGTGGTGACTAATTAAACCTTGTCTTGAAGTTAAATTCGGGTGACAGGTACAGGTGCCTATAGGAATATTATCAGTTGTCTAACATTATATATTTGACTCCAGCTGAACACGACTAGGTCTAGGCTGCTAGGCCCTGCCAAAAAACAAGTTACAATTAAACTTGGAAACGCACATGGCCTCTAGCTATTCAGATGAACAAACACACATGGTCTCTGGCTATTCAGATGAAACTAACACACATGACCTCTGGCTATTCAGATGAAACAAACGTGCATGGCTCCTGGCTTTCCAGATGAAACAAATGTGCATGATCTCTGGCTATTCAGATAAAGCAAATGTGCATGATCTCTGGCTATGCAGATAAAACAAATGTGTATGGCCTATGGCTATTCAAATGAAACAAATGTGAATGATCTGTGGCTATTCAGATGAAACAAATGTGCATGATCTCTGGCTATTCAGATGAAACAAATGTGCATGATCTCTGGCTATGCAGATAAAACAAATGTGCATGATCTCTGGCTATTCAGATGAAACAAATGTGCATGATCTCTGGCCATTCAGATGAGACAAATGTGCATGATCTCTGGCTATTCAGATGAAACAAATGTGCATGATCTCTGGCCATTCAGATGAAACAAATGTGCATGATCTCTGGCTATTCAGATGAAACAAATGTGCATGGCCTATGGCTATTCAGATGAAACAAATGTGCATGATCTCTGGCTATTCAGATGAAACAAATGTGCATGATCTCTGGCCATTCAGATGAAACAAATGTGCATGATCTCTGGCCATTCAGATGAAACAAATGCACATGGCCTATGGCTATTCAGATGAAACAAATGTGCATGATCTCTGGCTATTCAGATGAAACAAATGTGCATGATCTCTGGCCATTCAGATGAAACAAATGCACATGGCCTATGGCTATTCAGATTAAACAAATGTGCATGATCTCTGGCTATTCAGATGAAACAAATGTGCATGATCTCTGGCCATTCAGATGAAACAAATGCACATGGCCTCTGGCTATGCAGATAAAACAAATGTGCATGGCCTATGGCTATTCAGATGAAACAAATGTGCATGATCTCTGGCTATTCGGATGAAACAAATGTGCATGATCTCTAGCTATTCAGATGAAACAAATGTGCATGCCTCTGGCTATTCAGATGAAACAAACGAGCAAACAAATGTGCATGATCTCTGGCTATTCAGATGAAACAAATGTGCATGATCTCTGGCTATTCAGATAAACCAAATGTGCATGATCTCTGGCCATTTAGATGAAACAAATGTGCATGATCTCTGGCTATTCAGATGAAGCAAATGTGCATGATCTCTGGCCTTTCAGATGAAACAAATGTGCATGATCTCTGGCTATTCAGATGAAACAAATGTGCATGGCCTATGGCTATTCAGATGAAACAAATGTGCATGATCTCTGGCTATTCAGATGAAACAAATGTGCATGATCTCTGGCCATTCAGATGAAACAAATGTGCATGATCTCTGGCCATTCAGATGAAACAAATGCACATGGCCTATGGCTATTCAGATGAAACAAATGTGCATGATCACTGGCTATTCAGATGAAACAAATGTGCATGATCTCTGGCCATTCAGATGAAACAAATGCACATGGCCTATGGCTATTCAGATTAAACAAATGTGCATGATCTCTGGCTATTCAGATGAAACAAATGTGCATGATCTCTGGCCATTCAGATGAAACAAATGCACATGGCCTCTGGCTATGCAGATAAAACAAATGTGCATGGCCTCTGGCTATTCAGATGAAACAAATGTGCATGATCTCTGGCTATTCAGATGAAACAAATGTGCATGATCTCTGGCTATTCAGATGAAACAAATGTGCATGATCTCTGGCTATTCAGATGAAACAAACGAGCAAACAAATGTGCATGATCTCTGGCTATTCAGATGAAACAAATGTGCATGATCTCTGGCTATTCAGATGAAACAAACGAGCATGGTCTCTGGCTATGCAGATGAAACAAACAAGCATGGCCTCTGGCTATTCAGATGAAACAAATGTGCATGGCCTCTGGCTATGCAGATAAAACAAATGTGCATGATCTCTGGCGATTCAGATAAACAAACGTGCATGGCCTCTGGCTATTCAAATGAAACAAATGCACATGGCCTCTGGCTATTCAGATAAAACAAACGTGCATGATCTCTGGCTATTTAGATGAAACAAATCGGATGGCCTCAGACTATTCAGATGAAACAAACGAGCATGGTCTCTGGCTATTCAGATCAAACAAACATGCATGACCTCTGGCTATTCAAATAAAACAACTGTTTTGATTGGTTGTTTTAGGCAGGCAATTCCCAAATGAATAATTTTCTGATTAATTCCACCCCGATGAGACGTCAAAGGCAAAATAAAATGTGTACATCACATTGTTCCTGTACACAACAAAATCAGTTATATATACTGGAAGAAATAAGTTTTGTAGCATCAAAATTAACTTAGCATGCAATAAAATAAATCCAGAACACCATGAAATATTTTTAAAGACCACAAAATACTTTTTGTACGAAAGGAACTGCATTCAGTATGCAACAAAATAGTTTTACAAATCACGAAATATATTTTGAACATATTTTGAAATAAGCTTAGTACATCGCAAAATAATTTTGTCTTTTCCGCATTCCAAAATATCAAGAAGGTAGATTCAGATGTATAAAATGCAGAGTTGATGTCATAATTTTTAATTATCTAAACGTGATGAATTGCTTCAGTATGATGTAACTCCAACATCTTTTAAGACAGGATTTGTGGACAACCATATCCATCATTTATGATCAATCAGAGTAAATAAAGCAAAGAAAATGAAAGACAATCTCAGGCTCATTTTTTTTCCTGTGAAATCCATCATATAGTTCCTTGCAGATCACTTGAAATCACTCACTGAGTAATAATTTTTTGAACTTAAAAAGATGTTCCCAACTTTGCCAAATTAGAATCTCCTGTATCAAAACAAGCAGTGCAGTTGCATTGCCATCTAAAGAGGATGACCAAGTACAGAATCTAGACAGGAATTTATTCTATAAAACATGTTTTCTTCAACTATGCAAACTTATAAACATACTTCATCAGAACATGCAGTGAAGCACGGCATGACCATCCAAAGAATCAACCATTATACAGAATCTAGAACACAGCAAGTATGCTAGAAAACATGACTTGTTTCCAACTTTGCAGAAAAATTACTTCATCAGAACATGCAGTGAAGCAGGGGCAGATCCAAAGGGGGATAGGGGGGCCATGGCGTACCTGAAATTTTTCCAATGATACTTTTTTACCATGAGATCATTCTTAAGTTACAGTTTAGGAAATATTATTAAGCTACAAAGTATTCAATTCTTCATATATTGACAAGAAATTAATTCAAATTCCCTTAATTTTGGGGAAATTGCCTTCATTAATGGGGAATTTTCTTCGGTTTTCGGGAAATTGTCTTCAATTTTTGGAAAATTTCCTCTTTTTTCGGGTTTTTTTCCTCAATTTTCTGGAAAGTTTCTAGATTTTTTGACAAGTTTTCAGGATTTTACCTATAATCACGAATTTTCCTTCACTTTTTAGGAAATTGTCTTCATTTTGAGGCAATTTTCTTCAATTTAGGAAATTCCTTCAATTTTGGGGAAAGTTACTTTTATTTTTGGATATGCCCATCTAAAGAAGATGACCAAGTAAATATTTTCGACGAAAAGTGTTTTTCAACTTTGTAAAGTTAGGAACTACAGAACATGCAGTGAAGCACTGCATGACCATCCAAAGAAGATGAACATTCTAGAAGATGGAATTTTTTGCTACAAAACATGACTTTTTTCCAACTTTTCAGAATAGAAACTACTTCATCAGAGCATGAAGTGGGCTTGGCCTCCTTGAAATGTCAACCTGGCTCCACCCCTGCAGTGAAGTGCTCTATGCCTATCTAAAGAAGATGACCAAATAAAGATTATAAAAGAAATGTGTTTTTTTCAACTTTGCAAAATTAGAAACTACAGAACATGCAGTGAAGCACTGCATGACCATCCAAAGAGGATGACCAAGCATAGAATCTAGAACACAGAAAGTGTGCTACAAAACATGATATTTGATTGCAATGTTGAAAAATGAGAAAATACTTCATCAGAATTTGCAATAAAGCATATCCATCTGAAGATGGCCATCTGAAGCATGGCCATCTGAAGCATGGCCATCTGAAGCATGGCCATCTGAAGCATGGCCATCTGAAGCATGGCCATCTGAAGCATGGCCATCTAAAGCATGGCCATCTAAAGCATGGCCATCTAAAGCATGGCCATCTGAAGCATGGCCATCTGAAGCATGGCTATCTGAAGATGGCCATCGGAAGATGACAAACTGAAGATGACCAACTGAAAATTCTAGCGGACAGAATTTATGCTAAAAACTTGTTTTCAAACTTCGCACTATCAGAAACTCCTTTATCAGAAAATGGACTGACACACTGTATGACCTAAAATGGACTGACACACTGTATAACCGTCTAAAGAAGACAACTTAGTGAAGTCTAGAAGATACAAATGCATGCTAAAAAGTAAGAAATTTGTACTTTTCAAAGTTTCATCATAACAATGTGTGAAGCACACAATAACCAGATCAAAAAGGCAACTAAGCAAGAATACAGACAAAAAGGATGCTAGAAAACATTAACTCTGGACTTCTCCACTATGCAAAAATAGAAACTTTTCTTACAGAAAAATGTATGAGTATGAAGTATATTACAACCTTGTTAAGAAGATGGTTGAGTGATTAATCTGGAGGAAATAATGATGCCAAAAAGTTAAACAACTTTTCAACCTTGTAAAAATTCTTCTCCAAAATAATGTGAAGGACTCTGTCTATCTAAAGACGCTGACCAAGCTTAGCATCTGGATGGAAGTATGTATGCTAATAAAGTGTCATGACTTGTTCTGTTCCTTACAATTTTTGTGCCATTAAATAAAAACAACTGAAGTAGATAATTAGACCACTTATCCCAAATAAAATGACAACTTCACCAGAGAATTAGCGCTTCTTCCGATTCTAATTTGATACTTAATACCTATTTCCGCAGTACCCCAAGAGCAATAAGAATGAGTACAATGTATCCGTTAATGAGGGAAATGTAATCCTAATTACATTGGTATTCCAAATAAACAGAATAAAGAGGAAGTCAGAACAGACATCTGAAACGATAAGAAGGCATATGTATGTTAACAATGTGAACTGCTGAAATATATGTCACCAACATATTATTTGAAGCTTAACTATCTAAATGAATGATAAAATGGAAGAATCTAAAGAATTGGGAAGAATGAATCCAATTTGTACAATTTTCAACTTTTTGAAAAATGTGAACTGGTTCATTAAAACACTATTTGAATTACTAACCAGCTAAAGATCGGGCAACAAATTAGAAGGAATTGTACTGAAACAGGGATGTAGCCAGCCTTTTGGACTGGGGATCATAGAACAAAATATGGCATAACTTGTTTTCTCCAAACTTATGACAAAATAGTCTATTAACTATTTAGAGGCTAAATTTTTTTAAAGAGCGAAAGACACATCATTGCCTCAAAATCTGGACCTTTTAGCAAAATTTACGGACCTTTTCACAAAATCTTTGGACCTTTTAGCAAATTTTATGGACCTTTCCACCCAATTTATGAGCCTTTTAGCAAAATTTATGGACCTTTTTACAAAATTTATGGACCTTTTAGCAAAATTTATGGACCTTTCCACCCAATTATAGACCTTTTAGCAAAATTTATGGACCTTTTACTTCATTTGTAGACCTTTCACAAAATTTATGACCTTTTACCACAATTTATGTACCTTTGAGCAAAATGTATGGACCTTTGAGCAAAATTTATAGACCTTTGAGCAAAATTTATGGACCTTTTAGCTAATTTATGGACCTTTTCACCCAATTTATAGACCTTTTAGCAAAGTTTATGGACATTTTAGCAAAATTTATGGACCTTTTAGCAAAATTTATAGATCTTTTAGCAAAACTGTTCTTTTTAGCAAATTTTACGGACCTTTTAGCAAAATTCATGGACCTTTTATGACCATTTTTATGGACCTTTTAGCTGATTTATGAACCTTTTTACAAAATGTATGGACCTTTTAGCAAAATTTGTGGACATTTTAGCAAAATTTATGGACCTTTTAGCTAATTTATGGACCTTTTCACCCAAGTTATGGACCTTTTAGCAAAATTTATGGACATTTTAGCAAAATTTATGGACCTTTTAGCAAAATTTATAGATCTTTTAGTAAAACTATGTTCTTTTTAGCAAATTTTACGGACCTTTTAGCAAGTTCATGGACCTTTTATGACCTTTTTTATGGACCTTTTAGCTAATTTATGGACCTTTTCACAAAATGTATGGACCTTTTAGCAAAATTTGTGGACATTTTAGCAAAATTTATGGACCTTTTGGCAAAATTTATAGTTTTTTTAGCAAAACTTATGTTCTTTTTAGCAAATTTTACGGACCTTTTAGCAAAATTTATGGACCTTTTAGCAAAATCTATGAATCTTTTAAAGAGGGCATGACATGGGTTTTCATGACTCTCACTTAATTATTTGGACAATTTGATAGAGAATTCTTCTAAAAGTTGTGTTGCTTGTAATAGTATAAATTGGAGAAAAAAGCAAATATAGTATTCGTTCTCATCAGCTCATGTTCTTGCTCATAAATATTGGTGAACTTCTAATGACGTCACACCCAGAACAAAATTTCTTGCGACACTTTTACATCATGCAAACAACATCGTCCTAGTGTTATCATGTGTGTTCCTTGAAATTTGATGTATTTACACTAGGAGTATAAAGATTTATCAACAATACATTTCTTACCAAGCTGTTAGTTTCTTAAACATAGGCATATTCAAATAAGTCATATCTTAAAGTTTCATAAAAATGTATCATCGCTTTTTAAAATGCCATGATCTGGAATAAGTGTTGCAAAGCTCGTGTCTAACATTAGGCCTTACACTGAAACTTGTAACTTTATAAAGCTGAAAATGATGGCATTGATTATTTTTCTTAATTTGACATTTCACATGATAATATTATATATTGTATGTAAAGTAAATTATTGTCATAGAATTTAAATGTAGCAAAAATTATTTGGATGTAAAAGTTCTTACAATAGAAATTATTGGTTGAAATCAAATTACAATCCAAATTTTCCTTGCTTGGCAGCAGCCTAATTCAATTCTAATGCGAAACCTAGTGTTCAAATTACCCATTGACTTGGTACATTGATTTGTTCCAAAATGAAATTATGAAGTTGTGAATTTTAAAAGGCTTTCTAAAGTTTTGACTCAACTTTTAGTTATTGCAAACATTAACATCTACATTAAAAACATTTATTTACATCAGAAATGACCTGATATATCAATGTCTTCTGAAGAACAGGAATTGCGATGCAAAAGAGAAACTTTGCTCATGGAATTAGCACTGTATTTGTATTTATGTTTAAATTCGCTGATGAAATCGTTATGGGAGTGACGTCACACGTCGCTTAGCCGTTTTCAATTCTTGCATTGTCGGGAGCGTCGATTGCTTGATTAGTTTTGATTTTTCTCATGCAAATGGTTTCTTTTCTCGACTTGTGATGGAATATCATGAAATACATTTCATATTATTAAACTATGCAAAACTGTTATAAACTCTTATTTTCATTTTTTCGTGTCATGCCCTCTTTAAGTAAAAATAATTAACATCTTCATCAGAACATTATGTGAGACACTCTACAACCATGTAAAGAGGATAACCTTATCAAGAGATGCTTAAGTTTCCCAAAATAAGCATCTAGAAGCATGATCACACCATCAAGAAGGCGAATTTTTTAACATTTGAAGTGTAAATCCTTCATTAGGTGAAACACTCAACACTAATGCAGATGACATAGCAGAGTATGTATGCTAAACACTCTTCTTAACTTCACAAATGTGTAAACTAATCATGAGAACATTTAATAAAGCACTTTTAGGTATAGGTAGAATTAACTGAGATGGAACCCAACGAGTTTTCTTTGTCACTGAGATATAAGAACAATAGGTTCTTTCTTTGTCACTGAAATGGGGAACAATTGGTTCTTTTTTGACTCTGACCATGAGAACAATAGGCTCTTTCTTTATCACTGAAATGGGGAACAATTGGTCCTTTTTTGACTCTGACTATGAGACCAAAGGGTTCTTTCTTTACCTCTGACAATGAAAACAAAGGGTTCTTTCTTTGTCTCTGTGATTAGAAAAGGGAATTCCTCTCTTTTTGACTGAGATAAGAGCCAAAGGGTTCCTTCTTTGTCACTGAGAGGAGAACAAAGAACTTTTTCTTTGATTCTGACAATCAAAATAAAGAGGTTCTTTCTATTTCACCTAATTAATGAGAACCAAAGGTTCTTCTTTGTCACTAACAATGAGAACAAATGGTTCATTCTATGTCTCTGAGATTAGAACAAAAGGGTTCTTTCTGCCTCTAAGATGAGAACGAAGGATTCTTTCTTTAATCCGACCACGAGAACAAAGGGTAATCTTTGACTCTGAAATGAGAACAAAGGGTTCTTTCTCTAACTATGACAATGAACGCAAAGGGTTCTTTCCCTGATTCTGACAATGAGAACAAGGGGTTCTTTCTTTGACTATGACAATGGGAGCAAAAGGTTCTGTCTCAGATTCTGACAATGAGAACAAAAGAATATATCTCAGTCACTGAGATGAAAACCAAGGCTTCTTTCTTTGATTTTGACAATCAAAATAAAGGGGTTCTTTCTTTGTCATCTAAATGGGAACATAGGATTCTTTCTTTGACTCCGACTATGAGAACAAAGGGTTCTTTCTTTGACCATGAAATGATAACAGAAGGTTCCTTCTTTGACTATGACAATAAGAAAGGGTTCTTTCTTTGACTCTGAAAATAAAAATAAAGGCTTTTTTCTTGGTCTCTGAGATGAAAACAAGGGGTTTTTTCTTTGTCATTGAGACAAGATCAAATGGCCATCTCTCCGACCAATAAGTTCCAAAGTATATTCCTGCAAGCTCTGCTTCTCAGTGAACAACAAAATGGGAGCAAGCACTGACTTTAATTTTTGTACAGAAGATTCACATTCTGTAAATTTAGTACATATTTTTCAGAAAAATCTCTTTATGCAGATCAAAAATCAAAAGATTATTTCCCCCAATTCCTCTGATTCAATACAAAATTCATGATAACCTTTAAAAAGGCTGACAAAAACCTATAATGATGATTAGGCTTGGGCGATATTGAACATTATGCAATATCGATATATCGCTTGAAAAATATCGATAATATCCAGATATCGATATGCAAATTGTCAAACGTCATACGTAAGTCGTATGTACTGTTCTGGGCAAGGTAGTCTCGTCTCGGCTCAAAAAAAGTCAAGTAAAACTTTTTGTACAAATTAACAGAAATCATTGCAAAATATATACATATCATCTTCAAATAAACACCCATTATGTTTAAAAATGTTCTTTACATGGTTTCTATCTCAAAAGATCAATCACAGAAACATTGAAAAAGTTTAGACCTCGGCATATTCTTAAAAAAAAACAAATGTTGTGGAACTGGTATAAGGCCTACACTGTATGCCCTACAAAAATCGGCTCCAATTCTTCTTAAAATTTTATAACTCACTTACTTCTTATGAAAGTTGTACTGAAAAGGCATTATTTTGGTAGCATTTTATGGACTTCTAGACATTCAGAAGTCCATATATAATGCATATTATCCAATTTATAGTCTGCTTCAATCATCGCACGAGTGTTGTCACTCAGAAGAAACAGTGGTAGCCTAGATGGTATGTGTGTAGGCTACATAGTAAAGTACTGTACAGTGAGGTGTATGTAGTTACTGCACTGTAAGTTATCTGATCGATCTGGCAAGACCAGTCTGTCACTTTTACTTTAGACTTTCTGAACGAACAAAATTGTGAGAAAAACCTCATAGTTTTGTCAGTAATTTGTCAAATAATGATTGTTTGATATAAAACTTCAAATTCATTATTCCTTTTGAGAAAACTTAACACGATGTTTGAGGATTCAACATCTTATGATTTTTGTTGTCTGAACATCGTAAGCCATCTCAAGTATAAAGTTGAAGTATTGCGCAATGCCTCTGTACTCCGCGAGTCCAGTGGTTTTTTTGTTCATGGAGGATTTATGGGTAATTGTTATCACAATATTAATGTTTTAATAAGTTTTATCATAACTGACTGCCTAAAACTTTGATATAAATGAAATTTATTAACTTTTTGTGGCTGTTTAATAAAAAATACTTGGGATGTTTGATAGTCATGTTTAGCTTTTTAATAGTTCATGTATTGTGTATTATTGAAAAAAACATAATATCGATATATCGATATGACCCTTGAACTCAATATCGGCCATATCGATATGGGTCAATATCGAAATATATCGAAATATCGATATATCGCCCAAGCCTAATGATGATCATCATAAATGTGCAGGCACATACAATAATCTGACTGCATAGCATTTACTTTGGCTAAGTGACTATAAGAAAAATGTAATGGAAAATGCAGGCCTACGGCATTAGGCTGTGATCATACTTGCATGTAATCAGTCAGTTAAATATTCCTTTGGTCAATGACATTAAGTGCAACCAGACAGTACAGTAGGCCTATATTAATCTCAAGTTCTTGCAGTGACAGTGATTATATCAAATTAATGAAAAACAAATTTGGAGGTCACTGACACCACCATTACTATTAAAATTCTTCATGAACTGATCTGATGCAAATGGAAATATGTTTAAGAAGTAATAACTTAATGTAAGTATGTATGCATGTATGTCCAAACATTTCTATGCAGTAGGAAACACAGCGCTGAAGGAAGTTGCAAATCAAGAAACAACAAAGATTGGGAATAAAAAGTAATTAAAAGAATGTAATAATGTCATTGATTGACTGATATATGCGACTTGTTAACAAGTCAATGGCAAAGGCAGAGAATGTTGTAATGATTGACGGCTTGTCAAAAAATGTCACATCACAAAATTTCAAATTTGTCACATGTCTCAAATGTCACATGATTTTTGGCACCTTTTGCACAGAATGTCACATCAGTTTTGTCTTTGTCACATTTATTAGGCATAGATTCACACATCATGACCGGTTGACCGGTGATACTCATAGAAAAGATAATTTGGTTATGTATGTATCATTCCCCACTAAAATGCAACATCAAAGTACTAATGAGTGTGAGTGAAGCTAAAACATGTCACAAAATGTCAGACAAATTTTAATACATCTGTTTATGTTCATTTTGTCACAAAATGTCACAGAATGTCACAGATTTTTTAACAATGAAATTTTGTCACAAAATGTCACCATGTCACGGATAATTCATTTCTCTGTCAATGGCAAAGGTAATATAGTGCCAAATAGGTTTAATCATACCAAAAACCTTCAAAATCTAAGCAAGTGTAAAGCAAAATGAAGAATCTAAAGAAGGCAAGAATGAATCAATTCTTTACAATTTTCGAATATGTGAACTGGTTCATTAGAACACAAATTGAATTACTAACCAGCTAAAGATCGGGCAACCAATTACCTAATGTAAAGGAATTGTGCTAAAACATAGGTGTAGCCAGCCTTTTGAATTGGTGGCTCTTAGAATGAAAAGGATTGCTGATGGCTTGAATTGTTTTCACCAAAATTATGTCAAAATAGTGGTATTCAAAAAATTTGCATGCTTAATTATTCTGAAGAGCAAAAAACAGGTCAATGCCTCAAAATTATGGACCTTTTAGCAAAATAGGTGGATCTTTTAGCAAAATTTATGGACCTTTTAGCAAAGTTTATAGTAGTTTTTAATTGAGAATAATTATCATCAGAAGATTATGTGAGACATTTTACAACAATCTAAAATGGTTAAACATATCAAGAGATGCTTTCCAAAATAAGCATCTAGGGATGGTCAAGGGAATGAAAAGTAATCAAAATAATGTAATGTCAACCATGTATTGATTGATAGATGTGACTTGTTTGTAAGTCAATGACAATATATTGCCAGAGAGGTTCAATTATATCAAAAAACTTCAATCTACCAGGGCCCTAATTCCCTGGGGGAGGGGGACAGGGAAACATAATTTTTAAAAATTAGTACATTTTGGGGAAAATTGGGACTCTTGTCCCCCTCACATTTTGGATAAAAAGCCATGTCCCCCCCTTTACTTTTTCGAGATAAGAATTACAGCTCTGAAATCTAAGCAAGTGTAAAATTATTAAAGGTGTAAAAAATGTAATAACACACCTTATGCCATGTACAAACCAGTTTGTGCCATCAGGTAGCTGACTGGTTTAAACTATGATTGCACCACTGTGTCTTATCATGTGTACGGGAGAAATCCCCCCCCTCCCCTTCCTCCTGGCTTTATGGGTTTTCCTCCAGGTACTAGCTAGCTTTGACTGTCTTCCCATTTAGCCCCATTTAGCATCTGCTATGCTTTCAAATCAATCACTCAAACAGAGTCACGTGTGCCAACAGAGCCCAATGGTCCAAGAGTGGGCTATGCTCAATGTAAAGTACCTTAACTGGTGGACCATGAAACTAGCCATCTTTCCTTTGCACATGAGTTCAACCATATTCCTGGTTTGAATGACTGCAAACCTTACCATATGCCCCATATAAGCTATGCATTTAACGTATGTTATGTACAGACCATAAACTCGATTGTACCCAAGGTGCTAAGAGGTATACATTTTGTCTTACAATTAAGGCAACTGCTATAGCATTCCAACTATAGTCCATCTATGTCAGCACAATTAAAAAAATAGTACGTGATGAGTGAAAGGCCATGATTAGAAGTCAAGCATGTCTTTCTTATGACATAGGACAACAATCAGACTCATGTGACTCGCATTCTTCAAAAGCCAAAGTTAGTGTATTTCTTGAAAAGTTATCAAAATAGTGTGGCCTAAATTAAATTAGTATATTTGCGCAGGGATAGGTTATTTTAGCTAAAGTAACATATCCCTAGTATATGCCCATCCATACATCACAGAGGTAGAATCCAAAGAATAATGAGCCACTTAAAGATCTATGGAAAAATGTTTCTGGTCAGTGTCAGTGGATGTTCAATAGAATTTAGACTTTTGACACCAGTTATTTTTAAACTGACAACTTAATATCTCCTACATAGACAAAGATTTTGGTATCGTTACTCATCTCATGATATTGTGTCTGTCCTCTGAAATGTCATCAGATCTGATGGCCAAAGTTCCCCTAATCAAGAGTCATCTGGAATACTTGATGCAATCTAATGATAGCTTCCTGACTGCCTGATTAAACACAATAGCTGTATTAAGTTCTGAAAACATTCGCCTAAAGTCCAATGCTATATTTCAGACAACATTAACAGAGGAATAAAAAACAAAGGTTTTACAAAAGGTAATGAATGATCCTTCCCTCTTTGATGGCACACATTATTGTGCAATAACAGCTCAAAATTCAAAATGCTCTAAATTGGTCAATTTTTAACTAATTTTGATGCAATGTTTTGCTGTTTTAATGGTTTAAATCATATTTTAAACCATTTAAGCCAATGTTGCCTCTAGCTATCCATAGCCCATTAACGACCTATGCAAGGTCAAACATGTAAGAGAGTCAACTTCGAGTTGATCTCCTCTCAGTCAAATTGCAATGTTCATATCTTTCTCGTCACAACTGGTTGTGGATCGTTTCTAATTAACCTCACTAATTATGGAAATAAGCCACACCCACCTTAGCAATGCGGTAA
This sequence comes from Chiridota heheva, assembly GCA_020152595.1. Taxonomy (NCBI): domain Eukaryota; kingdom Metazoa; phylum Echinodermata; class Holothuroidea; order Apodida; family Chiridotidae; genus Chiridota; species Chiridota heheva. The sequence goes on from JAIGNY010002308.1 coordinate 343,219, forward strand.
CTAGATGGGGCAAACAAAACTGAAATCCACAATCATGCATGACCAACGTGTTGACAATTGGATGCTCATGTGACCTACCACAAGATTTGATCTATTTATGGTAGTTTCTATAGCAAAAGGAATAAACAATATTAAGTTTGCTAACTGCTCTGGGTAACAGCAATCAGATTTATAAAGCCCGTAAATGCAATTTTTGTTAACCATTTGCCGTCACTCTGTGTGTGCACACATTTGTTTTGTGCAGTAGGCCTATATTTGCATTGACTGCATAAGCGCGCACCGCTAGCTAGCTGTACTGTACCAGTACCGCGTAGGATGTTTGCCCCATCTACTTATGCAGAATTTGTTGATAAGCAAATTCATGCAGTGATTGATTGAAAAAGCTGTCAATCCTCTAACTTAGAGGGATTAATTAAGTATGTACGTATGTCTGTATTGTGTGTAATAATGTACAGTGTGCTAGTCACTTCTGCGGCGGTTATTGATTGGTTGTCGGTATTTGTGTTTGACCAATCAGAAACGTGGACCTTTATTGCATATTACTGTATTGTAACAAGATGTCTGGCCTTTAAGGGAAATAAGATATCGGTGCATTGAAGAAAGAAATAGAATAAATACAAGTGTGGCAGAGGATTGCTTTAGTGTTTGTTTGTTCTTTATCAAACAAACGTAAGACTCTACTTTTTTAGTTTTTGTTTTTTCTTTGACAATTTTTTTAATTAATTTTGAAATCATGAAAACAAATGTACAACTAGAACGGTAAATACCGTCATGTGGACTTTTTAAAACAAACTAGTTTTCAATCCTATCCTAAGTATCTCTGAAAAACTTTAACATTTTGTAAGAAAATTCTAACCTTTCATAAGGATATCTGAAAAAACTTTAACTTTTTCTAAGGAAGTTTAAAGAAAGTTTAACATTTTCTGAGGAATTCTCAAAAAACTTTAACATTTCTGAGGAAATCTTAGGACAAATCTGTAGACGGCCGGACAGCCGGACGGACGTAATCGCCATTACATAGGTTCGCATGCTTCGCATGCGAACCAATAAACAGGTACAATATTACAGATATTTGAATTATTGGCTTAACGGAGCATTCTGCCATATAACGGAGGCTTGTTATTCTTTAACATCTCTCTCGCACCGGATGGGGCAAACAGCTTATCTGACAAGGACATTCAAAATCAGCTTTGACTTAACCATTGTCGTGCTGAAACTGAGTTAAAAGCAGGTCCCATTTCCATGCATGGTTGAACAAGGGTGATTACTATTAATCCTTGTCAAGCTGAAATTGAGTAAATATAGGTCTTCTTTTTTGGTATGGTTCAATAATTAGGTTACCCTTGTCAGACTAAAACCAAGTGAAGTGTAGGTCCCCTTCCAGGCTTGGTTCAAGAAATGTGTACTATTAACCCTTGTCGAGCTGAAACTGAGTGAAGTACTGTACAGGTCTTTTTTTTGTGTGTATGGTTTAATAATGAGGTTAACCCTTGTCAGATTGACACAGACTTAAGCATAGACCCCATAGGTCCAACAAAGGTTTACTATATTAACCCATCACACTTGTTATTGAGTGAAGAGCAAGTCCTGTTTCCACACAACTGAATACAAATATTACAAAATGTACTTTAGGTTATATCTTGGTCCTTCTACATCACATTGCACTTGCAGACCACCTTGAGGATCACCAAACTGTATTCTGGAACTACAAAAGTTGTATTTTTGATTTAAAAAAAACTGAACTCTTCAAACAAAATGTACAAAACAAAGGTTTACTGTGGCTGAAAAAAAATTACCACTGTACTTTTAGTTTCTCTTATTGTACCAATCTGAATCGGTTAAGTCGGCAAAATCAATCCTTCAAGAGGACATGAACGCCAACCGAGCGTAAAAAGTATGAGTAAAAAAATATATAAAAAATAAATAAAATGGAATAAAAAATAAATCAAATAAAAATAAATAAATCGTATTCTGGTGCCAAAAAAGGTACAATCGTATTCTCAACATTTTCCCGTATTAAATACGGCAAAATCGTACTAGTTGGCAGGTTTGCACTTGTAAAACATATCACAAACTTTATTACCCATAATTTGGAAGTAAATTTAGCTATTTACACAAGCTTCAAAGATTTTTTCTAACCAGAATATATTTCAATTCTATCTCTGTTATATGCTTAAATATTACTTATTCAACATGTGAACAGAATCATTCATTAATTTGTTTGTTTCCTAGCATTTTCTAGCTATCATTCATATTCTCTGACAACTTTTTAAAACAATATTTAAAATTTAATATCTTCTCATTTTTTCTTCAAACATGCATAATGAATTATTCCCATTAATCTGATGAGAATTAGAAAAAGATTAGTGAATAAATGAAAAGTTGCCTACACGGCCAAATTTATTGCATGATCATGCACAAAAGCTCACCCATTAACTCTGAAATCAAATGTTTTCCATGGAGTTTCATACCCATCAAATACACAGAGTATGAACTGTTATAAACAATTGAGAATGCTTTAAAGCTTGCTTGCATGGTAAAGTAACTTTCACTAGCTCGCAATTAGCTTACAGTAGTCGACGTAATAAGCACGATGGCGCTGATGAAAATAGAATTGCACCACTTTTCAAGCCCGAGGTTTTTTCCTAATAAGCGCCCATGCTCAGGGGCCGCGTACAGTGTGCTATTCGAACTGCATTGTCCATACAGTATATGTGAACTGGTTCTATACTACCCCCACAATAACCACCACTAAAACATTGTGAGCATGCAATGCAAAATAAGCAAAGAATGTAACAAAACCTGAGTATTTTAAGTCTTCAAATTAAATAAATTATGTCATCAGTCAAAAAATGTTAAGTGGGCGCTTATTAGAGCAGGCTACGTGATTAATGCGTCGAATACGGTTTATATGGCACAATATACTTTCATTGTGTGGAGGGTCACTAATCAAAGTTATCATTAGAGTCAATGGAATGCCTAGCTTTTTTCAATTTTTTCAAAAGTTTCTTTTTTCAGTCTAAGAAAAATATCTGAAACTCAAATAGGTTGAACATGAAAAGAACACAAGATTCTTGTGAAAATTAGCCTGCATAAAGCTATGGTTGTGAATTTACACTTTATTTTTATAAAAAAGGATAGATACCTTTGTCATTGGAGTCAATGAAAAATCCAATTTTTTTGCAATAATTTGTCTCTAATTTCAAAATCACTAAAAGAAAGTGCATAGCTTCTTGATATGTTATTATTTATCATGTTAGCTGTACATTAACATTAAAATCAATTTAAACAAAATTAAATGTAGTCAAATTTGAGACCAAAGTTGTTGTAGACATTCTTCAAAATGGCTGCCATTTTGCCCGATTTCAGGTCAAAAACTCATATTTTTGGAGGGGATGGACAATTATGACAATACTTTGAGCTAGGCTGATGTATTAGGCATTAATTGGTCTTAATCATATTTGCAGAAATTTTCATATTTTTGAGTACCTTTTTCAAAATCACAAAAGGTGAAAAAATTGCTGATTTTTCCATTGACTAAATGAAAGATGACTCTCCAAGAAATCCACACAGTGCCCTATACCTGCTTGCAGTGAACTCATGTATGCATACTATTGCTGTCTTCATTTTTGCTTTTCAGCCCCTCCAAGCTACCAATTGGGCCTTTGTATACCCAATGCCCCTCAAGGCGTGAGTATTACACACCAAACAATTAAGGCGTGGCAAATGAATGTAAGCTTGCAGTAAGTTTGTGATAAGCATTTTAGCTTGTGCAAGCTTGCAGTGGCAAGCTAGTATTTGAGACAAATGCAAGCTTGCTACTGTAGCTTTTCTGCACCCTTTCTGTATTAGGCTTGCACTAGCTAGCAAAAACTATCTGCAAGCTTGCACAAACTAGCAAAAACTATCTGCAAGCTTGCACAAGCCAACTATTTTTGGCTAGCTTGTGTAAGCTAATGTTAACTTGCGCAAGATAGAAAGCTTGCATTTGTCCCAAATATACTAGCAACCTTGCAGCAATCTTGCACAAGCCTGTTGTAGAAAGCTTGCACAAGCTAAATATTTTAGCATGTCACAAACTTGTTGCAAGCTAGATTATTGTGTAAAGCAAGAAACCATTTGACCTCTAACTTGCATAAATAAAGCATCATCGTATAGGCCTATATATTTTCAAGGTAATAAAGAAAAATTATTCAAGGGTCATTTTTATGCCCACTAGAGCAATATTCGTACCATGACAGAAAATCACTCCCAAGCACAGCAAATTTCTCTATGCCTTGAACAAAATTGTACGTCTACAAAATTTTCAAGTATCACCAGAAAGCCGCAATAGTAAACTTAATCAGGTGTATTAACGATCGGTTCAGAACTAACAGTTCTATGTATTTGATTCATGCTTGATTTTGTAAAAACTCACTTGTTGCATCATGTTCGGTGTGGAAGGGGCTTATCTACTCTCTTGACTAGACATACATCACAAGAAAACCTCAATAGTAAACTTAATCTTGTGTAATGGCAAAGTTCAAAACACTGCCACATATATTTGTTTCATGCCTGATTTTCTAAAAACAATTTCTCATTGGGCCATGTTTCGTGAGTAACAGCCATAACTATCTTTAGAATATTTATATATTTTTCACCCAATTCTTAGAGAATTGACTATCAACAAATTAATTTACACATGGGTAACTTTTTGAAAAATATTAAATATTGGTATATATGATATGCAATTATTTTCAACGCTTAGAACTTTTAAAACCAGTCCACCTGCATAGCATTGCCACTCACTCACTCACTCACTCTAGTAGTATGGTGTCTACGACGTCAACTGTGCAAGTACATGCCTCCATTCTTTTTGATCTTGATCTATAGGTTGCAATCCTTCTTTTCAATTCCCACCACCTCAGCATTACGTGCAGTCCCGCATCCACCAAAATGGGTCCTGGATCTTCTCCTCTTTCCCTTCCCTCCACTGACTTTGGTTTCGGTTTTTTCTTCGTCTTTTTCTGTTTCTAGCATTGCCAGTAATATTCAAGATGTAATATTAGTTGCCTTCTATTTACTTCATCTTAATGACAAAAATTCAAGATATGATTCCGGTTTATAAATTCCTATCTGGTAGCCCGGCATCCACCAATTGGGTCCTGCATCTTCTCCTCTTTCGCTTCCCTCCACTGACTTTGGTTTTGTTTTGTTTTCTTCGTTTTTTCTGGTTTCTAGCACTGCCAGTAATATTCATGATGTAATATTAGTTGCCTTCTATTTACTTCATCTTAATGACAAAAATTCAAGATATGATTCCGGTTTATAAATTCCTATCTGGTAGTGATGCTTTGACTTCCTGTAATTTCTTGCATGTTTCAGCTAATCCTGTGACATGTGGTAACAGTTTGAAATTGACCAAAGAGTTCTCACGGATAGATATTCAGCATTTTAGCTTTTTGCAAAGACTTGTTTGCCTGAGTGGGTAGTTAGCTCCAATTCTGTTCACAATTTGAAAGTCCACATTGATAAGTTTTTTACTAACTCTGAGCATCTTTAATTTATTTTTTTATTTTTTTTTGTGGTGGTGGTGGCGTTAGTATGGGCTTTTTATGGGGTGACTAACCCTTCTTAGTTTGTAATCTTGTTATGTTATATTATGTTAGGTGAAGGAAAAGATACATTGTAAGTTGTCATAAGATACATTCTCTTAGTTTCACAATTACTTAATCAAGTTTGAGTCAAATTCACTTTAATATTCAAGAACTACGATAAGTACTGTCAATTCTTCATCGTGCATATGCCACATAATAGACATGAAGAACGTCCTACACTAGCTGCCAAGGCATTAAACTCAATCTCGACTTGTCTCCTCTAAATGATACAGGTATGCTAAAAGTATGTTATTAACAATTGATTCTTTTTACTGCAAATCAATTCTTTACAAACTTAACTTCTCTTTGACTGAAATTCCAGCTTTTCCTCCAAGGCACTTCACTTTATGTCAAATTTATAGACCAAGGCACCCTTCGAGACACTAACAAAACAAGATAATTTAATATGGTGCTTTGCTCGGCTACATTTATACCCAGTGTTTGAGAACCTTGTAGAGAAAAGGGGGGCAATCAATAATGCTGATCCCGGATTGTTTGAGAGAAAATATTGGAAACAGAACATTATGCGTTTTAGTGAAGGAGAAAATACATCATTATCAAAGCTCTAACATCTACGAAACCATCTCATATGTAGCCTGGAAAGAAGCTTGTGTTACTTACTTTGTACAAATTAAATAATTCAGTGTAAATTATAAAGGACATTGAATTCCAATTAATTATATTTAAAGATTTGCAATACGCAGGGATGCAGCAATTAGAGTGTGGAGTAAACCCAATGGGCTGGGGTGAACTCTATGGGCCAAGGTGAACCTTATGGACCAGGGTGAACCGCATGGGCCAGAGCAAAATGTAGATTTCAGTGTCCTGCAAGCAGTAGCTCTGCACTGTTTTGATGGGTTTCGAAAACACAAATTTCCCCATGGGCCAAAGACTTACCATCCCCACATCACTGCATGCAATTTTAGTAGGTCTCTTTGCACAAAAATAAAGGTCTTCTGAAATACAAACTTGTATCAATAACAGACTATTTTTCAAATATATGCCCATCATTAATTATTTTCAAATTCTATTACCAAGCTTTCTTTAATCTAATTACATACTCTTTAATTTCATTTTACAATGATCAAAATTATAATTCCATGCTATATTTCATGTACAGGTCACAATTATTTCATCTTATGGAAAATGTTTTGAGAATTTTTAAGTTTAAAACAAATTGTCACATGTGTGAGCCTGTTAAGAAAAATAGAAACCCTGAAAAGAAGGAAAATTTAAGACAGCCGTAAAGCATTGTTCACAATCATATATCCCTCTAGATATCAAGCTAAAAGATCAATCCATCCGAGCCATGAGGCTCATAAGGCTGGTCTTTATCCCTTGTTTCCATGGCAAAAATGGATGAAAGTACATGACTCCCCCTAGTAGGGATGCGTCCATCACGAATTAACTCCCCTGCAGTGCTGGTATTCATTTTACAGCTGAGCGGACTGAAGCAAGTAGAGGAAATTTGTGTCTTGCTCAAGGACACAGTGCAGCGCTCATGACGGGAATCGAACCAGGTACCTTTTGAATATGAGCATGACTCCTTAAACACTGAGCCACTTCACTTTTACATGTGTCAAACACCCTTTAAGGAAAAACACAAACAAGTCATCATTCATCACTTCAAACGCATCTATTTTAAAATGTATCAAAAAGAATGATTTTTCATCCAGTTTAACACCTATGAGTATGTAGACTTTTTCCAAAAAAAAGAATGTGAAAAAGACTAATACCCCCTTAATTCACACAATACCTTCTTTTTGTAATCAAGGAATAGGATTAATATTTCATCAATTCTGACACTATAGAGGGATTTCATCACGTGACTCAACACATCCAGAAGCCATTTTGTAGGGCAGCAGCATCGTTGCGTTTTACGTGTCTTCACACGGCCCAGCCACATATTTTTCTTAAGTTTTATATATTCACCGGGTATGCAAAGAGTAACTTAACATTAACGCCAGCTGATTGTTCGTTATACTCAGACAAAGCCTACATACCTGATATAAAGTGCTCGCTGCAAATCCTAGTGTACAGTAGGTTAAAAACCGTTGCATCATAGAGGAGAAACCCACTTCAAACGTCGATCAGGATCAGATGGAAATCGAGAAAATGTCATTTTATTCCCCCGGACACATCTATCAGTGCAACCAACGGCACAGCAAGAATACGGCATAATCAAGTTATACAAATAATCTTTATATAACACGTACGTAAGTCTAATTAAGTGTGCAGCAGACAACAGTGTTTTGACCGACAAAATTGCGATGTAAACAAAGTCATGTGACCTCATGACGTCAGCTGAAACACCCTTTAAACTCAATCTTTTTGCATTTTCATAGATTATTAACTATTCATGCCATGAATCAAAAAATGTCCCTTAACATTCTTTCAAAAGGAAGAAATGTGAGCTGCTCATATAAGCTTTTCCTAGTTATTACTATATAAAAAAATATTACACACAAAAAATCACGGATAAGAAAATTTTGGTTGAACAACATTTTGGACCCATACGCTGATGTAAATTTAAGTGTCTATATACTTTGCTCATGTACCATTCACATATGGGAAATTAACCCTTTATATCTACCCAGTGTACCGTATTTTCTACATACTTGATTTGCAAACTATTTAAACCTAAAAAATACATCAAAAATCATGATAATAGCAGATATTCCCAACAAAATCCATTAACAATTGACCAATATTATCCATTCCAATATCACTCTTACATGTGTGAATTACTCTAAGGATACTGCCCTTCATTTCAAAAGATTTTGCTAAAACTTTGTTGGGTAACAAATGCTTTCTTATGACTGATCAAAGTTCAAATATCTTTTACTAGAAGCAAATTTGTACTGTAAGCAAGGACTGCCCAAGCTGTTATTCTAAACATTTATGTTCCTCATTCAGACAATTGATGACAGCACAAGTTTGCATATATCCTAAATGAAGAGCTAGGCCTTCAAATTCCAAAGGAACAAATCTTTAAACTATACAAATAATATTGCCTCTAAGTGCCACTACACAGTTTTCAAGTGGAATCCTTCAATTAATCCCTCAAATATATGACTTCAAACAACATTTGCACCCTTACCATATCCTGATACAAAACTAATGATTATACCACCTAACAAGATCAACCTCGTAATTTATCTTCATTTAAGACTGCCGCCTTCATTTACTAATCACCCATCTTCGCCTCACGTTTATCTCCTCAAATATCAGAAAACATGGTCTTATCTTCATCCTGCTTTTAAGATCATTACACTCCCTCTCTTACGTTGTTATACAAGCGACACAAACCTGTCCGAATTACTTAACATGGTTCTTTGTTTTAGCTCAAACAACACCAGTGGAATCCATGTTTGTTTTAATAATTACTAAAGCTATATCCACTGCGGAATTCCTTTTAACTAAACAGTAGTTGATTACGGCTTTAACGGCTTATCAATCATAACAAGCTTGTGTATCTTTGTTTTAACAGACACCATTTACAAGCAGCCAGCTTTCAGGAGTTTGATATACTTGGGAATCACCTGAGATGGTCTACATGGATATGTTAAGTTGAATTGTCTATTTATTAGAAATAGTTTAAATTATCCAGTTTGATAGTAAAAAACATTTCCTCTATTTGATTTAGACTGAAATTTTAGCATTTGATCATAATTTGCTGCACCCTTTCAGAGAATAATGTCACAAATAAGGATAAAAATTAGGAACAAATTTGCCAGAAAATTAATAAAGCTTTATATTGGTCATGTTTGAACCCATTTTGATGAAAATATGTTGCTACTTAAAAGGTTAAGTCTAAACAATATAACTATAACCTTTACCTTCAAACATAGAACAGTTATTCATTAAGGCTTTAACGGCTAATTATCAATCACACCAAGCTTGTGTATTGTTTTAACAGACACTATTTACACACAGCCATGCTGATTTACTTGGTGTAACAAAAGTCTTTTCAAATTGATTCTCCTTTGTCACAATTGTTCTTTCAAACTATGAGAATTTAACATCTGTCTCATGGGTCATGCAAACACGCTAGATCTGAAAAAGCTGGACGTATTTCTTCTAATGAATCGTCGAACTCGGAAGTAAATGAAACGCCAAAGAATGTCAAAACGGTTAACAATTATTATTTCCAATGTCTTCCAATAAGATATTTCAGACAGAACTGCTCAAAGACCATGTATCACTAAGTAACATCTATGACACAACTGAAACATTCAAATCCAGTGGTATGCACCGCTGGTAAACAAACCTGGTACCCAACGCTACGCGTGCAAACACACTGGCATTCAAGCAATCAATTAAAATCCAATGATCCAGCCAGGGAGGTGAGGTGACCCAGCCAAAACAAATTTAAAGATATTATTTCTTAACGTTTTTAACGACAAGATAAACTCTGGTGACTTTCTAACTTTGAAAAGTCACCTTCTAAAAATACATATTATCTTGTTACTTCTCCACCCTTAAGAACAAAGTGGTGCCTTTGGAAAAAAAAATGCATATAAATAAAAACAATTTGTTACCTCAAAATTTGTAGCTAAAGCAATCACCACAAAAATTTGTAAGAATTGAAAGTCATCTTCTTATCTAATTATAACTAGAACGGTAAATTCTATCATGGTTAGCATGCCCATGCAAGTTGACACCCATATCATATGACCCAGCCAATGATGAAAATGGCATCTCACACTAAGTCCCACGTGGCATCCCATGTCCCACATGGCATCCCACCCCATGTCCCACATGGCATCCCACCCCATGTCCCACATGACATCACATCCCATGTCCCACATGACATTCCACCATATCTCCCACATGGCTTCCCACCCCATGTCCCACATGACATCCCATCCATTGTCCCACGTAACATTCCATCATATTTCCCACAGGGCATCCCATCCTTTGACCCACATGGCATTCTCCACCCTGTCCCACATCCCAAATGATATCCCACCTCTGTCCCACATGACCTCCCATGCCTTGTCCCACATGGCATTCCACCACATCTCCCACATGGCATTCTACCATATCTCCCACATGGCATTCTACCATACAGTGTCTCACATGGCATTCCGCAATATGTCCCACATGACATTCCACCATATGTCCCACATGGCATCCCATGCTATAACCCACATGTATGTCCCACACTAATCCAACCATATGTCCCACATGACATCCCTCCCTTTGTCCCACATGGCATCCCACCATATGTCCCACCATATGTTCCACATGGTATCCCTCCCAATGTCCCAATGACATCCTACTTTGTCCCACATGGCATAACATCCCATGTCCCCATGGCCTCCTACCCTATGTCCCACATAGCCTCCTACCCTATGTCACACATGGCATCCTACCTTATGTCACACATGGCATCCCAACCTATGTCACACTCTGTGTTACTTGTGGCATCCCACCATGTCCCACATGGCATTCTACCATTCCACATGGCATCCCACCCCATGCCCCACATAGCATCCCACTCCATGTCCCACATGGCATCCCACTCCATGCCCCACATGACATCCCATAGGCTCCATAAGAAGTCTCATCCTAGCTATCACACACAGTCCCTGATTGAGCATACTATGTATGAAAGTGTCAGTTCATATAATAACTTATATGCAAAGGACTTGCTGAAATGGGGTCGGACCCCATGTCCCACATGACATCCCATGTCTCACATGACATTCCATCCCATGGCATTCCACCCTATGTCCTGCATGGCAATCCACCATATATTCTACATGGCATTCCACCCTGTTCCACATGGCATCCCATCCCATGTCCCACATGATGTCCCATAGGCTCCATAAGAAGTCTTATCTTAGCTATCACAGTCCTGATTGAGCATACTATGTATGAAAGGGTCAGTTCATATAACTTATATGCAAATGAGTTGTTGAATAAGAAAAAAAGGTGGAGTCAAATAATTATGCCTGATATAGCCCTTGGTGTACATGTATACCACATAGTATATATTATATCATATGTCCTCATGGCCCCCATCCATGTCCCACTTAGCATCCCTCCCTATGTCCATATGCAGTTACATCCTGTCATGCTCCTTGACTGTGCATACTAAATCAAAACAGTCTGGTCAGTTTATATACTGTAGCAGCTTTATGCAAATGAGCACATTAATAAAGGTGGAGTTTAATAATCTTTTCTGATACAATGGTTGGTGCCCAAATATTTAAAAGAATTTCAAAAAAATTTAAATCTCAAGTGCTACAAGAGACACTTGAGGATCTCTGAAGAATATTGGAAAATTACATCATTTTACAGTTATCTTCTAAGAAAATATCAAATGTTTTGTAGACATTTTAAGGAAACTAGTCTTCAATCCTGTCCTAAGTGTCTCTAAAAAACTTTAACATTTTCTGAGGAAATTCTAACCTTCCATAAGAATATCTGAAGAAACTTTAACTTTTTCTGATGAACTCTGTAGAAACTTTAACGTTTTCTGAGGAATTCTCAAAAAACTTTAACATTTCTGAGAATATCTCAGCAAAAAAACTGTGGACGGCCGGCCTGACGTAATCGCCATTACATAGGTCCGCATTATGCTTTGCATGCGAACCAAAAATACATATTATCTCGTTACACATGGGAATACCCAAGTAGAGTGTCAGCGATACTTTGTTATTGGCTTGAAAGGTCTACCCATGGACATTTTGAGGAATGGCCTATTAGAAAGAGAGTTTGAAATTTTTCAGTATTTTGAATTTGAAAATAGCACGTTTCACTGAAAAATTTGTTGCACCCCTTTAAAAGAGTTACATAATACCAGGATCACCTGACATTTGTCACAAATCACAAGTTTTTAAAAACGTTTGTGAATAAATAAGAAAAATATAGTGTTGAATATAGCATGTTTACTTAAAAATTTGTTGCACCCTTTTAAAAGTTACATAATACCAGAATCACCTGAAATTCGTTACAAATTGCAAGTTTTTAAAAACGTTTGTGAATTAATAATTCCAAAAACAAGCATAGAATGGGATGATCAATGAGCCATCAACTTAGCTAGAAGTCAGCTGAGTTCATTTGCATATGTCGATCAAGTTGCAATGGTAAAGTTCTCCCCAGAGCTCTTATCATTTTGTTATTCAAATGAGTCATATCTGAAAAAAGCAGTTTGTACTTTCACATGTTAAACCACTGTATTATTCAAAATTCTGTTAAAACAAACCTTTTGATGTAACTGTATAATTCTTTTATTGATCATGAGAATTATGAAATATATGGAGAAAAAAAATAAAAAAAATATTTCATCACAAATAAGCACAAAAATTTGCATAGTAATACTAGAAAATTTTGTTTAAAAAAGATCATTAAAAACAATTGTTTTACATTTTTGTACATTGGTAACTCTTTAAATGAAGCTCACATCTACTTTAAAATAATTAGACAAAAAAAAATCATAAATGGGTCAAATAAAGCAACAGATTTGATTGAAATCGTTAGTATTTTCATGTTAACGTTACTTACCTTACAGTAGCATGGCTAGTTCCCTTAGGCAATGTTTCACTACTTTCTACGAAATTTGTAAATCTAGGTCATGCAATAGTTGCATATTCAGTGATTTGGCTGGTGAACCATTGCTTTTTGGAACAAGCTTCAGTCAGTATGAGATGTAAAGCTGGTGACATGAAATATCAGCCAAGTAATATGTATTCATCATTACATTACCACATTGATCATCAACATATTCCTGGAACATGACATTGATATCACAAGGACTCAATCTTGCTGCTCGATATTTGGATCAAATGATTTTCCAAAAACCAAGAAAGGATTTAAGATAATCTAACCAGAACCAAAAAGTTGTGTGGTTCCGATGCTTTTTCTTGCATCAGCTGATTGATTTGCAAAAGTTGTATTAACTGTCATGTCATTGCATATCATGAAATATTTGTTCCAGGATATATTTTCATAAGCCACACCCACCATGCAGATCAATAAAAATGTTGACAACATTAGCATTTGCACAATAATTAACAACATTATCATAGCACGTATGATAATAATAATAATAATAATAATAAATGTTATTTAAATACGCCATTCACCAAAGTACCATGGCGCTTACAAAGTAAAATAAAAACAAAATGAAAAATATCAAAATAAGTGGGTCTTTAAGAGTTTTTTTAATACTGTGGTGGATGGAGAAGTTCTCATGTGGGTGGGTAAAGTGTTCCAGGATCTGGAGGCAAGTATTTCAAATCTTTTGTCACCTATGGCAGAATTGGATATGGGTATGTGAGTCATCATTACTAGATCTGAGTTCACGTGCGGGTTTTCTTATCTTGATTATATCCTTTAAATACCAAGGCGCCTCACCAATCAGGATTTTGTAGATGAAGAGAAGTGTTTTGTAGGTGACCCGTTTTGATATGATGCAAAAATGCTTGCTCATTTATCAAATTTCAAGAATTTGTCAGTAAGCCCTGCCTACTCATTAATATTCATGACATCACTAACACAACATTAAAACATATGTACAGACCATGACTCATTTGTGTACAACATATGGCATATACTGTATCGATCCACTGTTCATGAGATACAGTATGGTGTTTATCATTTAGCACTTTCACATTAGGCCATGACCACCATGCATATTAATGACATGTGTTGATAATATAAGCATGTACACAATAACCAACAATATCACCATACCCAATATGATGCAAAACAGATATACACTTTCTCATTAATCACATTTTCAACATTTTCACTTATTAATCATGAAATCACCACCACAAACATTAGGGCACATCTGCAGACAATGAGGTGTACCACACATGACGTTAGTCCAGTTCATAATTTTTGAGATATTGTGTTTACAAGCTTGAACAAAATCATATTAAACCCCGCCCACTTCGCATATTAATGAGGGTCAACGTTTATACTGTGAACACATACACACTAGCTAACATCATTATCATAACAAATATGAAACAAAACAGACATGTGATTGTCAAAATAAAAGCATTTCAAGATTTTTATTTTAAGCCACGCCTACTCATTAATATGAATGACATCACCACTTAGAACATTAGGGCACATCTACAGACCATGGACTATCTGTGTACCAAATATGAAATTAATCCAGTATACCATTTTTGAGAACCTGTTTTTACAAGCTGTTTTCAGCAAAATCAGATTAAGACCTGCCCACTATGCATATTAATGAAATTCAATGTTTTTACATCATGAACATGTACACACCAGCTAACATCATAACTATACCAAATATAAAAGAAAACAGACATGCGGTTGTTAAAATATGAACGTTTCAAGATTTTTACATTAAGCCACGCCTACTCATTAATATGCATGACATCACCATCAAAAACAATAGGACACATCTAAGGACCATGGGCTATCTGTGTACCACATATTACATGAATCCAATTTACCATTCTTGAGATACCATGTTTACAAGCTCTTTTCAGCAAAATCATATTAAGCCCTGCCCACTATGCATAATGAAATTCAATGTTTTTGCATCATGAACATGTACACACCAGCTAACATAATTATACCAAATATGACACAAAAGAGACATGTGGTTTTTAAAATATAAAAATTTCAAGATTTTTACATTAAGCCCCACCTACTCATTAATATGCATGAGATCACTATCAAAAACAATAGGGCACATCTACGGATTATGGGCTATCGGTGTACCTCATATGACATGAATCCAGTGTATCGTTCTTGAGATATCGTGTTTACAAGCTGGATGTCAAACATGCTAATGCAGAGAAAGGTGGTTGGAGGGAGGATTGTTCTTGAAGAAGTCTGAAATAGTGGTGGCAGGGGATAGGAAAGATCTGGAGTTGGCATAAATCAAACAGGTTAACAGGATATGATTGATCGAGAGATCAGTATTACAAGTGGGGCAGATACGCTTGGGAGAGCCAGAAAGGAGGTAGGAGTGGGTGAAATAGGTGTGGCCTAGTCAAATGCTGGTGATAACCACGTCCTCTCTGCGATTGCGACTTAGGATACGGGTGGGTTGATGCCCACTTTGGGATTGATAGTGTGAAGTTTATCATTAGTCTTGAGATTCCAGGAGACTTGCCAAGTCCTCCTGAGGTAGTTGGAGGCATTTTGGTGAAAATCTGAGTGAGGTATAGCGATAGAAGAAATTTGGTTCAACAGAGCGTTATTGGCGGCTCTGTCGGCCCTTTTGTTCCTGGGGATCCTGACGTGGCTGGGGATCCAGAAGAAGATGGAATTTGAAGATAAAGATGAGGTGGAGAGAGTGTGCATTTTGTTTAAGATTTGTAAGATGAGGGGTTCAGACATGTTGGGATGCCTGTGAGGGCTGATTTGGAGTCAGAAAAGATGACAAAGGAGAGCAAAAGGAGAGTTCTGCGAAGTTTAAAGCTAGGAGGATAGCCTTGCCTCAGCAGAATAGATAGAGGCTCCGTCTGGTAGTCTCAAAAAAGGTTAAAGTCGAGGCAGGCAGCAGCAGCTGCTGAGGTACCTTCACGTGTGGATCTGTCAATAAAAAGGAAGGAGTATAGTTGTGGAAGTGTCTACTGAGTTGACAGTATTTGGAGTGAAAAAAAGGCTGGGTTGTGATGAGCTTTCATAAAAGAAGAGAGGCCTAGGAAGAATTGGGGGGGAGGTGGTATGACCCAGGTGTGGGTGGGTGTGCCTGGCTATAGGGAAGATGTTGATGTTAGCTTGGGAAGGTGGCAGTGTTTCCGCATTCCAAAGGAAGGAAAGAGAGCGAGTATAAATGGAAACAAGAGTTTTGAGGGTCCATGGATTGCGAAGGGAGAAGGAGAGGCCAGTCTTGGTGTTCCTGAGGTCTAGGGAGAGTTCATTGGCCTCAACGTGAAGACTGACAACAAAATCTGTGTAACTATTATTGGGGAAAAAAAGTGGGGCAAAAATCCTACATGGTACTGGTACAGTACAACTACCTAGAGGCGCACGCTGATGCAGTCAATACAATATACAGTACAAAAAAAACAAGACTAAGTGACGAGAAAATTGTGAACAAAAATTGCCTTACAGGCCCGTAACAGGCTTTGTAAATCCGATTCCCATTACCCAGAATGGTTAGCAAACAAAATTTTGTTTATTCATTTTGCTAAAACCTTTTTTTTTTTGTTAAAAAAGATCCGAGAAGTGCCATAAATGAATCAAAACTTGCGGCAGGCCACATGAACATCCAAATGTCAATGCATTGGTCATACATGGTTGCAGATTTGAGATTTGTTTGACCCACCTAGTTACCACATTGCTATAGTGGGCGCAGCCTATTTCAATATGAGACCTATGCTTGCCAAGCTGATATATGATGAAATAGCTTTCAGAAAAGTTTAGGGATCAAGTATGCTCATCATATTTTAAGGAGGAAAAAAGGTAAAACCAAAATGGTGAATAAAGTATTCCACTAAACATGATTGCCTCCATATAGTTTTCTGAACACTTAAAATCAGAATTATTCACAAAACTGCTTCTATTTTCAAAATGGATTTCTATTTTGAAAATAGACTGGAATAAAGCCTTCATATTACCATCATACTCCTTTTTCTGGTACTTGATAAACTCTGTACCAGAATAGCTAGCAAAATTTGGGTTAGCTATTCTGGTACAGAGTTTATTAGGTACCAAAAAAAGCGGTATAATGGTAATGTGAAGGCTTCATTCCATTCTATTTTGATCCATTCCAAATCCATTTTGAAAATAGAAGCTGTTACAAGAAGAATTTATGAAAAAACTACTTGTAATGAAATAAATTTATTTTCATAAAGGAATTACGATTTTAAAATACTTATTTATTTATTACATTTTCCACATTCTTTTGACTTTCTTTCATGTGTTTATCAATGAGGTTGCATTTTCTTTGAATGTGTAAATCTTGTTATCAACATCCATATCATCTTTGCAGAGTATACATAAGCTTATAGCTTGACAGTGATGTATAATATTAATATATTACTAATTCTACATTAGTCAGCACTAAAACAAACATTTAAAATAAGAAATATGGTGGAACATTACTAAACACCGAGTGTGATGTTGCAAAAACATGAATCATACATGTAAAATTTGAATTATAAAGGTAAAATATGATTTGTACACGAGTTATATGCCGCTCGAATCGACAAATTATTACTTGTTCAAAACATTAACGATAACTTTGTACCGCTTCAAATGACTTATGAAATGACAGTTTTAGTAATAAAATAAATGTATATAGATTTTCTGCAAAATTTTGGCCAACAAAGGGATGAAAAATCAACAAAAATAGATATGCTCAAAGCGCTAAAGGCAATTCCTTCAGAAAAGTACTCTTAAAAACTTCACAAAACAATTTTCAGACAGGACGAGATAATTCAAGATCGCATGTATTAAATCCAAATAAGTATAAGAGAATCATGAAAGAAAATTTTCCCTGACTTCTAATAATTTCTATTATTTTGAATTTAAAGTGATCATAAAACACTTTAAGTAAGATTTTATTGAATTTGTCATAAATGTAGAAGAATTACTACTCCTTTTGGCCATTTGATTGTATTCATTAACACGTGCTAAATGGGGCAGCTGGATTGATGTAAATGTCAATGTACTAGCTTAGAAACAGGTACAAAAACATATATTGTAAATACTTTAATCAAGGACAAAAGTTTTAGCACTTTTTCCCTTTCAACAACCATCCAATGCCGGATGCAATTTGAAAAGAAGTTTTGGGTAATAAATGTGCAACATTTATTTTGCAACAGTTTGTTTGTTTGATGAGGGTTTAACGGTACCACAACAGCAAGGGTCAAATTGTGCCTGAGAGGTTAGATCATTCCAGAGGTAGGAAAGAGAGTAAACAGGGGGAGATTGAGAGAAACACGAGAACTAAAAGCCAGAAAGCCGGGATCGAGAGAAAAGGTGTATGGGTGAAAAAATAATGTAGAGAGAGAGGGGGTGGGGAAGGACTAAATATGGTTGTAGAGGGAAGCATGATGAAGGAAGGAGATAATTTTATCCAGAGGGTTTTTTTGGAAGAGCTCGGCTACTGAGTTGTGGGCAGCGAAGGAAGCTCTGGGAAGGTTGTACAGGGGGCAAGCAAGGAGAATGTGATGGACTGTGAGGGTGCAATGGCAATTGTTGCAGAGGGGTGGAAGTCAGTATGGAGATGGGAGTGAGTGAGGTGGGGTGACCTATTCTAAGATGGGTAATGTGGACGTTGTCGACACAGGATAGGTTGTGAGTAGTGGGTTTGATTGGAATGGTGGGCTGGATGACGCGGAGTTTGTTATTAATTTGGGAGTCCCATGAGGTTTGGGGAGGGAAACATGCCAAGACCGTTTAAGGGCAGGAAAACGTGCCAAGAATGTTTAAGGCGAGGGAAACGTGCCAAGAATGTTTGTCCGGGCAGCAGCTGTTATATCTATAAAGGTTGGCTTGTTGTGGTTTAACGGCACTGCGACAGCCAGAGTTGGATATACCATAAGGGTATTACAAATTTATAGTGCTAGAATTAAATGAGAGTAGAAAGGAAAAGGAAAAGGAAAAGGAAAAGGAAGGGTTGAGAGGAAGAGGAAGGAATGGTAAGGAGAGGAAGATGAGAGGGAAGAATGAGAATGGGAAGATAAATCACCTAGAATGGTATAAATTACTGAAGAAGCTAATGTTAGAGGATCAATTTTTCAATAAGAGATCCGAGATGGAGATGAAGGGACTGAGAGTGATATCTAAAAGGTGTTAACTTTGCTACCGACTTGAAGATCGCCTGATTAGGAGATCGAAACATGCGCAGTGACCATAATTTAAACTGTTGCTAATAACTTCAGCCGTTTAATTTTTGTTTTCCTTTTTAAATTCCGTAATTTTAAAGTTGTATACTTTGTAAATGAAGTTGAAATTAATATTTCTGTATATTTTCAGCTTATGCTGGTGACTATGTTAAAAAAATGCTCTTCAGAAACGATTGAAATAAATTTTTAAAGATTACGTTAAAATTCCCTAGTGAGTCTAAGTGAAAACTGAGAAAATAATTTAGTTCTGTTAATTGCACCAATTTACTTAGAATATTTCGCATGCATTTTTCCTACCTTTGGCTTACACCTATTTTACCGCTATATATTTCTTTAGACAGATTTGAATTTGGAAAGATGCATTGTGGGTTATGACAAAAATCTTACATTGGAAGATCTCCCCTTTGGGGGTGGGGGAGAGAGGCAAACTGTTCATCTTGACATTAACCCATTATTTCCCTAATAGTTGGCTGGTGGGGTATATAGCAGTACCTCAACAGCGTTGGTAAAAGGGTGCCATAGAAGGGGATGGGATGGTAGTATTTAGTTGTTCGGTGCCACGTCACTTCCAGGAGATGACATCATTTGCTAGAGAGAAAACAAAGCTTTGTGCGATACATGTGGGCAATTCCGTACGTGTTCACTGTGTGCGGTACGTATGGCATGTATTAAACAAACACAGCTGATCGCTTTGTTTTTATTCCAATGCACGCAGTTACTATGCGGTCCGATGACCTTGCGTCACAAAGTTCCTGGATATCCAACAAAGTGAATAGGATTTTATAGTGTTAATGTTTGTTGTAGTAGGTTGTATTTGTAGGTCACACAACTTGATGTGATGATCTGCACACCCCTGAGCCTCCCAGGAATCCCTTGGGCACATTCCGAATCTCCTTGCATATGTAATACACCAGGGAAATTGGGCCACCAGCAAACCCTTGGGGTCTCCCAGGGATCCACAGGATCTATTTTCTGGCTAGTCACACATGTACAGTAACATACCAAATAATGGGCCCAGCAGACCCCTGGGGGTGTCTCAGGGATCCGCTGGGAAATTTCTGGCTTGTCAAGCACCTAATATCCCAGAAAATGTGCCACTTGCACAGCCCTGGGGTCTCCTAGGAATCCCTTGGGCCTGTTTTCTGTCTCGTCACACATGTAACATACCTGAATATTGGCCAACAGCAAAACCCCTGGGGACTACTGGTTGCCTATTCTCTTGTACTTTATGTATGTGACGAGCCAGAGAACAACCCCAAGGGATTCCTGGGAGACCCCGGGAATGTGCAGGTAGCACATTGTCTGGCCAAAGAAGAGACCTAATGGAACCGTGAGAGACTCCAGGAGTCTACTGGTTGCCCACTATTTTGTATGTTGCATGTGTGACTAGCCAGAAAATAGACCCAGCGGATCCTGGGATACCCAGGAGTTTGCTGGTGGCCCATTCCCTGGTATATTACGTATGTGATGAGACAGAGAACAGGCCCAAGGAATCCCTGTGAGACCCAAGGGATCCCTGTGAGACCCAAGGGATCCCTGTGAGACCCAAGGGATCCCTGTGAGACCCAAGGGATCCCTAGGAGACCCAAGGGATCCCTAGGAGACCCAAGGGATCCCTAGGAGACCCAAGGGATCCCTAGGAGACCCAAGGGATCCCTAGGAGACCCAAGGGATCCCTAGGAGACCCAAGGGATCCCTAGGAGACCCAAGGGATCCCTAGGAGACCCAAGGGATCCCTAGGAGACCCAAGGGATCCCTAGGAGACCCAAGGGATCCCTAGGAGACCCAAGGGATCCCTAGGAGACCCAAGGGATCCCTAGGAGACCCAAGGGATCCCTAGGAGACCCAAGGGATCCCTAGGAGACCCATGGGATCCCTAGGAGACCCAAGGGATCTCTAGGAGACCCATGGGATCCCTAGGAGACCCAAGGAATCCCTAGAAGACCCAAGGGATCCCTAGGAGACCCAAGGGATCCCTAGGAGACCCAAGGGATCCCTGGGAGACCCAAGGGATCCCTGGGAGACCCAAGGGATCCCTGGGAGACCCAAGGGATCCCTGGGAGACCCAAGGGATCCCTGGGAGACCCAGGGGTCTCAAGATGGCCCATTTTCTGGTGTGTGACGAGCCAGAGAATGGCCCTAGCGGAACCCTAAAAGACATGAAAACATATCAAATTTGAGTTTAAATAAAAAATATCAACATTTATTGCTTACCCTGGGATAATTTTAAGTGTCATTCTATGATTGTAGTTTAAAAAACAGACTGGTACCATGTTTTAGATCCGTACTCATAGGCAAAAAATTGTGTACATTTTTCTAATATATCAAAATTTAAAATGGCTGCCATTTCCAAGAAAATAGGCCCAAAATAGGCTAACTTTGAATGTCCATATCTTAGAAATACGAAAAGGTATAAAAGCTCAAATTTGGGGGATGTTCTATATACATAATTTCCAACACATGTACCAACTTTCAAGGAAACCTAAGATGGTGGGTGTCATGGCCTTGTTGAATTGACATGGAATGACTCTTGAAATATAACCCTTTTGTCAGCCAGTTTGTTTTTTCTGCCATCTTGGATGGAAAAATGTTCAAAAAAAGGTGCCAGATATAAAACATGTATTAATATGCATAAAATTCAAGCAGAATTATGTCATAGTAATTAATTTAGTTTTAATGGTTATTTATTTGCATTTTTCTTAACTTGATGGCCATTTTGTCTTTTTCTGCATTTTGAATAGTGCAGACTAATATTTGTACTGTTACTAGTTAAAAACGTGTTCAGTAGACCCTAAGGCTTAAGAAAAATGTTTTTAGAATACTTGCTTAGATCTCTATAAAAGGTCAAATTTGTGATCAATTTTTTATTCAAAACTGGCAATAAAATATTTATGGTTGGCAGCTTTATCTGAAGGTCACTTCAAAACTGGAAACTTAAATAATTAGTTTTATTTTGTCAATAAAGAAGCAGAGTTAAGATGTATCTCTCATCAAATGAAGAAAAACTATCTAGACATAAATAATGGCATTTAATCACCCTATGATCTTTGATAGATAGACAAGTTGATTGTCATTCCAAGGGTTCATGTTTGATTATAAATGCACAAAATTTTAAACATTAAATACAAATCTCTAATTGAGTCAAAGCTTCAGGCATAAGAAACTTCTAGTCGCTGAGCATTTTCTGGTACATTAGCAAAACACACGCACCAGAAAGCTCGAGTGCCTCCTCGCTAGGTGACAGGAGGTGAACATGAAGAGCAAAGTGTGAACAACCCTTTACAGTATCCGCAATCTTTCTTCTTGTCATTCAAAAGCTTTATATAATGTAATCTGAATTACTGGTAGTGTAATAAGATCATACCATTTATCTTAATTTCGTACAAAAATGTGAAGGTATTCACTATAAAACAAAATCATATTCTACTAAGATAACATTTTCAATTACAAAAAAGAGTTTTTTCATAATAGCACAATTTTAGAGACTGCTTTTAACCCATCACAAATAATAATAATAAATAATAATAAATAAAATATCAGAAAAATTTCAATAAAATTTGCATAATATATTATAATAATTCCAAATGCTGTAAAATGGTCAATTTTATCCAATTTTGATAAATTTGTTTGCTAAATTGATGGTTTATAGCATATGTTTGTTGCTACCTGTCAATATAGATATTTAAAGTGATCGAGTTGCTGTTTTCAAAAAGGAGATTCGCAGTTGACGATACTTGGTGGTGCTTCATGATGATTGATAACTAGAGTTTGTTGTAAAATTTCTATGGAGTATTTACATTGTCATGACCCATGCATTAAATCCCTATAATGCATGACCTTCAGTATTTGGTTTGGTCCATTTTTCTCGTTTTTTTTATTTTTTATTCATTTGAAAAAATCTATTATAACATGGAAATTTTAAAAACGATTAATGTTTTGGCATCATGTTTATATGCGTATTTAATGCATGGTTTAAAGGACTTTGCACTCACAAAAGTCGGGCCATTTTACTCATGTCAAAGTCCTCTGCCCGATGCACTAAATATGCATAAAACATTCTGCCTCAAAAATAAAAATCTTGAATTAATGCATACTTTATGATTGATGCTTGAGCTCCTGCAAAAACACTTGTTTAAAAACATGCATGTCTTGCATCACTGAGGTCCTGTATCATTTGCCACACCATTGTTACAAGATGTTTAAAAGATTAGTTTAGTGATCAGACTCTTGTATGATGGAGAACCTAAAAGGTTTGAGAAGATACTTACTGTAGTATATTGTTCTGTTAGAAGATATTGAACTTGAAAGATATTGCAAGTTCCCTTCGAAAATAACTGGAGCAAAATGTTTACTGTACAAAAGTGATGTCACAAAAAAAAAAGCTTTTGCTTTGAAGCTTTCTTATTCCTACATTTTCTTGAAAATTTCAATTTTCAATTTCAAAAACATTTATTTTAGTCAACCTTTTGCATTTTTTGATATACAAACATCAAATAAGTACAAATACTGAGATCAACACAAAGCTTTACATAAATACATGAATTCTCAGACTAAACTTTATTCAACGTATTCTGGGACTAAGACAACAAAGCGTGGCTGTTTTGTACTTGCCCAAAATTCTTCACACTGTAAATCACAGTTACCTCAATGCTTCAAGTTACTGTTGATGCTTGAAATTTATAAAAGCTGCACATACATGACTTGTCCTTCTCCTTAAAAATTGTTGCAGCAAATCATAATCACAAACTTACTGTAGCAAATAGTAAGACCACTTTATCTTAATTAAAATAACCACAAAATAAGGACTTCATCCATTGCTAATATGATACTCAGCACCAACTTCCACAACAACTAAAGTTTTCAGAATAAAGAAAATAAATAGGACAAATTTGACCCGACCTGGTTATTTATCAGGTCGGGTCTGACTGTTTGAAACTTTAAGGAGCAAAACAACTAATGCAAGCCCACTTCAAGCTCACTGCAAACAAGCCAGAAATTAGGCGTAAAATTGCAATTGGAACCTTTGTAAGCTCGAAGAATAAAAACAAGCTCGTACTTAGGTCTAATTGTAAAGAATAAAAGTTATTAAAAAGTTTTGCTTGAACTACTATCAGTCCGGGAGATCTCCTAAAAGTAGGGGGTGATAGAACAGCAATGGAGGCTGCAACTATTCGATTTTACCCATAATGCCCCTATACTCTCCCATTGACTCAGTGAGTGAGTCAAACATAAAACGGTTGAGAAGTTTGTTATAGGCTTCAGTACCACATGGGATGTGAGTATTCAGTTACTATACAGTATGAGTAAATGAACAAAAAACGTGTTCCTTCAAGAAATTTCACCGTTTAGATTTCGAGAAACTTAGCTCGGAGAATACTGACCTTGACATAACTCAATTTCTAGCAGTCAAGTGGCTCAAATGTACAAGGCCACTTACTAGGCCTCTAGGTATATTGGCATGCAGACTGAAGGAACATTGCATTGATTATGAGGTCAAGTAATTTACACAAAAATGTCATATCCTAAAAGTAGAAGATCTCGGACTGACTGTAAGGGCAATCTTGTATGCGGCGGGTTCATAAAAGCTAATGGTGAGCTAGTGAGTTTAGATATATAAAGGTTAAAAAAGTGACATTGAACGTATACTTTGCAAATATGAATATAACTCACTATACACTCTTTAAAGTACTGTATCTTTGAAAACTTTTCTATTTTATATTTAAATGTATTTTAGGTCTGTTTTACTCATCCTTTTATCTCTGTTTTTTATCCCTGTATTTTACGATCCTCTGTATTTCTTGATCACTGTGTATTTTTCTAACCCCTGTATTTTATGATCCTCTGTATTTCTTGATCATTCTGTATTTCATTTTATCCCTGTATTCTATGATCCTCTGTATTTCTTGATCACTCTGTATTTTATTTTATCCCCCTGTATCTTATGATCCTCTTGATCATTCTGTATTTCATTTTATCCCTGTATTTTAAGATCCTCTTTATTTCTTGATCACTGTGTATTTTATTTTATCCCCTGTATTTTATGATCCTCTTTATTTCTTGATCATTCTGTATTTTATTTTATCCCCTGTATTTTATGATCCTTTGTATTTCTTGATCATTCTGTATTTTATTTTATCCCCTGTATTTTATGATCCTTTTGATCATTCTGTATTTTATCTTATCCCTGTATTTTATGATCCTCTGTATTTCTTGATCACTCTGTATTTTATTTTATCCCTGTATTTTAAGATCCTCTTTATTTCTTGATCACTGTGTATTTTATTTTATCCCCTGTATTTTATGATCCTCTGTATTTCTTGATCACTGTGTATTTTATTTTATCCCTGTATTTTATGATCCTCTGTATTTCTTGATCACTCTGTATTTTATTTTATCCCCTGTATTTTATGATCCTCTGTATTTCTTGATCACTCTGTATTTTATTTTATCCCATATTTTTTATGATCCTCTGTATTTCTTGATCACTCTGTATCTTATTTTATCCCTCTGTTTTTTATGATCCTCTGTATTTCTTGATCACTCTGTATTTTTAGTGTAGTTTAGCTTGTTTGTTCAATGTTTTATATGTTTTACATTTTAACGTACTAGTTTTACTTGCTCTGTGCCGCTCCTGACGATTCAGTTCTAAGAAGAGCATTATAAATGTATGTTATTATTATTATAAAACTAATTCAATATTTCAATTAAACAAATTTAGAATAAGGAATGTGCAGGGCAAGAGATCAATTCTTACAGTCTTTTACTCAAAAATCTGATCAATCTAAAATATATTCTCAACAAAAACAAGATATCTGATTGATTTGTTCACCATTTTGTTCCTTTCTCGTCTTCTATCAAAAACATGAATAAAAGACTAATTATTTTAGTCTTCTTTCGATTTGGAAAACTTTGGGAAGTTCATTGTACTATATCAGAGAATCGTTGTGCCTTTGCACATACTGAGTGACCATGAAATAAATTTCATAACAGGTGTTTTTTTTTTATCTCCTGAGAAAATTTGAAAAAAATCATATTCAATGGGTTTGTATTTTCCTTTTTCATGAAGCACTCTGACATGCAAACAAAATCAATTAAATCATACACGGGACACATACACGTAGAGTAGATACAAAACAATCATCTAATGAAATAATACAAACATTTTTGTGATTCAATTTGTTATGTATTCACAATATGTGATATTCTTTGACAGTACATAAGATCACCATCTTCAAGCAGTAATTTCTTCATTTCTGACTGGTTTCAGCATAAAAAAATATCAATAAATTTAGGTTTGGCTAGTAAACAACTTAACTGCCACCTAAAACAAACATTAGCTGGACAAAACATCCTGCCACTAGGAGAATAATAGCCATATAATCTGAAACTATTTGATTACAAAATAAGCAAGATCATGCATTTCTATTCAAAACTTGCAGCTCTTTCTATATGGTAATCAAACAGAAATGTGGATATGTTTACCATATTGCCAAAAAACATAAAGCAAGTATGAATTTACATCAGATAATGGATTTTGTTGACAACTCCATTAGAAATTCTTCTTGTTTTCAAAACTGACATTTCAAACCTTTTCCAATAAAAATAGGCCAATAAAAAAATAGGCCAGAACTGAAACAATAACAAAATGCTACATTTAACTAAAATCTACGACGATGTTTTCTGCTTCTATGATTTTCAAACATTTTTAAAAGCAATCTGACACAAATTTCCGGTTTGCCCAAAAACTATCCGGCAATAATGGACATTGATATCTCTTTCAAGGTCAAATATCAGTGTTTTATATTTGCCTGACTCTTAAGGCTATAGTTTTGTAGCTACTGTATTTCACACAGCTAACTTTTAAGCTGTCTTATTCCTACATTTTCTAATTGAGATCTTACTACAAGGGAACAATTTGATTTCTTTTCTCCCCAAAAAAATATGTCAAAAATAGAGTACTTTCAGAGAAAGGTTTTAGTGCCCTAAATAAGATATAATGAATCCATATACAATGGATATAAACCAAGTACATCATACTTTGCAAGTATATCTGCAGGGAGTATTTGGTACAATTTTTTTTTTTTTTTCTAACTACATGTAGTTCATGTTTATTTTAAGTGTCTCAATTGCCTTTATATATCTATTACTTTTCTATCAATTATCTATTCCTAACCTTTTATCTGTTTTATACCCATGACTTGTCCTTCTCCTTAAAAATTTGTTCCAGCAAATCAAAACCACAAACTTAATGTAGCAAATAATGAGACTACTTACCTTAATTAAAATGGCCACCCAACCACACAATAAAGACTTTATCCATTGCTAATATGATACTCAACACCAGCTTCCAACAACCCAGGACCAATTGGGAACTAGTACAATGGGAACATTGACAAGGGAAATTTGATCCTAAGCACTTGTGGTTTTCAGAATAAAGAAAATAAAGAGGAAAAGTCTGCCCGACCTGCTTATATATCAAGTCCGGTCTGACTGTTTGAAATTTTAAGGAGCACAACAACTAATGCCTCATTTGTACATTGTATGGTTATACCATGGAGCTATTACAATAGCTCCATGGTTATACTTATCTATATTCTTGCAATTGATCTATAAACAGCTTCTATTTTCAAAATATATTTTTATTGTCAAAACGGACTCAACTAAAGCCTTTACATTACCATTATACTCCTTTTTGGTACTTAACAAACTCTGTACCAGAATAGCTAACACAAATTGTGTTTGCTATTCTGGAACAGAGTTTGTTGGGTACCAAAAAGGAGTATAATGGTAATGTGAAGGCTTCAGTCAGTCCAGTCCATTTTGACAATACAAATCCATTTTGAAAATAGAAGCTGTTTATTTATGATTTTATTGTAGAGCGCATTCACTATGCTATCTTCATATAATGTCTGACTTAATAATAATGAATACTTGTTATGCGCCAGTATCCATCAAAAATGATGCTCATGGCGCAGCGACACAACAATTAATAAAATTAACTAAAGATAAATCAATAATAATAATAAAGTGCTAATAACATTATGAATTTAAATGTTGTTCCATGCTTGCCAAACAAAAAACAGGTGTCTGGTTGTGTGGGTTTAGCAAGACATATCAGCCTATATTTAAAGGATTAGTTCAGGGGTCAAGCATGTTTATCTTATCTGAAAGAGGACTTCAAAAGAAACAAAATGATGAAGAAAGCATTCAAAAATCTTATTCCATTAAGGAGATATCCAAGTTAAAAGTTTGGTATCATTTGTGTAGAAACAACTGAAATCAGACTAGTTGTGATGCCATAGCCTCAGATTCCTCAAAGCAGACCTACCCCTTTAGGATCACCAAACTGTATTCTGGAACTACAAAAGTTGTATTTTTGATAAAAAAAACTGTACTCTTCAAATACAGAACAAAGGTTTACTGTGGCTGAAAAAAATTACCACTGATTACAGTTTCTCAAGTTGCCTTTTTGCATTTCTGGAGTGCTTCGTCGTTTTATGTAGATCTTGCTAGTTAAACAGTCTGATAGAACTGGAGTACTTAAACTTAATCAAAACTCTGTTGCAGGTTGCCTTATGCCTAATTAACTTGTAGTCTGCACTTTTTCAAATGGTTATAAATCGTATTCTGAATCTGAATCGGTTGCAGCATAAAAAGTTGAGTAACAAAACGTATTTTGGTGCCAAAAACGTACAATCGTATTCTCAACATTTTCCTGTATTAAATACAGCAAAATCGTACTAGTTGGCACATCTGTCAAAGTCTTTATGTATTCTGTCATATTTTGTCCTGCAATTTGTGGCTTAAAAGCCATGGGACATGTCAAAAAAAGTACTAAAACAGAATATAGAAAGGGTATTTATAATATACCACCTGAATAAAGTTTATGGAAAAATAATTTAATTAGTGAAACAATTAAATAAACTTTCTTTAAAATACATAAAGATTTTGCAGAATCTGAGGCTGTGACATCACAATTAGTCTGATTTCAGTTGTTACAGAAATTATCCCAAACTTTAAACTTGAATATCTCCTTAACGAAATAAGATTTTGCAATGCTTTCTGCGCCATTTTGTTTCTTTTGAAGTCCTCTTTTATATAAGATGAACATGATTGACCACTGACCTAATCCTTTAAGTCTTCAAGGATTTAATACTTAATTTGTCAAAAATGTATCTTAAATGATAAAGGACAAAAAAGTAACTACCTTAAAAAACTGTTCCATTAAAGAAATATTCCTGTGAATTTTTATTTTCATAAATATGATAGAGGAATATCAAAGAAACAATTTGGTGTACAAATCATTTTGATATCTTTCAGCGTTTAGGTCAATTGCATTTCAAAGATTACACTGAGTGTGTTGAAAAGCGACCTTGCAGTATAAAATGTGATGTCATAAAGATCCAACACAATTCTTATGTATTTCTACATAAAACAAAAAAAATGGTTTTCTTTTACTCAGAAGTGTAAGGTTCACAAACAGATTAAAGCACATTCTTATAAAGTGTATGTTATACCACATCTCAATAAATAAACAAAAAATGCTTCCAGTAATATAGAAAGAGGCATTTAATGTGCCTTTATGACATCACAATGTACACTGTGAGGTCACTTTTCAGCAAACTCTAACAATCTTTAAAATACAATAACTCCTAAATGATAACAGATGCTAACACGATTTTTCACACCAAATTGTTTTTTACTTAGTCCTCTATCAATTATATGAAAATGAAAATTCATGGGAATATTCCTTTAAATGCTTGAGCTCCCAATCGGTTGTGGTACGGCCAGTTTGGACATGCACTTTCCGAAAGATTATTTTGCTTCGTCAAATAGGCCCACAGCTGTGATCCTGGTATGATTTGAAAGAGCTTGAATTTAGAAAAATAACTTTTTGATGGGAATTGTTACAGATTTTGAGAAAAAAATGGGTTGAAATAGAGAAATTTCAAAAAATGCACAAAATGTGAGGATGGAAAAATAATTCTTCAAAAAATTACTTGCCCATACTCCCAGACCTAGCTTTTGCTTGAAAAGCTGTGAGAGACTGTCAAAAACATCAATGCATCCAATTGCGGTTAAATTTTGACTGCTCCTCATCAATATCTTTTTTTGGCCAAAGTTGTGCAAAAGCTCATGATTTTTAGCCTTTTTAAGACACAATTATTTTGAAAAAAGTTGTAATTCATGATTGGAATACAACTGCCGTATGTGAAAAATACCGTCATAAAGTTTATTTCACATTTTTTTCAATTGAAAACAAAAAGAGCAACTACCCCCTCTTTTCATACTGTAACTTAAAGTATTAAAACAAATCCACACACTAGACCATACGCATTGTAGTGTAGCGGCTAGTGAGCAAGATCGCAACATGGACGTCCTGGGTTCGAATACCGAAGCGAATGCGCAGCTTTGTTTTTCACGTGTAATTACAGGGGTGATTATTATTATTATTTTTTCATTGTTTTTGCATGTTTTGCTTTGAAAAACAAAATTAGACTGGTATCAATGGAAAGGAAATTTCACAAACAATCTAAATATGGAACAAAATCCTTCATTTACATTATGCACAAGAAGAAATACAAGCTCCAAAAGGCTCCAAAAAAAGACCTAATTTTGCCTAAAATTTGCAAATTTTCATATTTATGTTAATATATATATATTTTGTAATCTTTTATTGAAAAAGTTATTGTCTTAGCATGCATATAAACCAAACTTTTAATGATAAAAGATAAAAGAAAATTTGTGAAAATTAACTTTGAAAAAAAAGTTCCAAAAAATTGCAGTCACGTTTTAAACCGTGTGGGTAGTTTAAGGGTTAAGGAGATCAAGTTTTAACAATGTCACAAGCTTGTAAGAAAGTCTAAGATTCAAACTGCACTCTCACTTTGTACCAATTATTCATGTTTATTGTGTTGGAAGTTAATGTTATTTTTTATTTATCAAAAAGATTGCCCTTACTTTGAGGGCAATCTAAGCTAATAACAATTTGCCTCATTATGCTAAATATGTGTCTTGAACTAGGGCACTTTAACATCTAAGTTCAGGGCACCCTTAAAAGAACATGCAATCCATCACATACTAAGAAGCTAGCAACCACAGTATACACAGCTGAACAGATTCAAGCAATTCAAATTTTAAAAAAACGTCTTGACTAAATTTAGCTTCTAATAACATATCATGTACACATGCTTAAAATCATGCAGATATCCCCACTTTCCTCCTTGCTACGAGAACACATTTTATTTACCAGCTACACTTACTGTTTATAGATTAAATGGTTCTGTAAACAATTTATCTACTCAATATTTATATTTACTGTGCATGAATGACACTACAGGCCACAGGTTCTCTGAAAGATCTTCTTAAGTGATAAATTTACAACAGCTTCAAATTGTGGAATAATGTTTACAAGACATTCAATTAAGAAAATAACGGTCATAAACAGCTTTGAATAAAAATTCTGCTTAATTAAATTTTCAAGATTCTCCAAGATATGAAACACTTGTAATGTATGAATGAGTTAATTAACAATTTTTATAATTTTCCAATAGATATAAGTAATTGTCTTTAAATCTTTTTAAATCTTTATCTATTTTCTGTATAAATTATGTACAATTTATAAATAGAAAAATACAATAATACAATAATATACAATACAATACAAACCAAAACAAAACAAAACAAAAAATTTTAAATAAGAAAATAAAAAATGAAGATAATAAATAAAAAGTAAACGAAAATAAATAATGTAGATAATGAGACAATAAAACGGTTAAAGATATGAAAATGAATACTAAATGATTAGTTAAAAAGGGTTATAACAAGAGCTCTAAAATACCAATATGTATAAAAATTGCAGCTTTATATACAAACAAGTTTTTACAAACTGTTGTTCTAAAACTTTGGATGGTGGCTGGGTTTCACAAATTATAATTTGTTTTATTGCACATGGATGTTATTTCTAGATTTAATGGGTGGTCTTTCGTTGAAACTATGTTTTGGGCAAGTCTGTTAAATTCTTTCTTTGCTGCATTGTTTACTTTATTTATAAGTAAATCATGGTCTAAACAAAATATATTGGCACAGTATCTCAAGAAACTTCATTTATATTACATCAATTTGACCATCAGAGCAACAATTAAGCACGAATGGCAGTGAGTGCCATGGACTACCTCCAAGCAGGTGGGTGTGCAAAAGGGCGACCAATCCAGAAGGCAAGTGATGATGACCTCATCTTTACTTTAAAGTCCAATACAAAAATCATTTAATTTAAAGGGGCACTAGACCGAAAAGTGAAGGCATATTTTTTCCCCAAAAAATCTAATGCTCATCTAGCACGCAACGGTATAGCAATTTTCACGTTAATATGAATATTCAAGTGACCTTTGCCCTCATGTCGGCTGTGGGCTATGGAGGCTGTTTATCGATCTGTTGTGGATAATATATCTGTGAAATTCGCAAAAACGAATTTCTGTCTAGTGCTCCTTTAATGCATATGTCATGCTTGCTGTTGAAACAAATGGACAGAACATAGTAAATAATTTGTTTCAAAGGGATTTGACAGCAAGACAGAGGGTTATGCCCTGAACCAGTACATCAATGATGTAGAAGCTCAACAATATCACAAAATGTTTAAAATAGTAGTGAAGATGACATCAAAGGAAGATGAAGTGGGGAGTTGCCAATTTCAAGTCAATTTTTTTGCATAAAAAAATATATTTATGGTCTACTGTCGTTTGATAGTATTTTACATGAAGCAATTTATTCTTTGCAATATTCCCATTGATTATACTCTAACATTTTACATCCTTCTTTCAATTAGTTTGTCTGAAAATGCACCAATCATATGATGTGAAACTAAACAACGAGCAAGGATTTCACACATGTCTGTCTTTATGAGGCCATAATCCAAAAGACCAACGTTATTTGCCATTAAAATGTGTAAATTCAGCTGGAGGCAGCTGATGTTGAAACCAAAGCTGTTTGGAGATTCAACTGACTCTGTCTACACATGTGTTAGCTAAAAATAATCAATTTCCTCCAAAAAGGAGCAACCTGTGGAGATTGGGGGATTGTCCCCCTGGATCCGCAGGAAGCATACTTCAAGCCTCTAGCAACACTTCTGCAGAGAAAACAATATTTCAATCTTTCTAACTGATGATACTTGTCTTACTATTTCAACTGGCAATTTTTTATTTTTGTTGGCTAAAAGCAGTTTACTGTCCTAAAGAAAGGGAAAATCTACAGAACTTTAGGGGACTTTTCCAATGGAATCCAATGAAGTACATTTCAGGCCCCTCCAGCAACAATCTTTATAAATAAAAATATTTTAATCATGTATAAGATAATTGACAAGTTATCTCTAACTAAGGTTGCATCTTCATTTTTTTTAGTTTAATTTCTTCAAATAAAAGATAAGTCCATATTTTTTGGTGGGGAGAGGACGGGGGGGTTTGATGTTGGTTCTTCTTCCTACAAATAACCTGCGGGAAGTCTCCCACTTATTCAGATAATTACAGTACTCATTTTGAAATATCAACTTAAAAAGCCAAAAGTTTAATAAATCTGCATTTTTTTACTTAAGATTTTTTTTTTTTTTTAATAAAGGTCATTTGCTGTACCTTAAACTGAAGAAACTCCAGAGCTGCACAAAACTAACCTGCAAATTTACTTCACATTGCAACAATGAAGAGAAGTCACTCAGGCAAAGATAATGAGCAAGGGTGACTAACAGTGATAGTAGTCCATGCTGTCCAAACAACAGAGGATATCATGCACTGTAGTGTGCACAAAGTAGTACCTCCTTGGTGATAATAGTCAGCTATTATTTACCCATCAGCACATATTTTCCAGTTTTAACTGCAGATTTTCATGAAATTGATGAAAACGAAAATTGCTCTATTTCAGGTATGCAAACAGTAAATGAAAAACTGAAGACACCCCATGTGGAGATTTTCATGCTCTTCAAGGCTGTCAAATTTCAGAAATCTTTGGCCAAAAACCTCTGACTACTGTAGATACATTTCAAAAACGGGAGACGAAAGTTAAAGATTCTTCTCTATAATCTCAACTTTGTTGAGCTAAAAAATATTATTAGCTTATCACCGAACCCAAAGTTGGAAAAGTGATGCAGGCGCCTTAAGTTGTTTCACTCCGGTGGTGAACAGTCGTGTTCTTAAATTTATGATCAAATTGTCTTTATCATATACATCATTCAGCTGCTGGATAAACAAAAAATTGTAGATTGGAAGAATAACCTCATCTGGAAAATTCAGAATTCTAATAATACAAGAATAGAATGACAAACTAAAGACTTTAACACTTAAGCCTAATGAGATAACATCATCTTCATCTTCACACCTCCAACATCTACATCAATCTTACTCAAGATGTTGGGAACGATGGCTTCGGTTTCAGTAAGAAATACTTTGGGACCACTCAATCAATTTCACCAATTTTGGCCTGCTTTAGATTGGTGGCGCATGGAAATAATTTGTTGATTGATTCTCTTGAAACATTCGGTGCACCTGGTCAATTGTCCGTCTGAGCAAACATCGCAACCATAAAAGGTGAACTTCGTAATGGAAGACTGAGCAAACAGTATGTAATGGTTTTCTTTTGTTATATATCTGCCAAAATTAGCTGACAAAATGAAAAATAGACCTGTCAGCTTAGAAGGGTACCTGGGACAAACATCCAGCTCCCTCGAACAATTTGATGTCAGAAACAAAAAATGACATCACTCACTGGCAGCCATCTTGAAATGATATTGTATGGAGAAGAAATGGATGAAATGAAACCAAACATCAAGAGTAAACTTCTCAAAGATGTTAGATACGAGGTGAACATGCATTTAGATTGTCAAAACAAATAGTAACATAACCCTCGTCCAATTAAAATTGAAGCGCTGGTCACCTTTCCGGGAAGGTATACCTTAAAACAGGTTCAATAACTTTTCAAATAACAAACAAATCTTGAAGAAAACTGCACTGCTGTCAATTCCATTTCTGGAATTAACATGCCTGGCAAAGTTTTACAAGGTGTTATAAAACTACTGTAATTTTTTGCTCATTTGGCTATAAGGAAGATTAAAAATGGTGGAAAGATATTTTTAGATTAAATCTTTGCAATCCCACAACCTCTGCAATCACCTTTTTGACACAGCGTATTTTTCAGTAAAATCATTATACTGTAAACTTTGTAAGAATTATACCCTAGACATCAAATATGCTAGTATTGCTTTCCAGAAAATTAGAGAAACAAAGTTGGGACTGAGAAACCCCTTTGATATATGTTCCATTTAGAAATTCTTTGTTTTAAAAGATGTCAAGTTAAAATAGTGAAAACCTACTTAAAGGTTTAGTTCAGTGGTCAAGCATGTCCATCTTATATGAACAAAAGCTTTCAAAAGAAACAAAATGGTGAAGAAAGCATTCAAAAATCTTATTCTGTTAAGGAGATATCAAGTTTAAAGCTTTTTCTTATCTGTGTAGAAATGACTGGTGTAGTAAGTCTACTATGGAAAGTTGGTGTCTTCATCCTCACATTCTTAATAATTGTTAATGTATTTTAAAGAAAGTTTATTTAATTTTTTCACTATTTAATTTTTTTTCCTTGAACTTTCTTCAAGTGGTAAATTATTATTACCCTTACAAGATTCTGTTTTGCTACTTTTTTGACATCCCATGGTTTTTAAGCCAAAAAATCAAAGGACAAAATAAGATAAAATACATAAGGACTGAGGAATCAGAGACTGTCTCATCACAACTAGTCTGATTTCAGTCGTTTCTAACAAATGATACAAACTTTGAACTTAAATATCTCCTTAACGGAATAAGATTTTTGAATGCTTTCTTCACTATTTTGTTTCTTTTGAAGTCTTCTTTAATATAAGATAAGACTTGCTTGACCCCTGAACTAATTCTTGAATATAAGCAACACCACATGTACACACACGTTGCATTTGTTCAATTTTAATTGAAAATCAATCCAACCATGTACCATTTCAAATCAATTTTGTTTATTTAATCTTGATTGCAAATCACAATTACTTCACCTGACTCTCTTTGTTTTACCCAATCCTCTACAATACTTAGTAGTTTTTAGCCAAAGAATTTTAACCACATTTCACTCAAATACACACAAAATTAAAACTTTTGTAGGTCATAAGGCTTTGATTTTCATTACTTTCCACCTAGGTTTCTTTATGTTACCAGGTTGGGGGAGGGGAAGGGAAGGGTGGGGGTTCCTCTTTTCCTTCTATTTTCACAATTTCACTTTTATATACATTTCCTTTGTGATTAATTATTCAATTTAAGCTACAGTAGGCTTCTTGTAAAAGCTCTGGCTTCTAAGCCCTTTCACCATTTTCTCATAAATTGTTTGTTTTTTCATTATAAATATTGTAATAAATGCATGAAAATGGAAAATAAATAAATCAAATCAAAATCTGATAGCATTCACTTCTATACAATTATGTTGAACTTTATATTTGAATATCTCTTAAACAGAACAAAATTTGTAAATTATTTTTTACTACTAACTTCCCTTTTATTGAACTCTATTTACATCATAAACATACCCCACTAAATTGAATACCAAAATTAAATTATACTAAATTAATTTTACAAACAATTTGCCTAATTTTGCCTCTAGCTGTCACTTCTATAAGTTTCATGAATGAAATGAAAAAAATCAATTACCATAATATAACTTTGATTTGAACTTCCAGAGCAGACCAATCAATAAATAAGTAATATTGTTCAAAGATTAAAATGTGTTGTTATTCAATTCTACCATATTCTTTCATCCAAAAATTGACCTATTCATTGAATGGTGAACAATTCATAGGATGATAAAATCACCTGGAAATTGCATCAAAGTTAGCAGCTGAAAAAAGAAGTGCTTTAAATGCTTGCGAGATTTAAATGACTGCACATTGTGGTCAATCGAATAATGTTTGGCAGATGGACTGTCCTTTCTGTCAGGTTTACAGGGCAAGCAAAGTGTACAAGGACTTCACTTACAAGTCAGACAAGATGTACAGCAAAACATCTGTCTGTGAAAATGTATCATTTACTAGAAGAAATACAGCATTTAAAATGCATCATTTAAAATGCAGAATTCAAAATACAGCATTTCAAATGCATTTTTGATTTCAGCACTCACTTGGAAATGCAACTCAGAAGTGGAACATTGACTTTGAAATAGAACATTAAATAAAAATTGCAGCATTTACTTTTGAAATACAACATTATGAAATGCAACCTTTCCTTCAAATGTACTATTTGCTACTAAGTAAAACTTAAGCTGCAAAATATCAAATGCAACCTTTTTCCTCAAAATGCAGCATTCCCTTTGAAATGCAGCATCCATTTTGAAGTACAACATTAATGTATAAATGTAGCATTCCCTAATTGAAATACATAATTCACCCAAAAATAAACCTTCACTGTAAAACTGCAGCATTATCATTTCAGAAATGCAATGCATAATGTCATTTGGAAATGCAGTATTTACATTTGAAATGCAATATTAATTGGAAATGCAACATTCACTATCAAATGTAGATTTACTTTCATTTCAAATGCAACATTGATTTTCAAATGAAAAACTCACCTTGAAATATAGTTGTGTCATAAATGCAACCTTTAGCTCAAATGTACTCTTTGCATCAAAATACAACTTTAGCTGCAAAATATCAAATGCAACTTTTTACCTCAAAATGCTGCATTCCTTTTGAAATGCAGCATTCATTTTGAAATACAACATTAATGTATAAATGCTGCATTCCCTTTTGAAATGCAGCATTAATTTTGAAATACAACATTAATGTATAAATGCTGCACTTCCTTTTGAAATGCAGCATTCATTTTAAAATACAACATTAATGTATAAATGTAGCATTCCCTTCTAAAATGCAGAATTTACCCCAAAATAAAACCTTCACTGTATATTGTAGTATTCACTTTATTATCCAATGCATTATATCATTTGAAAATGCAGCATCTACATTTGAAATGCAATCTTAGTTTCAGGCCATCCTTAAAAAATTGTTCTCGTTTGGAGTAAACCTACCTACCCAACAAAATTGCAAGCGTCTCAAATAATTGTTTTATATTTTTATCTTATTGGTGTATAAAAGGTATAAAATGCTTGAATTTGAACAAAAAAAAAAAAAAAATTATCCATCTTATTCAGATCAAGATAGGTTAATCTAAACGAACATTTTATAAGCCTGGCCTCACCTCAAATTGCAGGCATGACCATCACCACTGAATGCAACATTCATTCACATTGTATGCAGCTTTCATCTTACATTTCAACAATCACCTTCAATTACGAAGTTTTCTTCCAAATGTAGCATTATTGTAATGCCTTTTACGAAGTGCCTGAGACCATATGTAAATAAACATTTTCTTCAATGGACGTACAGTGCATTACTATCCATACCTATAACAGCTTCTATTTTCAAAATAGATTTCTATTGTCAAAATGGACTGAAATAAAGTCTTCACATTACCATACTCCTTTTTGGTACTTAAAACTCTGTACCAGAATAGGAAGCAAAAATTATGTTAGCTTTTTTGTATAGAGTTTATTAAGTACCAAATACAGAGTAAAATGGTAATGTGAAGGCTTTATACCAGTCCATTTTGACAATAGAAATCCATTTTGAAAAAGAAGCTTGTTTCATGCTGAACCAATTTTCAATGGAAGTTTTGCATCATGAATATTCCAAATTAATGCCCAGTCCATATGTTAAAAAATAGCATAATTTTTTGCCTTAACTTACTGCAGGGATAGCAATCAGAGATCAGGGGGAAAGGGCCTCCATTCTCTCCCCAAAGAATTCACTTTACTCAAAGAAATGTTTATGAAACAGTATCTGCCCCCCCCCCTTCCCTTTTTCACGGCTATAAGAATAACATTTTCATCCTTACAGAAATCATACCATTTTTCTCCCAGGGAGCATGCCCTCCAGATATTGCTGACTTTACTCACCCCAACCCTTCCCCCTTCAACCCACTCATTTCAACAAAACTTTTAGGGTCCTAATTGGGTTCCTTATGCATAATATATATTTCAAAGATCAAGAAACTAACAATGTGATGCATCACATATCATTTTGTTGTACACATGTTATATTTTCATACATGTACATTTGACAAAATATCATAAAATGAAGTCACTTTACTTTTAGTGTAGTGGTTTTTTTTTGATCTTCACATACCATTTTGTTGTACACATGTTATATTTTCATACATGTACATTTGACAAAATATCATAAAATGAAATCACTTTACTTTTAGTGTAGTGTTTTCTTTTTTTTGATGCTCACATACCATTTTGTTGTACACATGTTATATTTTTACATGTACATTTGACAAAATATCATAAAATGAAGTCACTTCACTTTTAGTGTAGTTTTTTTTTTTTTGATTTTTACTGTACATACCATTTTGTTGTACACATGTTATACCATTTTGACAAAATATCATAAAATGAAATCACTTTACTTTTATAGTTTTTCTTTTTTTATGCTTACATTACACATGTTATATTTCCATACATGTACATTTGACAAAATATCATAAAATGAAATCACTTTACTTTTAGTGTAGTGTTTTCATTTTTTTGATGCTCACATACCATTTTGTTTGTACACATGTTATATTTTCATACATGTACATTTGACAAAATATCATAAAATGAAATCACTTTACTTTTAGTGTAGTGTTTTTTTTTTTTTCACATACCATTTTGTTGTACATGTTATATTTTCATACATTTGACAAAATATCAAAAAATGAAGTCACTTCACTTTTAGTGTTTTTTTTTGTTTTTTTCAATTGTGACCTTTTTTTAATGCACCAAAGAGCTAAAAATAAAGAAAAATAATAATTGTAAAAAAAGGACAAATTCCCATGAAACCACAATTTCAGGGATACTTTGACAATCTTTTCTTTTACTACCTTATAATTACATCTTCCAATCATATGTGTTCTACTAAATTTCTTTGATCTCCGCCAAATTTGAAGGAAAAAAAAGAAAGGAATAGAAAAAAATTGTATAAAAGGACAAGTTCCCATCAGACCACAACTTCTGGGATATTTCACAATCATTTCCAACCATCTTTTGTAACCTGTTTTAAGTCATTGAATCTTTCATTCATATGTGATCTACTAAATTTCTTTCATCTACATCTTCAAAAACTTCTTGATGGAAAAAAAGTGCAAATCAATACTACCTTGTTCCTCAACGCTCAACTCATTCCATGCCGCTCGAATCTCTTTCTGCTCGGGAATGGGTCTCTGCAGAAGAAAAGGAAAATGTAATAAGACTCACATTAATCATTAATAAATGAGCATTTCAATCAGTGCATGCTGTCTGAAAAATAAATCTTGCAAACTTTTCTTTGCATTTCAAAGAAAAAGTGTGAAATCAAAGAGGTTTACACAGGTTCCCTTAGCTTTCATTGTATTTTCAACGTTATGTAAGTAAAATGTTGTTTGACATATCTCACAATATTAAGTTCCTAAATTGATTTAGGTTACAAGTACCTCATGTTTAGATGGCAAAAAGCGCGATATGAAATTAGGAATTTTTGCAGCTTTCATTAGAATTTAACAGACTTCCAGGATGCATTGAAAAATATCGTTTTGAAAGAAATGCTCTTCTACTCTGGTTTTAAGCTGGATTGCCAATGAAGCAGAAGGTGCACTTTCCTCAGGGCCCCACATGAAAGGGGCCCCATAAAAGACTGCCAGTATTTTTTTTCCAGAAATTTTATGATGCCAATCTTGGCTTGTACTTCTTTACAAGTCAGACTTTAACCTAAAATTAATGAAAGGTTATATTCCAGCCTAATTTGCATAAGGGCACCTCTAGTCCCATGTTGATACTGCAATGTGCTCATGTCGAAGTAGATAGGTATGCAGGGCCATAATTCTCATTTAAAAAGTGTGAGGGGCGGGGGGGAATGGCCTCTTATCCAAAAAGTGGGGGGACAAGAGGCAAAATTTCACCAAAATATACTGAATTTGTAAAATTCTGCTGAAAAGTGGGGGGACATGTCAACCACTGTCCCCTTTCCTCCCTGGGAATTACGGCCCTGGTGCATTGCAAATAATTGAGTACTTAAAGAGGGAATCTGGTCTCAGTAAAATTTCATGTCAGATTTTTGAAGAGCTCATCATAAACTGATTTGATTGATGATGAGCTCGTCACAAGCTTCTCCAATTGTTGACAAGCTCGTCTATTTTTGAGGGGCTCATCAGATTATTGACGAGCTCATCACATCAAGCTGGTCCAGTTGTTACGAGCTCGTCAGATTGTTGACGAGCTCGTCATAAGCTTGTCCAGTTGTTGACGAGCTCGTCTATTTTTGACAAGCTCATGGCGAGCTCCTCTATTTTTTGACAAGCCATGGCAAGCTCGTCAAAAATCTGACAAACTCGCGATGATCTTGTTTTTTGTTGACGAGCTCGTCTTATTGTTGACGAGCTCGTGGCGAGCTCATTTTTCTGTAAGGGTATGTGGTAAGTATGTGTCCCCATGTAATTGTGCAATGAAAAATACAATAAATTGCAAAAGAGGGAAGTACAGTATACAGATGTATGCACTACATTGATATTATTTCTGTCACAATATTTTAATAGAAGATTTTTGACCCTTTATTCAGAACCGTGGGAATTTTATATAAATTCCAACTTCGAACATAAAAAAAGGGGATCTAATTCTTCAAATGACATTATTAAAGCTGTAAGATGGAATAATAAGCCCAACGTTTGATATATAGGTTAGTATCTGATCAACCATCAACCATCAGATAAAAGTGCCCCATGTATAAACTTTCCATCGTAATCTTAAAATCTCATGCAACGTTCAATCAAGGAATGTGACCCAAGGAATATGTGACCCAAGGTCAGAATTTAAAACTTACCTCCAAGTTTACCTCTGTTATACATTTTTCATATGTACTTGTATTCTTTCACATTGTTCCAAAAGCTTAGAGAATGACATTGAATAATGTCATCGAAGTAAAATTAATTGTTTTTTTTTAATACTAATTTATGTTTTTGTACTAATTAATGTTTGTTACTAATTTATCGTTTGGTAGGTCTAAGAGCGGCTATTCAAGTTTGCAATGACAGAGCAACATATTTATTTATTTTTTTACAAAAAAATTATTTTCATACTGTACCTACCCAAGATTTTCTGAAAATAATATCAGAAACTAACATACATTTTGTTTTGGCCTAAATGAGATAGGATTTTTGTTGCTGCTATTTTCAGCACATCTGATATTGCTATTTACATTAACCTTTTATTATACCATCTTGTCTTAATTGTGAGATAATGAGTTTATAAGCATTTAGCTTTTTCTCTTAAAGCAATATCTCTGAAAACTACTTTTTTGTCTTCATTACATTATTTTGTTATTTTCTCATGCCAGCAAAAACTTTTACTTAAATAAAGTCTTGAAAAAAAAGAAAAAATTATCTCACAATATTATTTATTTAATCATTATATAAATGTGTGACTTGGCTCATTTTAGCATAACTTAAATAAGGACTAAGATTAATGA
The DNA here is from genome assembly GCA_020152595.1 of Chiridota heheva. Taxonomy (NCBI): domain Eukaryota; kingdom Metazoa; phylum Echinodermata; class Holothuroidea; order Apodida; family Chiridotidae; genus Chiridota; species Chiridota heheva. The sequence goes on from JAIGNY010002308.1 coordinate 386,253, forward strand.
TCACACGTTTAAAGGCAATAAAACTCGAAGTGTTTGTTTAGTTGAAAATGGTATTAAAAGTTGTCTTTGAATTATCATGATCTGAAACCTAACATACCTGAGGGCGAAATTTTTATAAAATACTTTAATATTTCAAACGAATTAGAACAATGCAAATCACAGAGGTTGTTAACACTCTGGGAAATCTTACAAGAAACTTCATCTTTGCAGTATAAATATTCAGCATGTGAAGGCTTCCTTCATGAAATAAATGCCATAAAAGTTTAATCTGATTATCACAGATGAAATAATGCACATAACAGAAATGATCAAAAGCAAAACAACAAAAAATACATGAAAATATTTCAAAATGTTACAAAAGAAAACAAGCAGAATTATTGTTCAATAATTTTATGATATATCAAACCCACTAATCTGTTACAATTCAAATATATTAAAAAGTTGTATTCTTTTATCATACCAGCTGCAATAAAAGAAATATGGAATTTTTACAGCTTTCTCTCCATAAGAAATACTAAAAATAATAACATCCAATATTAACATCATTTTAAATGTCCCAGTATGTAAAGCACATGAACCAAACTAAGTGCTTGTATAAAAGCACTATATTATTATAGCATTATATTATTATTATTATTATTATGATTATTATCATTATCATTATCATTATCATTATTATTATTATTATTATTATTTTAAGATTGTTATTATTATCATTATTATCATTATTATTATCATTATTATCATTATCATTATCATTATCATTATCATTATTATTATTATTATTAGTACTATTTTATTATTATTATTATTATTCTATTAATATTAGTAGTACTATTATTATTATTTTTATTTTCATTTTTAGTACTACTATTATTATTATTATTATTATTATTATTAGTACTATTATTATTATTGTTTTCATTTTCATTTTTAGTAGTAGCAGTAGTAGTGCAGTACTAGTAGTAGTAGTAGCAGCAGCAGTACTATGTTATTATTACTACTGCTACTCACTGCTAACTGCTGCAGCATTTACTACTATCATTACTATTAGCATTATACTAAACATGCTGCAGTGGCAGCAGTGCTAGTGCTGCCAGCTGCTGCTGCTGCTGCTGTGGCAGCAGCAGCACCACAGCACAGTAGCAGCAGTAGTAGCAGTAGCAGTAGCAGTAGCAGTACTGCTAGCAGTAGTAGTAGTACTACTACTACTACTACTACTACTAGTAGTAGTACTAGTATTACTATTATTATTATTGTTATTATTATTATTATCACTATACTAGTTATACTATTATTTACTTATTATCATTATATTAACATTATATTTAAATATAATTTCCAGGCACATTAAATGCAGGTTCAATGATTTTTTCACATAGATTTGTTCAATAACAAAACTGCTCAAAATGGCCGCCTCCCTTAATATGTGATAATTCAACAAACGAAACAAGATTGTTTAAATGCAGTTTAAGGTTTACTGGTTAGAAAGTTTTTTATCTAGGTACATCACAATTTAGGATTTTGTCTGTTTTGAAATAAAAAAATACTAAGGTATAGAATACCTGTAGTGAAAATTAAGTTTTTAATTGGCAAATGAGGAACACATCCCTTGAAAGCATGTATGCACTGCCCCTGAAATTAAAATTTGTCCCAACAGTTGATTTATTTTCATTGTCATTAAAAGTTGTACTGTATATTCAGGTGGAACAAATGTTTAGCTGCCACAAAAATTATTCTCAAACTGTCAGGCCTCACACTAAAAAGGTTGGTGACCGACCCTACGTTCGATTTTGGTAATGATGGTGATCCCATTATGGCCAGAGACCATTCCTTTATTTCCCACAAGTGTGCTTTACGAATATCCTCATCTAAACAAATTGGACGACCGTTTTTCAAACTCTGTCCGTATCATCAAGACGCTGTCACAAAGCCACCTTTTAACCCCAAATCATTACCGTACCTCCCATAACTATTAACTTGATATAATGTCTTGTTAGCAAACATCAATACCGACAGTTTAAAACGGTATGCAAAATAATTTCTCGAATGGCCAAGTTTACAAGTTACACGATACAGAACATAAAACACCTCAAAACGTATACAACAAATTCACCAAGAGGTAACCTTATCTGAAATAAAGAATAGTACTCAATTTGGAGGGATCGATAATAAGTCCCCCTGAGGGAAAGGGGGAAAATAAGACGATATTGAGTTTCATGATATTTCACACCCCTTAAATTATCTTCGACAAAGCCAAACAAAGATTTATATAATAATTTTGTTAAAACAAAAGGTCAGCTTTTAACCTAACCTTCTTTACGACAATTAACTACAGCAAATTGAAGTCTGAATTTATAAACCTTTTAATTTGAGCTAGTTAAGGACAAGTTTACTGATCAACATGTTTATTCTATATGAACGAGTAATTAAAGGAATGAGAGCTAGGAAACAGAAAGTGTTCAAAAATTCTTATTCCATTATAAAGGAGATATCTAAGTTTAATTCTCTACCAGATGTGTGCAAAATTGGCTGAATTTAGACTATTAGTAACAAAACATTATTATAATCCCAAAAAGTCTTTGTGAAACCTACAGAAATACAGTATTTTCTGAGTTTTATGGCTTACAATTTTAAGGAACGTACAGTATGTCCCAAGAACTAAATGATACTGTAGTAACTGTGGTTTACCACCTGAACAAAATTTGTAAAAATATTTTTAAGCTTGTCAAAAATGTTCTTGAATATTCAAAATGCATCAACAAGTGAGTGCTTGAAGTAAGTCACTCTTCTACAGTAGAGATTTTCTATAACAGTCATCTTTATTCAAAATTTGGACATCTTTAAAGTTCAAAATATACCATGAACAGAATAAGATGGCTACACTACAGTAGTTACTTCATAGCTTTGTTTGTCTTTAAGTCTATCACAAACAATCGATGAACATGTCTGGCCACTGTTGCTATAACTGGTCTTTGCACTCAAAGACATTATCTGACTAAAATTTTATCAATGAGTAATTTTGAAGAAAGTAAACTTTTTGTTGTCATCATTTTTTGTGTTTTATCATTTTTTGTGTTGTGTTGTTATTTTAGCACATCATGTTTCATTCATCAATGGTTCACAAAAGAGTTTGCAACATGAAAAACAGCCAATTAATAACGAGCTTAATCTGCTTTAAGAGGGAACCTCGCCTCAAGAAAATCGCTTGACAGCACCAGTGAATCTACCACATACAAGCAACGTCACTTTCGCTGCAGGTTTGTTTTGAACTGCTTGTCATTATTTGTGCAAATATGATATGCCAATCAGAAACGTTGAATTGTATTGCACAGTTTTCTCCACATTGACACGAGAACTAACCTTTATCTTTTAGAGGGACGTACATCTCATTTTCTAGTACATATTCATTCAATTATGTTCTTGTTTTTTTCATCGTATTTCACTGACAGCTAGGGACTGTGCAAAATCACTGCCAACACAACAATAAAACAATACTGCACTCGCAGGACATATGTTATCGATCATCTTATTTTGACCGATTGGTGGAAAATGAGACTGTCAATATTTGAGGACAGATTTATGGACCGGGTACAAATTGAGAAATACAACTAAACAGGAAAGAACAGTTATTCTTTACAAAACAAAAAACCTCCATTAAGCGGCAATGTGTGTAATCCTGTATAAAATACTCCCCCTCAAGGATGTAATACAACTCCAAATAAAATTAATTCAGCCTGCCAGTGGAAAAGGTCCTTATCGGATTTATAGCCGTTAATAAAAGGGAAGCTCTGACACTCACAAGCGGAAACATTGCATCACAAGATATGTGTTGCTGACCTAGAAAAGCAAATTACCTCAAAAAATAAGGTATCATAGCGTCACACAAGCCAGCTTTGATTAGGTTACATTTTTTATTGAATACAATTTTCGAACAAAAGGACAGACAATGAGGAATATTTACAATTGGGGCCGAACGTTTTCCCACACACAATTGCCTTCATCTATTGCACATTCCGATTGTCAAAGCAGTACAGAAACAAATTTCTTCCATATTTGTACGTCGGGGTAGAGAAGATGCGAGGGAAAGCATAGGTCCCCTATTCGTTCTGAAACAATTTTTTTATAATCACCTTTTCCATCTCTAAGCATGCCGCATGCCACATGCACACAGTAAAATGAACAAATTTGATTATATGGTGCTTGAAATGACGTCAACTTTTTAGTGAAATTTTCAAATATCAATTTACCTGTTTTAATTGCCTCCAAAAATACTAAAATGTTTATGAATTTTAAATAATTACTTGATATACTTAATGGTCTCAGCCATACAGAAGTTTTTTAGCTTTTCACATGGGTCAAAAAGCTTTATTGAGTCTCTAGAAAATTGTGCCCTTACTTTTTAGTCCAGTGCCCCTTTAAGCTTTTGACATAAATGGCTTTGCTTAAAACCAGGGACACTCCAACCGGCCCTGAACAGGTAGCACGCAACTAATTATTTGCCCCATTGAAGCCTATGATGAGAGAGTCAAGTTCGGGTCCTTTTTGTACCAGAATGTTTTAGATTTGGGATCTTTTGTGATGTTTTCCAAAAGGAACCATCTAATATTTCTTGGATGAGGGTACTTTCAATAGGGGGTCACCAGAGGTTTTGGCCTTTTTTTTTTTAAAGCTGAAGCGAAGAGGTGTAATACACCCTCACCAAATCACTCAAATTTTGGTGTGGGTCCATGGTAAAATAGTTCCTCTGAAACTTTTACTGAAACAAATCTTGTCAAGTTTGGATATGCTTAGTAAAGTCCAATCCTTTCTCTACTATTCCTGAAATTTTTAACTTCTCAGCTTCCTTCTGTCCGATGAGGTGGGACCTCTCAAAATATTTGTATTAGCCATTTCTCTGAGGGTTTTTTTTTTTGATGGCAGAGTGATACTTTATTAGTTCCGTGCTACCTGAAGTGGAGCAAGGCCGGTTCAAAAGAAAAGTTATCTATTTCTTTATTCTCAAACCACAAAACTTGTGATCTGTTCACCACTCCATACAAGCTGTTCAATAAACCATGTGCTTGATTTCCACCCAACACAGAGTTTTTGTTAAGGGAAACAGCATCTCCCAAGGGGGTATGAAAAGTCCTTTAGAGTAAAGTTAATCTTGTGGAATGATGCATAAAATTTGTAGTTTCAAAATTGCAGAATAAGTTTTTGAGCAGTGTCTGGATTATTTGCACATCATCTTTAGCTGTGACTCTAAGCACAAAGACAAGGAATTGCAGGAAAACAAGAATATTTGACTATTTAATAATAATATTCTTTAACTCCCACATGATTTTGTAAACTGTTAGTTAATATGAGCCTAAGATTCTATCATACAAATATTTTTCAAAACAAAAATTGTTTGCTTTAATCGAAGAAAAATAACATTTTTACAATTTTTTTGATAACAGATCTCCATGGTGTACTGGTTAGTGCTTTGTCCTCTCACCCGCACGTCCCGGGTTCGTATCCCAGTGGGTCTGCAACCAGTGAGTTTACAACTGGTTATTAAAGGCCGTGGCCGTCTTGATATAATGTCCAGCACTGGATGCTTTCGGGACGTTAAACCTTGCTATACTATGCATGCTATGCTATGCTAAACCTCTGCATACTTTTAATTGATATACATTAATTGATTGACTAATTACTGGATGAGGCTTGTTTGTACATCAACAGCAAAGGTCATTTAGTACAAGTGAAGTTATATTATTTCAAATCAAAGTACCTGCATCGTTCTGTAAAAAAACACTTTAAAATGTGGACTTCACATTAAAGACTGCAACTAAATATACATATTAAAAACTTTATAAATATTCTCACCTTCTAGCCAGTGGTACTGACAATTCCGTGCACATGCTGTTCAAACTTTTGAGAATTTTTTTCTCCCATGATGACTGAAAATAAAAACAAATTTTGATTAAATAAAAAAATACGTAATGTGGTTAGAGAGATGAAATGCAAGAAAAGAGTGATAAATGTAAAGAAAGTCAAATGTCTCAAGAGCTAAAAAGTAGAATCTATTATACAAGAAACTTGCGCTACTAGGTCTTGCGCTACTAGTTCTAGATCTTGCGCTACTAGGTCTAGGTCTTGTGTTATTAGGTCTAGATCTTGCGCTACTAGGTCTTGCCCTAGTAGGTCTTGCGCTACTAGGTCTTGCACTACTAGGACTTGCGCTACTAGGTCTAGCGCTACTAGGTCTAGGTCTTGCGCTACTAGGTCTAGGTCTTGCACTACTAGGTCTTGTGCTACTAGGTCTAGCGCTACTAGGTCTAGGTCTTGCGCTACTAGGTCTAGGTCTTGCGCTACTAGGTCTAGGTATTGCGCTACTAGGTCTTGCACTAGTAGGTCTTGTGCTACTAGGTCTTGTGCTACTAGGTCTTGTGCTACTAGGTCTTGCGCTACTAGGTCTTGCACTACTAGGTCTTCCGCTACTAGATCTAGCACTACTAGGTCTAGGTCTTGCGCTACTAGGTCTAGCGCTACTAGATCTAGGTCTTGCGTTACTAGGTCTAGGTCTTGTGCTACTAGGTCTTTTGCTACTAGGTCTAGGTCTTGTGCTACTAAGGTCTAGCGCTACTAGGTCTAGGTCTTGCGCTACTAGGTCTAAGTCTTGCGCTACTAGGTCTAGCACTACTAGGTCTAGGTATTGCTCTACTAGGTCTTGCACTACTAGATCTTGCACTAGTAGGTCTTGTGCTACTAGGTCTTGCGCTACTAGGTCTTGTGCTACTAGGTCTTGCGCTACTAGGTCTTGCACTACTAGGTCTTTCGCTACAAGGTCTAGCACTACTAGGTCTAGGTCTTGCGCTACTAGGTCTAGCGCTACTAGATCTAGGTCTTGTGCTACTAGGTCTAGATCTTGTGCTACTAGGTCTTGTGCTACTAGGTCAAGGTCTTGTGCTACTAGGTCTAGGTCTTGTGCTACTAAGTCTAGTGCTACTAAGTCTAGCGCTACTAGGTCTAGTGCTACTAGGCCTAGTGCTACTAAGTCTAGTGCTACTAGGTCTAGGTTTTGCGCTACTAGGTCTAGGTCTTGCGCTACTAGGTCTAGGTCTTGCACTACTAAGTCTAACTTAACTAGAGGTCAAACTTCGCCAGACTATTTATTAAAAAAAAAAGTAATACAATAGAAAAATCTATCAAAACTGGTTCAAAATTATTCAGCAAGCTTTCTTATTTCTTTTTGAAATATATATGTGGAATAGCTCAATTTCTTAATCACATACTTATTCGTCCTCTACCACATTAGTTCGAGGGTCACCAGTTGGCACTGACAAAGAGCTCTTGGAAGTTACAATATATCTTTACCACACATGCAATCAATATTAACTGTATAATCCATCAAGGGCTTATTTTACAGAAGAAAGATCACATGATAAACAGGTGTATATCCATACCACAAACAAACATTTTGTAAATACAACCTTTAAGTTAAAAGTGACTTTTTTCCTGAATTTTGGTCACCTAAAATGATGAGAATGTTCATGCTAGAATTTAAAGCAAAGAATACAAATCTTTCAGCCAAAATTGCTGCACCAGAAGTTAACCAACAGTTTGCCATAAGAAAACACCAAGGCTGCCAAGTCGTACATTATATCTATTCTTGGTACAATTTAATACAGTAAAAATTCATTTTTTTTTAAATCTCTGAAAGAATTTTTTTTTTGGTAAAAACATGCTGTTTTCACTTGAAAAAGCTTGTATTTAGATTGTAGTAAACTTTGCTAACTGCCAGTGAGGTTGAATGCTTCCAGCGAGTTTGTTAGTACCTTAAATGTTTAAGTTCAGGGGTCAAGCAAGTCTATCTTATTTGAAAGAGGATTTCAAAAGAAACAAAATAGCAAAGAAAGCCTTCAAAAATCTTATTTCGTTAAGGAGATATCTAAGTTTAAAGTTTGGTATATCGTCTATGTAAAAACGACTGAAATCAGACCAGTTGTGATGTCATAGCCTCAGAAGTCTTTATGTATCATATTTTGTCCTGAGATTGTGTGGCTTAAAATTTCAAAATAGTAGTACAACTGAATCTAGGAAGGGTACATATAATATACCACCTGAAGAAAGTTTTGGGGAAATAAATTTAAATATTGAAAAAAATTAAATGAACTTTCTTTAAAATACATTAATAATTGTAAAAGCAATATTCCCATAGATTTTCATTTTTCATATATGATAAGAGAAAAATGTTAGAAACAAAGTGGTGAAAAAACTATGTTAATATCTTATTCTGTTTAGAAGTTTTTAAAAAATTTACATTTTTTTTTGCATTTGGACAAAAGTGACTGATTGGCAACATCTGTTTTGTCATAGAGACAATTTCAACAAAACATCTTGTATTTCTTTTAAAATAATTTGGAATTTTTTTCTCATCGAAAATGTGATGTACAAAAAAAAAAAAAAATGTTCTCTTGTAAATTATATATTCCACCCTATCTCTATAATGAACCAAAAATGCTGTTCGATAATGTAAAAAAAGTGTGATTTTTTCTGGGTGTAAAAGTCAAATTTTCATGCTCTTAAGCCTAGAAAAGTTAAATATTTATTATTGTTATAACTTACAGTATTTGAAAGTAAAATACAAATGTGTGTGTTCCATTTAAGAAATACAAATGAGCTCAAAAAAAGCCTCTGGCTATTACCCTACATTTATAATCCCGATAGTTTCATCATTCGAGATTTAGCTGCTCAATTCCAATTCTGTTCTAAAATAGACAGGTTGCTAGATGTTTCAAATATTGTCATTATAACCTTTAAAATGCCCTGTAGAAAATCATTATTGCTGGTCATTTCTAAAAGAAAACCTAAACAAAGCACAAAAAAATCAGATAATAAAGTGCTCCATAAAAAAGAAGGGAACCAACAGGGGCAAAGTTAATCACACAAATTGAGGTTATGGAAGCATTTTATGGCCGGCAATCTCTAGAATTGTTCAATGTTTATGCTAATGCATGCATATATCTCACCCCAGAGTGACATTTGTATCTAAACAAAGACAATATGGCTAGCAATTCATCTTCTAGAATGCCTTAAAAACAGAGCAGGCAGGGGCTCTGCCATAAAATGGACCTTTTGTCCTCAGGAAAAGTGACAACTTGACGTTAATGGCTTAATGGCATAAACTTTGGTTGAGGATTAAGAAAGTGCACTTGCAATAAAGTTTTACAAGTTTGAAAAAAGAGAAGCACTATTGATGAAATGCAGAAGAGGCAGGGGTTCTGCCGTGAAATGGACCATTTGTTCTCAGGAAAAATGATAATTTGATATTCATGCTCAACCACTTTTTGCTGATCATTACAAAAGTATGATGAAACTTTAAAAAAAAAAAAAAAAATCTTCAATCCCAGATTTTGAACAAAGTCTTTAACGTGACTGATGTCATTTTCTTTCAAACACAACAGAATTTAATTCAACAAGAAAGTTTAATTAAAAATATTGCTGCACAACCAAAAAGTTTAAATGTTGATTCTGCCTTTAATTAATTTGTTCTTTGCCTAATAACACTTAAAGACTGTTACGTTTGAAACACTTTCTGCAAAACCACTAAAAGATTTAACATCTCTTAATTTTTGTAATCTAAAATGCATTTTGTACTTCTTGTGATATCGCCTAGTAATTTTCATTATGTTACTCCCCTCTCCCTTCCCCCTTATTCCCTCCCCCTCCCTTCAGCGAAAATGCATTGCATAGCTATTATCTAATTTGACTAGTAAAAGGTTGCATATGGAACAGAATTGTGTTGAGATGTACAACACTTTTTTTTCTGAATACCTTGCAATTAATGGCAGAAGTTCTGTACATTTGACTGAAAACTTAATTGTCTACAGCCAGCCTACAAAATATGGGAAGGCTTCCAACCATGACTTTTAATATGTCAACATCGTAAAAGTGGAGATCCCAGATAGCTTGTTATTGGGGGGAAAGAGGTGGGTCTGGACCCTTGGGGTAGAAGTAGCAAGAGGAGCAGGGGTGTCATTCAGCATGTATTAAATGTTATATATTATATGACAATCACACAAACAAATTTTGGCCATGCAATTTGATTTTTTAATTGGAAGAAAGCAATTTTGGCAATTTCTTTGATCATTGGTCACCTTCCTATAATACAGTAAATGTAAATGCATAAAGAATACATGTAAATACATAAAGAATACATGTAAATACATAAAGAATATATGTAAATACATAAAGAATAAATGTAAATACATAAAGAATACATGTAAATACATACAGAATAAATGTAAATACATACAGAATAGATGTAAATACATAAAAATAGATGTAAATACATGGAGAATAGATGTGAATACATAAAGAATACATGTAAATACATAAAGAATACATGTAAATACATAAAGAATACTTGTAAATACATAAAGAATAGATGTAAAAACCTAAATAGATGTGATTACATAAAAATAGATGTTAATACATCAATAATAGATGTAAATACAGAAAGAATACATGTAAATACATTAAGAATACATGTAAATACATAAAGAATATATGTAAATCCATAAATAAAATATGAAAATACATAAAGAATAGATGTGAATACATAAAAATAGATAAAAAAAAAAATAAATACATACAGAATAGATGTAAATACATAAAGAATAGATGTAAATACATAAATAGATGTAAATACATGGAGAATAGATGTGAATACATAAAGAATACATGTAAATACATAAAGAATACATGTAAATACATAAAGAATAGATGTAAATACATAAAGAATAGATGTAAAACCTAAATAGATGTAATTACATAAAGAATAGATGTAAATACATCAAGAATAGATGTAAATACATAAAGAATACATGTAAATACATTAAATACATGTACATACATAAAGAATAGATGTAAATCCATCAAGAATAAATGTGAATACATAAAAAATAGATGCAAATATATAAAGAATAGATGCAAATACATTAAGAATAGATGCAAATACATAAAGAATAGATGCAAACACATAAAGAATAGATGTAAATACATAAAGAATAGATGCAAATACATAAAGAATAGATGCAAATACATAAATACATATGAATAAATAGATGTAAACACATCAAGAATAGATGTGGATACATAAAAAATAGGTGTGAATACATAAAAATAGATGCAAACACATAAAGAATAGATGCAATTACATAAAGAATAGATGTAAATACATCAATAATAGATGTAAATACAGAAAGAATACATGTAAATACATTAAGAATACATGTACATACATAAAGAATAGATGTAAATCCATAACTTAAATATGAAAATACATAAAGAATAGATGTGAATACATAAAAATAGATGCAAATATATAAAGAATAGATGCAAATACATCAAGAATAGATGTAAATACATAAAGAATAGATGCAAATACATCAAGAATAGATGTAAATACATAAAGAATAGATGCAAATACATAAAGAATAGATGCAAATACATAAATACATATAAATACATAAATAGATGTAAATACATCAAGAATAGATGTGGATACATAAATGAAGAATACATCAAGAATAGATGCAAATACATAAAGAATAGATGCAATTACATAAAGAATAGATGCAAACACATAAAGAATAGATGCAAACACATAAAGAATAGATGCAAATACATAAAGAATAGATGTAAACACATAAAGAATAGATGCAAATAAACAAAAGAATAGATATAAATACATAAAAAAAGAGATGACCACAACAAGTAACAAAATCTTTCTGACCCTGACAGAACTCTCGATTAATTCAATCCTTTAAGCCACTCCAACATGATTCATGCTCTCAATTAATGAGTCCTAAGAACTGAACCATACAATTCCAGGCAGCTGAACATACCACCTCACATCTCCGAAGACCACTTCTGGCAACGCTCAAATTCTCCTCTTTCCCAGAAAATCACGAAAATCCTCTTCTTTAAATTCAATTGATGATTCTCACATAATTAACAATCGACCGAGTTTACCACCCTGGTCTATAATTGGCTATTGACAACTACACTTCGAGACGTTGAGTGAGATTGCGGAAAAATTCTCTTCCTTAAAAGAGACACCACTTACGGCAAGGTTGAATTATGAATTACTATGTCAAGCAACATCTTATAATTCAATTGGAGAGGTGAGTTTAATTAAGAAAATATGACCCAACTTTGTGACCTACTTTTCCACCAAAATTTTAACACGATGCTTGAGACACAAACACCAAAAAAATAATAATAATTTCTTCACGTGTGAAGAAAAGACTGAAAGTCAGCCCGTTATTTGATATTTATGAAAAAGGTAGGTAATGGAGCACGAAAATGCTGGCTTCCTTAAATTGACGTTCAACTTGCAAGGAATGATTCCAACATGTATTTTCTTCAAAGGACCTTGAAGTGCAAATTTAGACAGATATGCAGCCTCTAGTTTTCATGATATTTAATAACATTTGTCCATTCAGAAATTGTGATATATCATTAGTCCATACTGATTTAGGTGGAATTTCAGACATGCCTTGAATCAACAAATTAAATAGACTGCTACAAATCTGAATTTTAAAGGATGAGTTTTAATTATGTTCTGAAAAAAGCCAATGTAATTGTCTGTGCATGTTTTTCATGGTATGAACAGTGGCACAAGTAAAGTCCTGGGGGCACATGGGAAATTTGGTGTTCAGGCCCTATAACAAACATATCACAGGGGCCATTGCTTGGGGTCCCACAAATTTTTGCTCGGACCCGTGAGGTTTACCCAGTTTCATTTCCACCCAATGTTACATCACTGCTGGGTATGAAAGAAGGTATGAATATGTTTATAGATATGTTAATTTTGATATCAGTGATATCAGTCTGTGCAAAAATCTGTAGATATCTGTACTGTACATAGATTTACAATAAGCTGTAATATTCAGAACTATTTACTACTGTGTTTGATATAGGATAGGGTATATGATAGCAAGATCTATAAATTGTGCACATTGTTTAAAACCAAAAATATTTTTGGATTAACTGCACAGTACAGCCCAGATCACCCTTTCAAGTTTTGCATTCCTAGGATAAAATTGTCATATATATGTAAACAAATTTTCGTAGACTTGACCAACCTCTCCAAATATTGGGGGAGTGACAACAGCAACAGCCCTAAATTTACACTTCAAAGAATCTGTTAATTAAAGTCAAATAAGATATTTGAACAGAAAAATTATTTATAAATATTGACATCCTATTTAAAATCATAAAGTATCAATGAAGAAAAGTGCAGCTTTAATCACTGATTGCACACTGGCCATGATGTGATTGAAAATGTCCTACACATATTTTGTAGACTCTCTGGCCAGTGGCCAAACCAACAGTATTTAACTGGCCTCACACTCGTAATTTTGACCATATGTAATCAGGTAACAAACATATTTCATTGTAATTTCAAAATCAAAACAGAGGCAAAAGCCAGCCATTTGGATTGGGGGAGGGGAAGGGGGAGGGGGAGCGGGAGTTGCAGAACGGAAACATATTGATGAAGTATAATTTTTTCCAAAAATATGTCAAAATAGCGATCTTTGAACTGTTTAAAGATAAATTTTACTAAAGCGCAAAAAAGGCCATTGCTTCAAAATCTAAACCTTTTAGCAAATTTCTGGACCTTTTAGCAAAATTTCTGGACCTTTCAGCAAAATTTCTGGACCATTTAATTTAACCTTTGTATTGTATCCATTATGGTGCAACATCTTTTTTTCCGCACAAAATGAAAAATCTAAAATAAGATACACAGTACCTACAATATTTCTGTTTTATCAGCTTTTGAGGGAATACTCCCATGAATTTTCATTTCATATACACTGTATAATAGTCTAAGAGAATTACTAAAGAAACAAATTAGTATTAAACCATGTAGATGTCTTATATTCCATGAAGGAGTTATCTTTCAAAGATCTTTTGCCTTTGTGTTGAAAAGTCACTTTAAAGTGTACAGCGCGATACATGTACTTGTACATCCAAGACAATGTTTCAGTATTTCGTTGCAAATCATTGGCCTTCTTTCTAAATTATTAGGAACATTTTTGTTTAATTATTGAGAAGGGGTATAACTTAAAGGATTAGTTAAGGGGTCAAGCAAGTCTATCTTATATTGAAAGAGGACTTCAAAAGAAATAGAATGGCGAAGAAAGCATGCAAAATCTTATTCCGTTAAAGAGATATTCAAGTTCAAAGTTTGGTATCATTTCTGTAAAACATCTTGAATCAGACTAGTTGTGATGTCACAGACTTAGATTCCTCAAAATCTGTATGTATTTTAAAGAAAGTTTATTTAATTTTTTACTATTTAAATTATATTTCCTCAAACTTTCTTCCAAAGGTATATGATAAATACCCTTCCTAGATTCAGTTTTACAACTTTTTTGACATATCCCATGGTTTTTAAGCCACAAAATCGCAGGACAAAATATGATAGACTACATACAAAATTTGAGGAATCTGAGGCTATGACATCACAACTGGGCTGATTTCAATTGTTTCTACCAAAATGATACCAAACTTTAAACTTAAATATCTCCTTAACGGGATAAGGCTTTTGAATGCTTTCTTCACCAATTTGTTTCTTTTGAAGTCCTCTTTAATATAAGATAAACATGCTTGACCACTAAACTATTCCTTTAAATAAACTTCACCAATTTTTTAAGGGAAGGGAGATTGTTCATTTCAAGGGACACCAGCTGATGCATATTTCAAACATTCCCACAAAACTTTTAGCTGAAAAAACAGTCTATAATCGCAAATATGAACTTTGGTACATCTATGTATCCTTTAATCATACTGGAGTTGGAAGTAATTATCAAATTTCCCAGTTCTGAATAAAGGTGTCAAAAATCTTTCCATGAAAAATCGCGACACAAATAATTTTAATGTAGTAAATACATCTTTACATACTTCCCTCCTTCACAATTTAATGTCCTTTTTATGGCACATAGAGTACATATTTACCACATATATTGTTGTTTACTCAAGAAATCTTAAAAAATATATATTATATTATTATTTTTATTTTTTATTTTTTTCCAGCAAAATTCGATTTTCCCACAGAACTGTAGATTTTTTTCCAGCTCCGAATCAAACTATGTATTAATGACTTTGCTGTATTGTATATATAATTGTCTTTCTTGATGATCAATGCTATCATCATACATATCAAAAGAGAATAAACATAGAGTAAAGAATGTTATTCATCTTTATAGGCATGAACAAATTGGCTGAATATGCCAAAATTCTCCAAAGAAATAACAAAAGAATTTTACAATGCTTAAAAGATGCCATAATAACCATAAATTAGAGATACAGAGCCAAGAGCAATATTCTCTTAACTCTTGACTTTTTCTGCATTGGTTCAATTAAAAG
Source organism: Chiridota heheva (assembly GCA_020152595.1). Lineage (NCBI taxonomy): Eukaryota > Metazoa > Echinodermata > Holothuroidea > Apodida > Chiridotidae > Chiridota > Chiridota heheva. The sequence continues at coordinate 401,658 of JAIGNY010002308.1, forward strand.
AATATTGTATTAGATGTGACAATGTTAATTGTCAAGAATTTTTTTATCCTAAAGGATGCTGGAGGTCTCTTCTATGATAAGATTCATTTTAACTCAAATTTACTAGCTGATCAAATCTTCAACATACTAAGATGGCATGGAAAAATGTCAAAAAATTCTTAATTTATTTAAGTGGTTGAGCATGAGGTTTGTATAAATTTCAGTATTACCCAAAGGTGAATATGTTTGGTATAACCTTTTCCAAAAGTCATTAATGCTCTGACTAAATATACTGTGCCTTAACAAAAAAGCTAAGTATAGTTAATTCTAAACATCTATCAGACAGCAATCTTTCTTTTTTTTATGATCATATGCAAAAAGTTATAAAATTGTGAGAAATACAGCCCTGGTTTAGATTGTGAATACACAGTATTTACTTTCCATTTCTTACCATATGGTATAGCTGATCAAAAACTGAGAATTATATGAAATGTTTACATCATTTATCAATTCTTTTCATTTTCTTCCCAGAATTAAGTCCCTGAAAATAATGACAATGAATATCTGTTCCTCGTAGATATGGAATTGATAAGCTCTCTAGGCCTGTTACATATTGAAAGAAGATTATACAACAATGGATTCAAGTTTCAACCAAAAAAAAATAAGAGATATAATCTCAATTGACTGATGCCAAAATTTGCAAAAGTGGCCTAAAAAAATGTTTTAACTAGAACGGTAAATACCGTCATGGTTTGCATGCCCATGCAAATTGACACCCATGTCATATGACCTGGCCAGTTATAAAATGGCATCTCACACTAAGTCCCACATGGCATCCCATGTCCCACATGGCATCCTATGTCCCATATGGCATCCAATGTCCCACATGGCATCCCATGTCCCACAAGGCATCCCATGTCCCACATGGCATCCCATGTCCCACATGGCATCCCATGTCCCACATGGCATCCCATGTCCCACATGGCATCCCATGTCCCACATGGCATCCCATGTCCCACATGGCATCCCATGTCCCACAAGGCATCCCATGTCCCACATGGCATCCCATGTCCCACATGGCATCCCATGTCCCACATGGCATCCCATGTCCCACATGGCATCCCATGTCCACATGGCATCCCATGTCCCACATGGCATCCCATGTCCCACATGGCATCCCATGTCCCACATGGCATCCCATGTCCCACATGGCATCCCATGTTTCACATGGCATTCCATGTCCCACATGGCATCCCATGTCCCACATGGCATCCCATGTCCCACATGGCATCCCATGTCCCACATGGCATCCCATGTCCCACATGGCATCCCATGTCCCACATGGCATCCCATGTCCCACATGGCATCCACGTCCCACATGGCATCCCATGTCCCACATGGCATCCATGTCCCACATGGCATCCCATGTCCCACATGGCATCCCATGTCCCACATGGCATCCCATGTCCCACATGGCATCCCATGTCCCACATGGCATCCCATGTCCCACATGGCATCCCATGTCCCACATGGCATCCATGTCCCACATGGCATCCCATGTCCCACATGGCATCCCATGTCCCACATGGCATCCCATGTCCCACATGGCATCCCATGTCCCACATGGCATCCCATGTCCCACATGGCATCCCATGTCCCACATGGCATCCCATGTCCCACATGGCATCCCATGTCCCACATGGCATCCCATGTCCCACATGGCATCCCATGTCCCACATGGCATCTCATGTCCCACATGGCATCCCATGTCCCACATGGCATCCCACCCCATGTTCCACATGGCATCCCACCCCATGTCCCACATGACATCCCATCCCATGTCCCACATGGCATACCACCATATCTCCCACATGGCATCCCACCCATGACATCCCATGTCCCATGTGGCATTCCATTATATGTCCCACAGGACATCCCATCCTATGACCCACATAGTATTCCACCTTATGTACCACATCCCATGTCCCAAATGACATCCCACCTCATGTCCTACATGGCATCCCATGCCTTGTCCCACATGGCATTCCACCATATCTCCCACATGGCATTCCACCATACAGTGTCTCACATGGCATTCCACCATATGTCCCACATGGCATTCCACCATATGTCCCACATGGCATCCCACGCTATGATCCACATGGATCCCATCCTAGATGTATGTCCCACATTAATCCAACCATATGTACCACATGACATCCCTCCCTATGTCACACATGGCATCCCTCCCTGTGTCCCGCATCAGTGGCTTCCCACCTGATGTCCCACAATATGTTCCACATGGTATCCCTCCCAATGTCCCAATGACATCCTACTTTATGTCCCACATGGCATCACATCCTATGTCCCCATGGCCTCCTACCCTATGTCCCACATAGCCTCCTACCCTATGTCACACATGGCATCCTACCTTATGTCACACATGGCATCACATCCCATGGCCTCCTACCCTATGTCCCACATAGCCTCCTACACTATGTCACACATTGCATCCTACCTTACGTCACACATGGCATCCTACCTTATGTCACACATGGCATCCCAACCTGTCACACTCTGTGTTACTCGTGGCATCCCACCATATCCCACATGACATTCTACCCTGTTCCACATGGCATCCCACCCCATGTCCAACATGGCATCCCACCCCATGTCCCACATGACATCCTATAGGCTCCATAAGAAGTCTCATCCTAGCTATCAGTCCCTGATTGAGCATACTATGTATGAAAGTGTCAGTTCATATAATAACTTATATGCAAATGACTTGTTGAAATGGGGTGGGACGCCATGTCCCACATGACATCCCATACCATCCCATGTCCCACATGGCATTCCATCACATGGCTTTCCACCCTGTGTCCTGCATGGCATTCCACCATATATCCTACATGGCATTCCACCCTGTTCCACATGTCATCCCACTCCATGTCCCACATGGCATCCCACCTTATGTCCCACATGACATCCCATAGGCTCCATAAGAAGTCTCATCCTAGCTACTGTATCACAGTCCCTGATTGAGCACACTACAGTATGTATGAGAGTGTCAGTTCATATAATAACTTATATGCAAATAAGTTGTTGAATAAGAAAAAAAAGTCAAATAAGTCAAATAGCTATGCCTGATATAGCCCTTGGTGTATACAACATGGTAAATATTATATCATATGTCCCTCATTGCCCCCATCCATGTCCCACATGGCATTTCCCCTTAAGTCCATATGCAGTTACATTCTGTCACGCTCCCTGACTGAGCATACTAAATAAAAACAGTCTGGTCAGGTCATATACTGTAGTAACTTTATGCAAATGACCACAATAATAAAGGCGGAGTTTATTAATCATGCCGGATACAACCATTGGTGCTCAAATATTTTGAAGAATTTTAAGGATTTTAAATCTCAAGTGCTTACAAGAGAGACTTGACAATCTCTGAAGAATATTGCAAAATTATATTATTTTACAGTTATCTTCTAAGAAAAAATCAAATGTTTTGTAAACTTTTTAAAGAAACTAGTCTTCAATCCTGTCTTAAGTATCTCTGAAAAACTTGAACATTTTATAAGGAAATTCTAACCTTCCGTAAGGATATCTGAAAAAACTTTTAACTTTTTCTGAGAAACTTTGAAGAAACTTTAACATTTTCTGAGGAATTCTCAAAAAACGTTAACATTTCTGAGGAAATCTCAGGACAATTCTGTCGCCGGCCGGCCAGCCGGATGGACGGACAGAAGGCTGGACGGACGTAATCACCATTACATAGGTTCGCATTATGCTTCGCATGCGAACCAAAAAACCAATGAATTTGCTAACCCCTTAGCAATTCTGCATAATTTGCTTTTTAAACAGATTTTCAAACCAATTAAGCTCTTGTGTACTATCTAGCTATCACATTCTCATCAAGAAAATTGTACGGAAGATGAATAATAGTGCCATCAAAACAAAATTATTCAATATTTTTGAAAATCAAATGCTATCTCATAATTACTACTTATTATCTGATAACTACAACTTACTAACTCAAAATTATGACTTAGTGACTTGTATTTACGAGATAGCAATTGGTTTTTATTTTCAAATTGTTTTTTTTTTTTTCTTGTTTTTTTTCAATGGCACCATAAAATTGCCAAAATCTATTAAAAACCATGAAATAACAAAGCCAAATTGGCCACTTAACAGAACAGGCTTTAACATACAAATTTATGGTGCCATCTGGGAGGGAGCCGCCAATTCTGACAGTGCTTTCAGGATCTTTTAACCATACCACCAGGGCCGCAATTCCCGGGAGCCAGGGGACATTTCCCCACACTTTTTAGCAGAATTTTACAAATTCAGTACATTTTAGGGAAAATTTGCCTCTTGTCCCCACTTTTTGGATAAGAGGCCATGTCCCACCCCCCACTTTCCAAATGAGAATTATGGCCCTGCATACTACCAATCAACATTTAAAGATAAATGGACAGGTATAGGTACCATTAGCTACATTTATTTAAAATCCACTAAAAAACATGAAGAAAGCAAAACATTTCATCAAAATTGGTTAAAAATTTATTGCTTTACAGATTTTTGAAGATTTTATGCAAATATGGGAAAAAATATTTTTGGTTACTTTTTGTCATGTATGAACGGAGAGGGGGGGGAGGGGGAGCATACTTTTACTATCTGTTTTCTTCTGTAAATCCATTGTTTCTTAACCCTCTGTCATTTCTCTTTGACAAAAGGGAGATAATTCTAATGAAGAAAATGTAATCTTTATCATAGAGAAGCCCCCAACCTCAAGTGAGGGAAAGTATTTTGAACATTTTCACTGTCTAAAATGAAGGGAACAAGTATAGAGAAAAACAAAAGCATTTTGAGGTGTTTTCCTTTTCATACATCATAGTTTTTCAATAGATTAAAAAAAATTCAAACTATCCTAATTTGAAAATTACATTCTTCAAACCTTAAAGACCATTAATTTACTCAGAATTTAATGCTCTTTTCGATGATGATGACGACGATTATAATAATAATATTGATAATAGCATCTGTAATGCGCCATCTATCTAGGCTATTCCGAGGCGTGGTACACAAAGAAAACCTAATTATTATACAGCAAAAAGTACTTGTACAATGATATAAGTACATTAAACATAAACATTGTAAGCAGATTTAAAAAGATACATTTTAAGATTGTTCTTAAAAATAATCAGTGAATTACAACAGCAAGTCTTTATGGGAAGAGAGTTCCATAATTTTGGTGCACAAGAAGAAAAGCTCTGTAGCTGTTGGAGCAAACAGTCATAGGTGCTGTGAGAAGAAATTTATCTGATGATCTAAAAGTCCGAGTTGGCGTGTAGGGAATGAGGAGTTGGTCGATGCAAGATGGTGCTAGTCCATGAAGCGATTTCCAAGTGAGAAGAAGAATTTTGAAGTGGATTCGTTGGTGGTAGGCAACCAATGAAGGTGTTTATATGAACGAATTTGCGAGTTTTAGATAGAACATGTGCAGCAGCGTTTTGAGTGTGCTGAAGTTTGTCAAGGAGATTATTTGAAATTCCATACAAGAGTGCATTTCCATTAATCGAGTCGTAAGGTGATGAGGACATAAACAGGAATAGCTGCAGTGTCTTCTGTACAGGTTATACTGGTTATGAACAAAACGTTTGTACCTGTCCATAGACATTTACAGACACTCTCTCATCCTTTTCAACGTTGAAACTGAGGATAGAAATGTGAGTACCCGAAATAAAAACTGGGCCCATACCAAATCATCTTGAATTGGTTTATGATGTCAAATTAGCATAGCATGGTATGTGCTTTGTAGCAGCTGTTGGAACACAAGCCATGGAATCTATAAACTTGACCTAGCTCAAACCAAAAGTGCATATTTTCAAATTAAAATAATTCCAAGGGAGTCCAGTAAGAATACCATAAATCTATTGGGAATAATACAAACCCTGGCACTACAGGATGTGTAGATCTGACCTTCAAATGGTATGTTTCACAGTCAAGTATATGACATCTTTAAGGAAAGACAGTGATAAAATTAATATTCCTAACTTTTCTTTGCCCAAGAAAACAGTGCGGGCATTAATCTCCCCCGGAAGCTCCCCTAGTGGTCTCTACCATTGCTGACGAAGAATGAAGTTTTAAGTCAAACATATTTTTTGTAAATGACTGGTATCAGACTGCTGTAGTGATATATAGTAATGAATGTAGGATCTACTGGAAAAGCATTTGTTTTCCTTTCTCATTTTGACATAGTGACGAATGTCTTTAAACACATAAAAAACTAATTATAATATGTTAATTTTCCTCATTTTCTAAATGACACTAACACAAGAAACACTGATACTTGTTAACCATGGTATTATTTGCAATTAAACTTGCGTATTTGAACATTCATCTCATCACTGTCAAAACAAAAACTACTTTTGCACATTTGCCACTACAGTATATCAAAACAGTAAAGATATAATCACAGCTTAAGTTTCCTCATAGTTCTTTTATATTTTACATGATTCTTTATAATTTTTTATATTTCCATAATTTTTTAATTCTTTTATATTTCTGATGATTTTTTTTTTAAATTTGTTTTCAAATTTCCTTATAGTTCTTTTATAATTCATGATTAGTTTTATATTTCACATGATTTTTCAAATTTCCTTATAATTCTTTTATATTTCACATGATTTTTTTCAAATTTCCTTATAATTCTTTTAAATTTTACATTATTTTTTCAAATTTCCTTATAATTCTTTTATATTTCACATGATTTTTTCAAATATATAAGTCACTTGGCAAAACAGCATTTAGAGGGTAACTGTGATTTATCATCTGAAAAAGACTAGTTTAAGATTGGTTTTTTATACAATATTGATATTACTTATTATTGCCAAGATGTGTGTGGCATCATTCTTCCAAAGTGCAGACTATCTTTGCCATAAATTTTAACAACAGATTCACATAGGAATTGGGTATAATTCCCCCCTCTCCCCCTTATCTCAAGACGATCGCACCTTCCCTGTTCCATTTTTTCTTCTCATTTGGAAACTGGAGATGAAATTGCAGAATGATATTAAATGAAAAATTTTTCACAAGTGACAAAACAAAATTGGGGGATTCTTGCCACCCTCTCCCTTTCCTGAGAGATATACCATTCCTACGCCACTGTTTTAAAACAACTTGTAACATCTTTACAACTCAAAATCTCCTGAACAGAATAAGATATTGAATAGTTTCTTAACAGTTCTGTTTGTTGTATGTTTTTTCTATCATACAATAAACATGTCTTACCATTAAACTAGTTCTTGAGGTGTTAACTCGGATCAATAGCTTGTCTTAATGACAAACTCACGTAACTCCAGACAGCCATTCAACCAGACAATCTGACATCACATATTCAGACTTCCTGAATATCAACTAAGATCCGGCAAGTGAACTGGTTCCCAATTAGAAGCAATAGATGAACTGTACCGGAAAAAAAAAAAATCATCCCATGAATTTTCATTTTATTTCTATGTGGATTATTAAAGAAACAAAATTGAAAAAACAACAAAAGAATATTCGACTATTCAAATAAATTTTCATTTCATTTGTATGATAAAAGATTATTAAAAAAACAAAATGGTGAAAAAACAACAAATGTCAGAAGGACAGTATGCTCGACTATTCAAAGCTAGTATAGAGAATGGGCTTATACATTTTCATTGCATTTGTATGGTAAAGGATTATAAAGTATGTACAGTAGCTCAACTATTAATAGAGAATGGGCTTATAGAGAGAAGTATATACAGAAATAGGTAGCAAGGTCAGATGATTTCAAATTACTTGAGCTTTGAAAGATGCACTTACATTTTCATTGCATTTGTATGATAAAGGATTATTAAAGAAACAAAATGGTGAAAAAACAAGAACTGTCGGAAGGACAGTATGCTCGACTATTCAAAGCTAGTATAGAGAATGGGCTTATAGAGGAAAGTACATACAGAAATAGGTAGCAAGGTCAGATGATTTCAAATTACTTGAGCTTTGAAAGATACACTTAAATTTTCATTTGTTAAAGTGGCCCTGCCATGGGGTCCGAAACTTAGGTTGAATATGTTAATTGGGTTAATTGATTTGCAAAAATATAACTTTTTCTGCACAAAATCAAACCGATTGCGAGAAAATCGCAAAAGGAAAATGCATTTTTTGTCACCTTGACAAAAAAAAAACAGAATAAGGCTCATTACGCAATAACGTCATTTTGGGAATGCCTGTATGTAAACAATGCATCAATGCCATGTATAACATGTCGTCTGCCATTGAAATTTCACAACCAGTATCGATAGCATCTCTGTTTGTTCTTCTAAAATATAACATTTTCCAAGCAAATATTAAACAAAATGCCGCAGCGTTGTGTAGTTGGAGGATGCAGTAATATAAATTCTCAAAACAAAACTCGTTTATCAATGGCAACTAAACAAGACAATTCTGGACATGTTTTGTGCACTTTACATGAAAGAGTTTTCAGGGCTTACCGTGTTATATTCAGCTCACGCCAGATTGTTACCCCTATTCTGTTCGATTTAAACAGTAGCTTAATCGCATCGTCTCTGACATAAAATTTTTACCATTTCAGGAGTAACACAAATTCAAATGAAAGAAACAGAGATAGAAAAAAAAAAAGACTCAGTGGGATTTAAACTCATAACCTCTTGCTCAAAAGACGAGGCCATAACCAACTGGGCTACTTAATCAGTTGAAAATTTGTATAATTTATTTTATATATTGTGTGGAATATGATCGAAGGAAGAAAAATCGATAAAATAGAACTGAATTGTAATTATTGTGTCCATACGTCAAGCTGTTAAAAAGTAAACTAATAACATTTTTACAATTTCTTCAAAAACTTTCAATTCAAGTGCCAAAACGCAAACGGATTGCGTGAATGAACTATTCAGTTCACGTAGGCCTGTTGACTACATGTACATGTAAATGTCAAGCGACAGAGACTTGAACATTGATAAATAAAACTTCATATTTCCGTTAGACTATAGAACCGTGTAAGGGCCTGTGTAAAGGGTGTAAGCCTGATTCTTCTTTCTTGTCTGCAAGCAGTTCAAATTTAAAAGGAACAACATCCCTTCATTATGAGAATGTTCTTCATTTATTTCCAAATCATTTTAATCATAGCTTGAACTTGAAGATGACAAATTAAGATCTAAACAGCCCAAAAAACTTTTGCAATCAGATGCTGTTTGTACGTAGTTGGTATGTGTGTGATGCATTTTTCATGATCAGCAAAATGACGTAGCAAACTGTTATGACGTCACAAATCCCTTTCAACTTTTTTTCGGAGCAAGCAATAAATGATCATTTTTTATGTCCTTTTTCATGATGAAAATGGACTTCTTTCCAGGATTTCTTGACGGATTATTGAATTCAGGAATACTTAAAACCTATTACAGGTTAAATCTCATTTTTTTTAGAAGGCATGGCAGGACCACTTTAATTTTCACAACATTTTACTACAAGCTTCAAAATATCTTTGAGTTTTCCCAGATGTTTTAAGACCCAGTAACTCAGAAAGGGTAGCAGTCTCTATAACCACAACACCTAGTTCTATCAATTGAACAACAAGGAAAGGACAAGTACTGAACCAATGTCAATAACAGAATGTCATTATGCCCCCTTTCCAACCTGTACCCTCCCCCAACCCCTGCACATTCCGAAAACTACATCCTGGATTGTAATACAACTTCCAATTTAAAAAAATATGTGTGTCAAGCAAAGTCAAGCAGCATGAAATATGTACAATATAATATTAAAGCAAAATTATGCTTAACAATATTGCTTAACAATATTGCTTAACAATATTGCTTAACAATATTGCTTAACAATATTGCTTAACTAGATATTGGAAATGATACAAATCCCCTCAACGCTAATGATGCATATTCTAGACTTTCCCACATTCCATCCCAACCTGTCCCAAATGTCATCCCACGCCTATACCTCATGCATTCACACCTGAAAACCAGATACTGTATGTCATTCCACCACTTGCATGACCCACATGCCATCACAACTGAAATCCAGATGACATCTCCCCACATGCCATTCCGCCCTGTCCCACATGTCGACCCACCCTGTTCCACATGCCAACCCACCCTGTTCCACATGCCAACCCACCCTGTTCCACATGCCAACCCACCCTGTTCCACATACCAACCCATCCTGTTCCACATGCCAACCCACCCTGTTTTACATGCCAATTCACCCTGTCTAACATGCCAATGCATCCTGACCAACATCCCACCCCACCTTGCCCTACATACAATTCCACCCTGTCTCACATGAATTCTCACCCTCATCCTAATTCCTTCAGCTACTTTATCATCATGTCATCTTCTACCGCACATTCTTCTTATTGTTTATATTTCCCAAACCCCTAATTTAACATTCTTTAGAAGCTAGGAAACTTTTATTTGCTTCTTTATTCATGGCAAGACAAACATTTTGATTGCTATTCATGTCAGGAATGTCAATATCATAACACAACTAGAAATGTAAAGTAATAAGCCATATATTTTTGATCTTGGGTAAACCATTTTGCAGCAAAGTCTATTGTTATGCAAATAACCTAATTGTTATGCACACTATACTTCACTATTAACTGTAAACAATGCTCTTCACATATATTGTATGATCATTTGTTTAAGCAAAATCATCATACCCACTTTAATTCAAGAGATACCACATATACAAATATTTTCATTGCTATGCAAATAGGCTAATTAGTATGCACACACAACCCCAAATCCTGCTCAATTGGACAGTACCCATGTCCTCTACCCCTGTGTCAAGTTATTATCTCAGGTTAAATATTTTGTGCATAAGTCTATTGTTATGCAAATAACCTACTTAATATGCACACTACACCTCACCATTAGGTGTAGATAATGCTCTTCACATATATGATCATTTGTGCGAGCAAAATCCCCACATCCACTTTAATCTAAGAGATATCATAGATACAAATATTTTTATTGTTATGCAAATTAGCTAATTATTAGGCACACACAAACCCAAATCATGCTCAACTGAACAGTACAAATTTTATCTACCACTGTACCAAGTTGCCAAGTTATTATTTCAGGTTACATATTTTGTACACAAGTCTATTGTTATGCAAATAACCCACTTAATATGCACACTATACCTCATCATTGAGTGTAGACAATGCTCTTCACATATATGATCATTTGTGTCAAACAAAATCCCTACACCCAATTTATATTAAAAGATATCATAGATACAAATACTTTCATTGTTGGGCAAATAAGCTAATTAGTATGCACACACAACTCCCAATCATGCTCATTTGAACAGTGCCCATGTCCTCTGCCCCTGTACCAAGTTATTATCTCAGGTTACATAATTTGCTGTGAAAGTCTATTGCTATGCAAATAACCTACTTAATATGCACACTACACCTCATCATTGAGTGTAGACAATGCTCTTCACATATATGATCATTTGTGTAAACAAAATCCCACTCCCACTTTAATTTGAGAGATATCATAGATACAAATGTTTTCATTGATATGTAAATAAGCTAATTAGTATGTACACACAACCCCAAATCATGCTCAACTTAACAGTACCAATGCCATCTACCACTGTACCAAGTAACAATTTATTATCTCAGGTTAACTATTTCCTACAAAAGTCTATTGTTATGCAAATAACCTACTTAATATGCACATTACACCTCACTATGTGTAGACAATGCTCTTCATATATGTGATCATTTGTGTAAACAAAATCCCCACTCCCACTATAAATCAAAACATATCATAGATACAATTGTTTTCATTGTTATGCAAATAAGTTAATTATAATGCACACGCAACCCCAAATCATGCTCATTTAAACAGTACACATGTCCTCTACCCCTGTGCCAAGTTACATGAATGTATACCATTCATAACTTAGTTATGCGCTCAATTGAAACATTTTGTGTGAAAGTCTATTGTAATGCAAATAAGTTTATCAATATGTACACTTCACCTCCCCAGTACGTGAAGATAATGCTCTTCACATACATGTACATGATCATTTGTGCAAAAAAATCCCCATATCCACTTTAATCTAAGAGATATCATAGATACAAATATTTTCATTGTTATGCAAATAAGTTAATCAGTATGCACACACAACCCCCAATCATGCTCATTCGATCATTACCCATGTCCTCTACCCCTATGCCAAGTTACATGAATGTACACCTCATAACTTAAGTTTTGAAAACTTTAACCAAAAAGTTTAACCAAAAACTTTTAACCAAAACTTTACAAAAACTTTAACCGGACGCCGACGCCGACGGGGGTGGTAGATTAGTTTGACTATTGTCTATATCACATTCTGCTTAGGAGTTTCTATTTTTCAAATGTTGCCAAATTTATCCAAAATTTTCAATAGTTTTACCACCTTTTACTTCAAATTCACCAATTGTTTCAATCTTATGTTAATAAGCATTCAAAAAAAGCATTGAAGTGGGAAGGTGAAATCCTCTCAGTGGGAAGGTACAATCCTCTCAGAGCGGAAGTATGCCTTCCCCTCTTCTCCACGCTCTGTATGCCTCTGTACTGCACTGGTCACTTTTTAACACACCGATGGTGAAATTTTCAAATATAATAACTTCTAAACGGAATAAGATATCAATACGATTTGTCACCTCTTTGTTTTTGTAGTTCCTCTATCATATATATACAAATGAAATTTCATCTAAAAAGAAATTTATAGGCCAGACTTTTTTGTCACCTTTAACAAATATTAGTCATATTGCTAAAGAATACCCCTTCGTACTTTGCATGTACATTTAGGACAATACTTCATACTGTAGCTATTCAACTGGCAAATGCACATATTTACGTCGGTGAGGCCTGAAATTCAGAAGGTAAAAAAACGGTCAATTTCTAACCTTTATAATACATGGGATCCTTTTTTGTGCTGTTTTACGATTTTCAATCAATTTGATAACATGTAGCTTGTGTTGTTGTCTGTAGTGAACTTCTCAATGCAAAGCATATACAATCTACATCAATTATTATTGATTCCACTGTCATACTAACTGCCTAAATGATCCCATTAGCTCAAAAAATTCATACAGGTATAAACTTGCATTCTACTGTTAAACGAACAAAGCATTTTTCTGATTCCTGAAATTCGTAGAAATTTACCTGAGACATGTGCCAAATTGAATCAATTTTTCGAAATTGCCTTCAAAATTATCGGCAAATTTCTATCTTTAAGTGACATTTACAAACAGGTGTTTGAGCACAAAATGTCTTAAAACAAACTCATCGATTCTGGCAAAGATTTTACAGGTTTACATTTGTGAAGCAAAATAATGGAAGATAAAATACATGTAATGTGAACAACAAAAATGGAGACTGAATTCTATGACCTATATAACCTTGGTATATGTCAGGAGAGTTAAGTATTTAAACAGAGTAAAGAAACTGTGATTATACAATCTGAGAAAAGTTTGAATAAAATGGTTTTAATAAGTAACGCAGTTAATCAATTTTAAAAGCAATGCATTAGCAAGAAAGTGAGGATGTGATACTTATGCCACTTCCACACCATACAAGCTTCTGACGTCTATAACCCTACAACTCCCAGGGTGTTCAAAAAGAGCATTCAATACACAGGTGTGGTATTAGGACTCTTTTTCTGTCATGGCCCTCAGGACGCGACGGGTCTAGTATTGTAAATTCCATGCTAAAAATCCGCCATCTTTTAATTGTGAATTATTTTTTTAATTTATTTAATGAAAGGAATATGGACTTCAAATTAAGAGCAATTTATTGTAGAATGTATTTTAATCGTTGGGACACTACAATAAATTTAGAAATGCTAATTCAGCAATTTACGTCCTTGTTTTTATTCGCAAAAATCCTGTAAATTGGCAACGTTGAGAATGCAGACGATAAGTTCGGTGCCAATCCAATATTTTAATAGCCGCCTTTAAAACGTGATATGAAGAATGGTATCATTTAGATATTTTTATGGTTTCAGAAATATAATAGAAAATATTCATTACACCAAAATATTTTTTGAAGAGTCACAAAGAGAGGAGTGAAGGAGGCTAGTCTAACCGGAAACTTCAACAGCCAAGTTAAGAAATTGTTAGCGGGGGTACGTACGCCACTTTCCATCTGCTGAAGTAATCTTGCAACCTGAATCTGAATTTGCATAGGTTATGGTAAAGGTAATGGAAACTTATAGTATAGCGCATATTACTGTATGAACATTCAATGGTGCTTTGCATACTTATAGGTTAAGTCAGCAAAAACCCTTCTAGACATGAACGACAACCAAGCATAACAAGTATGAGGAAAATACAGTTATCAAGTTTAGTAGGCTAAGTTTAGCTTTGGAACAGTTTAGACTTGGTGAATGTATATTAATGTCTGGTGGTCTGGCGGTAAAGCATTTCAATCTTTTAGTTTTTGAGCAGTTAGGGAAAGAAGAAGTATTTACATTCGTTTTAGCATACCGAACTTGGAAATTCAGATATCATGATTATTTCTTGTATCGATAATTACGTTTGGGATAAGGTTATCACTATCAATGGCGATGATTGTTATTGATTTTACATAGCATATGAAAGCAGGTGTTCTTTCTTCTTGTTTTTAGCAGGGGCGATCTCTTATTTATGACGTCTTTATTTCTTGTATCTATTCTATTTTATGATAAATTAATTACTACCTACATCACCTTGTTATCTTTTTTTTGCTTTTCGTTTTTTGAGGAAACTGACTGAGGGCCGGTTTCAGATTAGGAAGGACAGATTGACAGAGGCAGGTATGAGTTAGAGGCACCCCCGAAAAGGGTTTCCCGATTGCTTTAATTTGATGACAAATTGTGAAATTATTAACATAAAATTTAAATTTTGCTGAAATTTGGTTTGATTTTGGCAACAGTTCCTGAAAATTTCTTGAAATTGACAGTGCTTTCCTAGAAAGTGAAGAATTTTCCTAGAAATTGAAGAAAAATTGCCGGAAATTGAAGATTTCACAAACATGCAGGAAATTTCTCGGAAAATAAAGGATATTTCCCAAAATTTGACTGAGATTTCCCTTAAAAAACAAATGAAAGTTTCGCAGCAATTCAAGAAAATGTCTGAAAATTAAAAAAATACTAAAAATGAAGAAAATTTCCTGAAAATGAAGAAAAATTCCTGTAAATTCAAGGAGAACTATCCATGATTTTTCCCAAGTAGCATGGGCAAAATGATACAGGCTTATTTTAAAATTGCATTGCTTTGAAAATTCATAATGGCTCCCATGCACGCATGGCCGTGATGATAAGAACTTCGTATCCAAAGGTTTTTAGTTCTATATTGTAGAGTGGTCAAAAAAAAAAATCAATAAAAGCCTCAACCAAAGTAAAGGATACTTGGTCAAAAATGGGAGTATTTTTGGTGCAAACTGTAAAAGGTTTGGTCCAAAATTAATGATAGCTCAGTTGATACGATTGCAAAAAATACCACACTTGGTTCAATAGATATTTCAGTTAATTATTTTTATGGCTTCCACAGAATTTTTGGAGGTGAGGGGGAGGCTAAGGTCCCAATAGCAACCCCCTTAGACACGTCACTGCTTTACTATCAATGCAACAAAATTTAATGCCACGACAGCAATTTTTAAAGGGTGTTCTTGTAGAAAGAGGGCGTTTTCATCAATTTCTCTTCATTTTCTACTGTAACATGTTTAATTTTACTGAAAGCGAAAACTTTGGTCTTTCAATTGATGTACATAATTTTTCAGTTGAACATGTAAATATTATGCAAATCATGTCACTAACTTGCATATCTAGTGTCAAAAATTTGAATTAGATAATTTGTCAAGATATTCATGACCAAAAATGAAATAAAAATTATTTTGCATAGTATTGTTTTAATGTTTAGAAGAAAAAATCGTAAAAATCAGCATATTTACCCACAATTTGTGCAAAAAATTTCAATATAACCCCAAACAAAAAACACAATGTTTTAAAAGATAATGTAGTGCTTTCAAATTATACTAAATGCGCCCCTCTAGATTTTGGTATGGTCCTGTTTTTTCTTCTGAAAGGTCATGACGCGACCGCTTGCTAGTAGTTCAAGGGTTATAGTGCACACGCAACATTAGCTAAAATGCTTCAAATTCTAGCAAAAACACCAAAATAAATTACACATTGACTATTTTACAGCATTTGTAAATCTAATATCAATATGCAAATTTTGATGCAAATTTGACGTATTAGAGGCCAACTTCCTTGGTATTTTGTTTTGTGAAGCCTTTTGTTTTTAAATATCTATCATAATTCCTTGAAGCAGTACTGCAAATTCTGACCAGAAGTTTTTGAGTCTTTGGCATGTTCCCAATAAAATTATATTAGGACTTTCCCATCAATTTCAGCAAATAATATAATTTTCAAGAATTACAAAAAGGTTTGGAGCTGTCTGCCCTGTCATACATCACAAATTTAGCATAAATTGAAAATTGATTAAACTTCAATCAGCCATAATTCAAAAATTAAAAGTGCTATTTTAAATTTTTTTTAATGATCTGCTCAGAAATTCAAACTCCATGTGCACAGATCTTTACAACTTGATACTGTATGCATTTCCAAACAGAACAAGATAACAAAGAAGTCTTTCCACAGTTTTGTTCGTCTTGTACATTATTAGTTCTCTATCATACAAACTGTATCTGACAAAAGAGCTGGAAAGAATCAATGGTTCCTGCGATTATAACCATGGGAAAATCGGAAATTCGTGCGATGATTTCTTGAGAAACCACAGTTTATGTGGTAAATACATTTAGGTATATAAAGATGTATTCACTACATTAATATTATTTCGGTCGCGATTTTTCGTGGGAAGATTTTCGACACCTGTATTCGGAACCCTGGGAAATTTTATAATTAATTCCAACTCCATCTGACCACTTAATGCTTGGAATGAAAATTAGTATTTAAAGATTCATGGACGACAACACCTTTCCCGAAAGTCCTTTTACCGCAAAGACACTTAACAGCTTAGGCTCCTTAAGTGAATTAGGTGATGGCAGATTCTGCAGGAAACAGTGGTGCAGCCATGCAGCAATAAAAAGGTGAAGGGTTCCGAGAGGTCCTACACCCTCCTCCCAAGATGAAGTGTTCAAATTTAGCCCACTTCTGTGGGCAATTTTGTTAGATTTTTAAAAGCAAACAATATATAAAAAACAAGATTATCCCAATTTTCTAAAATTTCCTCAAAAAAATAGAGGGGAGGGGGACCATCCATTCTCACCGCCCGCCCCTCCTCCCCATGGCTATGCCACTGAATGGAAAGCTCAACATCATACTGTACAATATATCCCCCGGCAAAGAGATGTGAGGGCAAGGTGAAATCCATAAACCATGTTCATGCACATCATTGATACATGAAATATGAAAAAGTAAATGCAATATTTTCTTTAACCAAAAGTTAAAAAACAATTAACAGTTTGTTGAGGTTTAACGGCACTGCAACAGTCAGTTAACAGAATTATTAACTGAAATTAAGTGAGATACGATGTAGGAATAACTTCCCTAGGAAAACAGTAAAAAACCTTCTTTGAAGGAATCATGTGTACAGTATATGACGGATAATGTACACTACAATGCAAATTAGGGTGTGTCACCTTTCATCCAATCACATAGCAGAAAACAAAACCATGTGATTAGTTTTCTTACCTGCGCTTTTCTGATGTATACCAGCGGTTCCTTCTGGTGTTCCAGATCTGAGTGTTCCTCTGGTAATGATGATCTTTGCAATAGTCGTTTGTATATTTCATTATATAGTTTTTTCTCCCATCCTGAAATAGAAAAAAATAGATACATAAATATTTTAGTCTAGTTGGAATATGGGGTTCCCGTGCACCCCAATGATATATTTTTTTTAAGATATCTTTTTGAAATCTTTAAGATCTCTAGCTTAAGAATTTGTATGTTCCCAAGTCCAAAAATTGTCCCATGGGGTTCATTTAGTGCCATTTTGAAGGTTAACTTGTCGGCCATTTTGGATTCAATAAGGAAGACTAATAACCGGCATAACTTTGGAACTGACATCAGAATGAGACAAATGACCTCTATCAGAGCTATTCTGGGTCCAGGAATCCTCTGAAGAGATTCTTTTGATATTGTATGCTGGTTTTATACCCGAAATATATGAAAATAACACAATTATAGCATAATTTTACTCTCTAATATCTTGAAATATTTCTTTCAGTGTAAACCAAACTTGAAAAATTATCATATTTATTGTCGTTTCTAAAATATAAAATAAACAAATTACGGGGCAGTAAGTTAACATTGAAAATCTGCAAGGGGACAAGAAATTAAATATGGAAAAGGGTCCTACTGCCTTTTCTAAAACATATCCCCCACCCCTCCCCTCTCCCCTTATTTTGATACAATTTGTAGGTCTTTAGTAAAATTTGCGATAATGTGTTCATAATTACTAATGAAATATATATTTCCTACGACATTACTGTGGATGTGGACTTTCTTCAGATTCCTAAATTTCGCATTATGACTGGTGATTGGTGCGTGTGTGGGTGGGGGAGGGTAGAGATGGAGGGAGGGAGGAATGAAGATAGTGAGTTGTTGATAAAAGGTATCGGGTAACTTTTGTTAAAATCCATACATAGGGATACATGAGTTCATGTGTAGAATAGCCCCCTTATTATTAAGCTCAAACTCTGTTTTATCAGGAAATTGTTGGCGACATCACTTGCATAGAATTAGAGGAGCATTATGCTTGGCCATCAGACCACACCAGGGTGACAGGGGTTACACTGCCAATTTTGTACCAGGAAAAGTCATTGTATTTTATCTTTCAATCAGAGATTAATTTTGTGCTTGCGACTGGGCGCATACTCTCTAATGGCAATGTACAGATTTTCTCATAACAAATTCAATGACCTGAACCAAAATCAAAAGGGTTATTGTAATAAAGCATATGATAAATTATGTGACCGCAATAGGTATTGGAGTCCCTCATAAATGACATTTAAATACTCGACACGTGCAGAGAGATTGCCTTAAAAAGTAGATCATCTTAAAAGATCATCTTATCCACAACTATAAGCAGAGGTAACTGTTTTATGTCTTTATTCAAAGCAAGAAGACTTTATCAATTTGAAAAGGGTGAAATAGAACTATGTCCATAGAAATTTGTGTTCATAATTTTCTCAAGATTGAAATTTGAGCTTAGGCCAATTAACTACATATGGTAGGCTATATGCGAAGTTAATTAGTGAGCCGAAACTTTCTCCTAAGTTTTAGGTAATCTTTATACTTTTCTCACTGCTCATATTTTGGTTCTATTTCGTGATCATATATTGAACAATATGAGAAATAAAAAATTAATCATCAAAATTGCAATTTACAGAGGGAACAGGGAGGAGAATATAGGACTAGAATATGAATAGAATATTATCCACTAAAATATTATTCCTATCAGCCTATGATGAAAATATATTCCTACTCTCTTTAAAGTGCATCATTCCAGTTGGTGCTTGTAATAATTTAGTCTTTATTTCATTTTCTAACAGTTAAGATAAAATCCGCCAAACTTGTCAACAAAACGCAAACGTCATAAAAGTCCTGAAGGAAAACATGGGGAATAGTGTGTTCTTCATGTATAAGGCATCAACAAAATTTCACTCCATTTAGCAAAGTAAAAGGATCTCCCACTGACAAGCTAGCTTACCTTCATAGCATTTGTGATAAACAATTGTCAGAACCCCACAATTCCCCATACTGCATGGAAGATGTTTGCAATGGTATACCACATACTCTTTTTAGACAGAGTTGGGTACCATAGAATCTGCTATCAAAGTTTTGTAAAAAAATGCAGATTGTTTGAAAGGCAGTACAACATCAGGTGGTGTGTCAGCGTCACAATTACCTCATAAATCCTTTAGCACACAAATTTTCCCACCAGAATGTATTTTCTGTAGAAGACTTGAGCAGAAATCCTTAGGTAAAACGAGGATGTATTAAATTCCTTGTATTCAAGGACAGTGAGGGGAGATTAAAGGAAGCATCCTGGTAGCAGATTGAGCTTACATGCTTTACATTACTGGGCTTACAAGCCTTACATAGGAAGGTATAGGGAGCGGAAGTCTTAGCAAAAGAGGACAGATTTCACCAGTCCTGTCGTAAAGCATTCAATTTAAAATATGTTAATCACCTACGGGATACAAAGCACATCATGGATGAAGAACAAGACAGGAAAGCTGCTGCACATTTGGCAGCATTGAATGCAGAGGAACGGAATTGTGCAGCTAACATGGCTCTGTCAGCTGTGCATACAGGAGTTAGAGAACAATGGCTTTCCCAATCCAGATTATAGGGGTGACAAACTAAAAGCATGACTTGAAGAACAGGAAATCAAGTAGCTTATTGTGTTTGGCAAGGTCACCCTGGATGACAAAGGCTGTATAAGCTATTATTTAATACACTGTACAATCAGAATTTGCCGGTTGCAGACGCAGTAACGCATGCTTACATGCTTGGATCTACAGACAAGCCTTGGGACACAGCCTTGCTCTCTGCAGTGCAATTCAGTGAGCCTTCAAAGATTCAATGCCTCTTCCCTGGCCTCCCACAGCTGAAGACTTACAGGTGAAAGCTCCATAAGATGTTCTTCTTCCAGAATTGGCAAGATGTTTGAATATCGTCATATCTGCCATGCTCATGTGGAATGTGAGAACAAACGACTTGTGCTCTCAATTAGACAGGTACTGTATGTTTTAAATCTCACCTTTTTTAAATACAGACACATATACCTGATTATCAAAACAAAAATACTGTATCCCTACCTGCCCTGCCCTGAACTGTTTCCCATACCTTTTTATTATATTTAGCAAGAGAGTTTGGGTTTCACATAACAATTATGGTTTTCATGTCAAATAATTTGAAGTACATTTAATGGGCCAGTATCTGTTTTAATCTATAATAAAATTCTCCCCCACCATATTCCACCCTACCTGCATGCACCCTATCTGCTTTACCTGTATCTGATCAGAGTTCTACGATGGTGTGAATGTCACCAGTTGTGGCATATGAAATCTTGTCATTTCGAAAACATTTGTCTGATAATCCCATAGACCTACAAAATGCATGAAAATGAGGGGGAGGAAGGGGAGGGGGGGGGGGAAGGGGGGAGTAAGAAAGGTTCCTCATCTACTTACTTGTCCCTGTGCAGATTTGTTCAATGTTAATTACTGCCCCATAATTTGTTCACTTTTTTTTTTTGACAATGACAATAAATATGATAATTTTTCAAGTTCAGTTTACACTGAGAGATATATTTCAAGAAATTGGAGAGTAAAATTGCACTATAATTGTGTTATTTTCATATATTTAGGGTATAAAACCAGCATAAAATATCAAAAGAATCCCCTCAGAGGATTCCTGGACCCAGAATAACTCTAATAGATGTCATTTGTCTCACGTCAGTTCCAAAGTTATGCCGGTTGTTAGTTTTCCTTATTAAATCTAAAATGGCTGACAAATTGACCTTCAAAATGGTGCCAAATAAACCCCGTGCGACAATTTTCGGACTTGGGAACATACAAATTCTTGAACTAGAGATCTTAGGGATTTTAAAAAGGTATGTTAAAAAGATATATTATTGGGGTGCGCAGGGACCCCATATTCCAACCAGACTATTTTGTCATTATTTTATTTATTTCTTAAAAACAAATTTTATTTAGGGACAGTAGAAAAAGTTACCAAACAGTCAAACCCCAAACTCTGAAAAGTCGTTCCTTTTCTTCTGTACATATTCATGTCCACTCGGATTTATGAATATATAATGAGTTTAAATGTGTCATTTGCCGACGATGATTTCATGGTCAAGGAATGTATAGATGGTCATTTTTGCCAGACTTTTAGTTAAAGGTTGAATAATTATGTTCATTGGTGTTTTAAACTTATCATTGATTAAAAAAAGGATGAATTTTACAGACAAAAAGAACATTACAAAACTGACAAATTTACACTATGAATTTCTCCCATGCGATGTGTGTAATTATTCTCGTAACAGAGTGATTTTTGACTATGTGATGTAGAATTTCCTTTTACACATACTTAATCGTAAAACCTGCCAAACCAGTCAGTCTAGCTTTTCAGCTAGAAATTACCATTAAAAGTATGATATACATCCCACTCCTGTGAAAAACACTAGTCACCCAAACTTAACTCCTCGGAAACGATGAAAAACAACAATTTTGGGAGAAATGCACACTTTTGGATCTGCTTTTAAACCCCCTGAATGTTTTTGCAACAATCTATTTTTTATAACAAAATGTGGGGCATTTTACAACCTTTCCAAATAATCCTCCCTTAAATTTCAAAACCGGCCAAACCAGTCAGGAGCACGGCAAGTTTTAACGTAATTTTTACATTCCCAAAAATCAATTAACTCTCTTTGGGGGGCAAAAGGACCAAATAAACAGAGAACAAATATATCTTAAGTTGTTAATTTTCCAAGTTTAACACAATAACACACCCAGGTCTTCTTCAAAATCAATGCTGCTCGGAACGGATTTCATTTTACAGGCGGCTGAAGTTAGGAGGCACCTAGCTATTCCAAAATGAAATTACAATTTGTCAAAAATAATCGGGTTGGCGGGACTTGTCTCGAAGAGAATGAAGTCAAGTGCCTCTCATTAACTCGAGTTTAAGGATTGACTGCAAACTTACATCAAATAAAGGAAAACTCACTAGATTGTTTATGTTGAAAAATCTTTGAACACAGTAAAAATAATAACTGAAAAACATCATCACTCATCATTTTTCATTCTTTTTAATATAAGGGCCTAATAATTCAAGAAAATATATGATTTTGTGGCGTTGTCAGTTTAATAAGTCTCCTTATCTTACTTTAATCTATATATTTTTTAATCCTGAACATTTTTACATTATGGCTGACCATTTTACCATTCTTACATTATGGCTGACCATTTTACCATCCTTATGGCTGACCATTTCACCATTCTTATGGCTGACCATTTCACCATTCTTATGGCTGACTATTTTACCACTCTTATGGCTGACCATTTCATCATTCTTACATTATGGCTGACCATTTCACCATTCTTACATTATGGCTGACCATTTCACCATTATGGCTGACCATTTCACCATTCTTATGACTGATCATTTCACCATTCTTATGACTGACCATTTCACCTTTCCTACATTATGGCTGACCATTTCACCATTCTTATGGCTGACCATTTCACCTTTCTTATGACTGACCATTTCATCATTCTTACATTATGGCTGACCATTTCACCATTCTTACATTATGGCTGACCATTTCACCATTCTTATGGCTAACCATTTCACCTTTCTTATGACTGACCATTTCACCATTCTTACATTATGGCTGACCATTTCACCATTCTTACATTATGGCTGACCATTTCACCATTCTTACATTATGGCTGACCATTTCACCATTCTTACATTATGGCTGACCATTTCACCATTCTTACATTCTGGCTGACCATTTCACCATTCTTACATTATGGCTGACTATTTCACCATTATGGCTGACCATTTTACCATTCTTATGACTGACCATTTCACCTTTCTTATGACTGATCAGGTGACCATTTAGACATGCAAGCTTTGTGAGGTATAGAATGGTTGGGAATTAGATTAATACAATAAGGCTGATTGTAATAGATTTTGAATAACTTAAAGACCTTAAATGTGTATTGCAAATAATATCCCAAAGTGCATTTCTGTGTCCTATTAATAAAATATTGCTCTGAAATGACATGATGGTTTAACTTTGAGGGGAAGAATAAATAAAACCAAATACAACCAATTTAACTGTTACTGAAATTTAACCTATTTTCCTGAATTGTTTTCCCTGTCTCAAAAGTATATAACTTTGCTCAAAACCTCTCTAACACAGCACTTAGTAAAGCAATAAACACTATATCCAACAAAAAATCTTTTTCTTCCAAAAAATTGAGAGATATTTTCTCCCTTTAAAACATCCACAAACCAAAATAAACTTCTTTCAGAAGAAATGTTCAAAACAATTTAAAACTTTATATGTTGGCAAGTTTTATAAATCAATTTTAAGAATCTAGTTTCTTCATTGAAGCCAAGCACCTAAATACTGGAGCAAACAAACGTTATTAAATTACTACCTGACAATGATAAGTGTGATTGGGGGGTAAATCTAATTGCACAGCATTGTGCCTACTATGTAATCCATAAATAACACAAAGAATTCGAACGAAACTTAATCTTCATTACATGATTCCACACAAAAAAAAAATTACATTGTGAAACACCGGAACTATGACACCAAAAACACCTACTCCATAAATAAGATAACACCGTAAATTGATTATCCACTGAGGGACAAATTATATTATTTTGAGACATTATTCCCACGTTAGACAATTACCTACGCTAGTGGAATATAAGATGATGTTGATGATATTGGCAAATTTGATTAAAGTCTCTGTGCTTAAATAATTCTTTATGTGAATACACTTCATTTGTAATCAATATGCCTAATTCTATCTTCCTATTAGTTTTCCATTATTATAATTTGATTACTGATTCCACAATAGAGAGCATGGCCGTGAAAATAAAGACCATATTACACTTGTGTATTGCTAATGAGCAGCAAATAGAATTAAAGAATGAAATCTATACTTTCTTTCATTTTCCACATTTGGGAATTTTTCTATTTTTTTCATCAAAGTAACAATTAAATCTAAATAAGTGTGTACCAGGGTTGGAAAAACCACTCGTCTGCTTGCATTAGGTGAGTAAAAAAAAATTGTGGCAAGTAGAAATATTATAGTATACCGTGGTACTCGCCACAGTTAATTAAACCTCGCCAAGTTTGTCGAGTGACTTTTTTTGTATTTTTCCAACCCTGGTGTTTACTGTACAAAGTATAAAAAAAAGTGTAAAAATAAATAGATTGTTAAGTCTATGAATAGTTATTTTGTTTAATTGTCTACAAAAGTAGGCTTGAAATCTGGATGGAATACAAATTTAGTGAAATTTATGACAAAATGAATTGCAAATGGCCCATAGATCTATAGAAATTCTAAAAATCATTACGATCAAGAAGGCGCATTAAAATGGTGTCCTAAACACCCAATCATTAATATAAAACTGGTCGGGTGATCAATTTACATACCCTGCCTCCGATTTGCAATGCTTGCTTACTCGCCCATTAAATCATAGGATACAGTTTCCATGCTCCGCGACATGGTTTCATGCAAGAGTGATTCAACTCAATTTGAGTAATTTTATGCATGCAATTGTGACTGAAATGATCCGGCTATGCTTACTTTTGTGGGTTTTTCCAATTAGTGATGATGGGATGCTGTGTGCATCATTAGACAGGTAAACCCCCAGTTTGGACAACTTTTCAATACGGCGACTACATCATCATGTTAACAATTTTTTTAATTGAAACCTGGTAGAACATTTTCCCTCTCAAAATATTGATTGAATGTAACGACCAACCTTAAAGGCAAGGTATCATCCCAGAATTCAGAAGTGGACGCCACCGTGCTGGTAACGTCACTTGATTGCAAG
This sequence comes from Chiridota heheva, assembly GCA_020152595.1. NCBI lineage: Eukaryota > Metazoa > Echinodermata > Holothuroidea > Apodida > Chiridotidae > Chiridota > Chiridota heheva. The sequence goes on from JAIGNY010002308.1 coordinate 427,305, forward strand.
ATATTGTGATGTTATCAATCACACATCCACCAGACCGAACATGGGGGACTACATGTGTTATGACAACATCACAGATTTCTCGCAATCAGTAAAGAAATTGAAAAACCGAAGTAACGTTACCAGCACGACAGTGTTCACTTCTGTACTTATCTATGGGATGATAACTTTCCTTTAAAGAAAACTTCCATCTATTAAAGTCAGCTGTGTCCTCTTCAAATTATGGGCCACATACCATCAACTGTAAAAAATTGATTGTGATTTAAAAATCAAAAGTTCATTCAGGGTATGTGGCCGACAGCCATTTGCTGTGTGGTCATGGCATTTCTAAATACAATTGTCATTGCACAAGTATTTTTCCAACTTTTCCCATTAAAGTTAAAGGAGAGAAATTGAATAATGCCATCAAAATGAAATATTATATCAAGTATATGAACAGCAAGTTTTTAATTAAATTTTCTTTCTAACATGATTTTGTTAATTCCTACATAGTGACCTAATATTTAGGGAAACTATAACTAGACACATATTATATCATATTTTGTCACTGCATGCTGTATGTGGAGGATTATAAAACAATTGATTTACATGGACATACAAAACTGGAAATTAGCTACTGAATTCAAATGATTATATTAACTAATTTGCATATTTTCTTAATGATTTATGATTTGGACTGAAAATTCAAGTTTTAAAATGGTTAATTCCTAACAATATTTTGAATATATTTTAAATAATTTTCGATAATTTTTCAAACAACCCAACTAATGTTGCCTTTAAGTGTCATTTCTCCTTAACATATTCTCTGCTACGAGGTTATGCGAGGTTATGTGAGGACAGATTTGTCAAATTTCTCCATTCTCCACCTCAATGATGTTCTTGAGGTAGCATGTCATTAAACAGAGAATCAATACACCTCCTAAGTCCAGCCCCCCCTCTGGCAGGTGTTTGTACTATAAGTGATGTTTATCAGACTGACCTCAAGCACTATTCCGACAGTCAGCGTTGTTGTATGTTCCACAATAACAATTTCATTTTATCCTCAAAAATCAATATCTTGGAAGAATAATGTTTTGCTTTCTTTAGAATACAAGGTCTTCCAGCAAAAGTCTTCTTCAAATTTATATTTTCTTCTTTAAATTGATTTAAATTTGATAAAAGAAAAAATTGGAGGTTATCTTTAATATGCAGTGGCCACCATACTTGCTTTTCTCAACATATCAGTGAATGGTCGAGCTAGTTATTTCTTAAGCTATTGTTTTACATGTACTGTATATATTAAAACGGTGTCACTGGAAACTTCTCACTTTCCCTGAATCTTCTTAAAATAACATAAATGTTTATTCTAATCTAAACATCGCCACAAATAAAACTCTGCCACCTCTAGGCAAACATATTTCATGAAAGTTTAACAATGTTATTTTCTTCAAGTCTCCTAGTTATTTCATTTATTGAATTGGTGCACTATAGCCCTTGTCACAAAATTGTACAAAGTATGAAAAACAAGACGGATCAAGGTGTCATGGAGGATAAAATAAATAAACATCAGTGACAGTGTGATAAATATTTAAAGATTTTTCAATATTAAGCCAAATTTGTGTAATACTTGAAGACAGGGCAATCAGCTTCATATGTTTGAAACATTAATCTTTAGCTTCTTTACTCACATATTGATCAGTCAAAGATAAGTCCTAAAATTCTATCAACTACAATGATAAGACTGTCTTTTCCGACTAGATGTTGCTTGGGTTAGGGCAAGGAACACAAACAGTTGCCCACTTTTAAATTTTCATGAAAGAAGATAAAATAAAATTGCTTTTTTTGAATTTACATCAATTTGATACAAGAAAAATTGAAGTACAGCCAATGCAAGAAAAATACCAGCTAAAACAGAATATCGCAAGGCACATTTTTTTACAACCATAAGCTGAGTCTGTTATAAATAAAAACCCTTGAGGCAAGGTTTCATCTAGTCAGCTGTGCACCATCTTTTGCACAGCAAATTTCACAAAATCAAGGCTGCAATTACAAACACGGCTTCAGAGCTGATATGAGAGCTGTGCTCATGCACTGCACTTGATTGAAAGCAGATTATAAAGTAGTTGTGAATTCGGTGTGAAGTTTTTAACATACAATTTGTCAATTTTCGTTTAAATTTTTTTTTTAATGGTTTTCATGAAAACTGCAAATCTGTTTCAATCAGGCATGAGAATAGAAATTTACCCCGCTTACCGTAGCGGGGATATTTACAAGTTATACTTACCTTCCATGCTATAAATATGCAATCTTGTTCCATACCGGTGGTAGAAAATGAACAAGGGCCCGGCGCACTGCCTCTAGTTCCAACACATTGATGTGCTGTCTGCACCAAGTGCCCGTCCAGAATCCCGCAACTTGGGACCAAGCTAAATGCACTCCCCACCCCGTCAAAGATGCATCTGTCACCAGTGGAGGTCTGGCGGGTGGGAAAATCACTCCCTGTGCAGGTGAAAATCACTCCCTGTGACAGGTGTGAGTGGACGCACCACCACAATATGTGCCATTTAAAAACCATCTTGCTGTTAAATCATTTATTCACATGATCCCTTTGTTAATTGATCAAAAATGTTCACACGATTTACGAATAGGGATACAGGAACTTGCCATGTTAGTTTAAATGGCCAACATGATATGCTGATTTTGGCATAGTACAGTCAGTCCACAGAGCCCCGTTAATTAGGTCACGTGACTGGGTTCTCTTAGCAAGAAAATTACGCTAGATATGCAAATTTGATTTTTTTGCGAAACACCGACCACCATGCAGCATGGAGTAATTTGCATAATACAGCCATGTGGGATGCATATTCGTCAAAAATAGCAATTTTACAAAAGGATTATTTTCAATATTATTTTTTGAATTATCTGCATTTAAGCTTTCGTTTTTGAGAAATCTGTTGGCAAAGTTAGGTCCTAAAATTCAGAGGGTACAAAAAGTGGTCCATATTAGAAGTGTTCCTGACTCCGCCAAAGATTATCACATTCAAAACTAGATTCGTGTGGATGACATTATATGCATTTGATACATAACTGATTCACAATGCTGCGCCCATGAGAACATGGCAAAACCTGATGAATTATTCACCAAATTTCCTTATTTGTTCATTATTGATTAGCGTAATATACGCTAATTACCATGTTGAGTTGCGCAAACAATTAGGTCTTAGACGCGAAATAAATGCAAAGGTTACAAGTAGCCATCCTTCTTTGGAAGTTGGGCAAGGCTTAATATTAGGAGCTTCAGATTTCAGACGTAGGGTCGTGCGGCGGGAAGTTAATTGACAATGTACGTCGTCGTACTGACTTCCCCGTCCTGTTGTTTTTGCGCTTAAGATTCCTACGACGGGGAAAATTATCAGTCATGTGATTACACTCGTTTACATATCTAAGTAGCGATGTGAGATCGTAGCAGAAGACGCTTCAATTATAAGTATTTTTGGAAAAGTGGCAAACCTTTATCGAATTCGTGAAACAAAAGGAAAAGTCTTGCACTTCGATTGGATCAACTTCTTCGCAAGTAGCCTGAAGTTCATACGCTATATGATAAACATATGTAAAAATTCCCGAGATGTACCAGTAGAACGTAAAATATCTGAGCGCTAATGAAAATGCAAATACTTCATAATTCTTTACTTTAAACTTTAATCTTCGAAATAACAAAGACAAAATTTTAGACAAATTTTCATTTGATAAGCAAAAAACTAGCAATTGCTCAATTATGTTAAAAATGCAGATTGGTATGACAACATATGACGTCACACGCAATCGTAAGTTGCCGATTTTAACACAACGTGAAAACACTCTGACACCCAGTGTAGAATTTCAGGGATAACGAGAAGGTGAAGTATTCGCATGCGCGGAACGTCGAACGTGACGTCATTTCGTTGTAGCGAAGTCCGCGTCTTGAAATCTAAAGCTCCCTAATATCTGATCTACTGCATGTTAAGGTTTAGGCCTTGGGCATTCTATTTATAGCATTTATATACTTATACACTTCCAGCCCTTCTATTTTAATCTTGTTATTATCAAGTAGGATATTGTTGCATACCGAGTAAGACTTTCATCTCCCTAGATCAAGTATGTCTAATTTTTTGAGGGGTTGTTGTTCCATTTCTTTTATAAAGCAGTTTTACTTCTGCTTCTTCCAAGTTCTTCTAAACAGGTATTTTTAGTTTAAGATAAGATATTTGGGGCAAAAATATTGTTTTCAAGCAAACGTGTTATGTAAAAACATTTCATCAAATTTGATGAATTGTTCATGTACTGTTGAAAGTAAGAGGGTGGGTAAAATGCTCAATGTATGTATTTATAAATTATATGATCAATGTAATAGTCATAGTTCAGAACGAATGAAACTGTTTTGGTTTACTGACTGGGCTCCACAGCTGCAGGCCATGCAACAAAGTCATAACAAAAAGATACAAACACATATAAACGATGAAGAAGCACGGACATAGTTCACAAACATATTTCATTGATTACATATTTCATTGATTACAATATTAGATTTTTAAAGATTTTTGTTAATGGTGAGTTTCTTGTTTTACGGTTTAAAGTTTGGATGATTATGGGAGTTTGAATAAATTGTTTAATTTGTATTAAAAATGGTCCTGCCATGGGGGTCGGATCTTATGTTAAATATGTTATTTGGATTATTTGATTTGCAAAAATATAACAAATCTGCACAAAACCCCATCGATTGCAAGAATATCGCAAAAGAAAAATGCATTTTTCGTCACCTTGATGCAAAACCCCAGAATAAGGCTCAGTACGCAATGACGTCATTTTGGGAACGACTGTATGTAAACAATGCATTGATGCCACATATAACGTGTGGCCGCCATTGGAATTTCACAACTATTATCGATAGCATCTCTGTTTGTTCTTCTAAATTATTACATTTTCCAAGAAAATATTAAACAACATGTCGCAGCGTTGTGTAGTTTGAGGATCCAGTAGTATAAATTTTCAAACTATAAATAGTTTATCAATGGCAAATGGGCATTGAACAAAACGAGACAATTCTGGATGTGTTTTGTGCACTTGACAGGAACTTTTAATTCAAGTGCAAAAATGGAAACGGAATTGCGTGAATGAACTATTCAGTTCACGTAGGCCTGTTGACTAAATGTCAAGCGACAGAGACTTGAACATTGATAAATAAAACTTTATATTTCCATTATAAATGCACTTTATAATACTCACCCATAATACTACTGGCAATGTCAGTCAAAGGTGAGTCATTGACATATAAAATAGTGACTCACATGTGCGTCATTATACCAAATTGTCAGTCACCAGAGTGACTCTGGGGTGGGTCAATTTACTTCAGACCCATTGACTTTGTAAAAGGTAATTGATTTTGGGTATGTCAATTCAAAAAAATGTGTCAATGTACATGTTTTGTCCACACACTTTGGTGCAATGACTCACCTTGTCCGAGTGTGTAGGGGTGAATCACACAATTGACAAGTGCATTAGAGGTGAAAAAAAGAGGTAGATGTTGTTGCAAACACTTCAATTTGATTACAGTATATTTAACAAAATATTATTTGCAAAACAGTAAGAATTTCTTGCCGACTACGCAGGCAGGACCGTGTGTTGTAAGCCTGATATCCTTCTTTCTCGTCTGCAAGCGGTTCAAATTGAAAAGGAACGACATCCCCTTCATTATGAGAATGTTCTTCATTTATTTTCACATCATTCTTATCACAGCTTGAAGTTGAAAATGACAAATTAAGATCTAAACAGCCCGAAAAACTTTCGTAATGAGACACTATTTGTACGTGGTTAGTATAAGTGTAATGCATTGTTTACGATCAGCAGTCCCTAAAATGACATAGCAAACTGTTATGACGTCACAAATCCCTCTCAACTTTTTTTGGAGCAAGCAATAAATGATCAATTTTTAAGTCCGTTTTCATCATGAAAATGGACTCAGAACCAGGATTTCTTGACGGATTATTGAATTTAGGGATATAAAAAACTTATATCAGTTAAATCTCTTTTTTTTTCAAAGGCATGGCAGGACCACTTTGAGTGCTTCAGATTCAAGTGCATAGCAATGCGGCCTGACTTAACATAGTAAGGGATTTTCAACAGTGGAAAAATGATATTAAACATTGCCATCATGATGTTTAAAATATGCTGAATAACTAATTATTATGAATTTTTTTTTATAGTGAATGCCTAATCAAATATATAATTTTTATCACCTGATTTTTAAAATGGAATTTGAGTAAATGACAGGAAAGAATAGATAAGATGATGCACTTTTAATTACTTGTCGTTTCTCTTTTTATATGTTCGTTTGTAAGTTGTATCACAAACTGTAGGGTACAATAAGATTTGTTTTTTTAATTGCAAAGAAAGTTAACCATTCTTTTGGTGGGTTAAGCATGTCTATCCTGAAAACCATTATAAGAAACTTTAATGAAGACAGAGCATCTTGAAAATTGTTGATAATGCCACTTTCCAATTGGTATCAAAATGTGAAATACAAAGGGTGGTTACCGTGGTATCAATTTGGTTTGTATGCCTGGAGGTGTGGGAAATTGGATGTTGTTGCTTTGGTAGGGATATCTCAGGTTGAATTGGATGTTGCTGCTTTGGTAGGGATATCTCAGGTTGAATTGGATGTTGTTGCTTTGGTAGGGATATCTCAGGTTGAATTGGATGTTGCTGCTTTGGTAGGGATATCTCAGGTTAAATTGGATGTTGCTGCTTTGGTAGGGATATCTCAGGTTGAATTGGATGTTGCTGCTTTGGTAGGGATATCTCAGGTTGAATTGGATGTTGTTGCTTTGGTAGGGATATCTCAGGTTGAATTGGATGTTGTTGCTTTGGTAGGGATATCTCAGGTTGAATTGGATGTTGCTGCTTTGGTAGGGCTATCTCAGGTTTAATTGGATGTTGCTGCTTTGGTAGGGATATCTCAGGTTTAATTGGATGTTGCTGCTTTGGTAGGGATATCTCAGGTTGAATTGGATGTTGCTGCTTTGGTAGGGCTATCTCAGGTTGAATTGGATGTTGCTCTTTTGGTAGGGCTATCTCAGGTTGAATTGGATGTTGCTGCTTTGGTAGGGATATCTCAGGTTGAATTAGATGTTGCTGTATTGGTAGGGATATCTCAGGTTGAACTGGATGTTGCTGCTTTGGTAGGGATATCTCAGGTTGAACTGGATGTTGCTGCTTTGGTAGGGATATCTCAGGTTGAATTGGATGTTGCTGCTTTGGTAGGGATATCTCAGGTTAAATTGGATGTTGCTGCTTTGGTAGAGATATCTCAGGTTGAATTGGATGTTGCTGCTTTGGTAGGGATATCTCAGGTTGAATTGGATGTTGCTGCTTTGGTAGGGATATCTCAGGTTGAATTGGATGTTGCTGCTTTGGTAGGGATATCTCAGGTTGAATTGGATGTTGTTGCTTTGGTAGGGATATCTCAGATTGAATTGAATGTTGCTGCTTTGGTAGGGATATCTCAGGTTTAATTGGATGTTGTTGCTTTGGTAGGGATATCTCAGGTTGAATTCGATGTTGCTGCTTTGGTAGGGATATCTCAGGTTAAATTGGATGTTGCTGCTTTGGTAGGGATATCTCAGGTTAAATTGGATGTTGCTGCTTTGGTAGGGATATCTCAGGTTGAACTGGATGTTGCTGCTTTGGTAGGGATATCTCAGGTTGAATTGGATGTAACTGCTTTGGTAGGGATATCTCAGGTTGAATTGGATGTAACTGCTTTGGTAGGGCTATCTCAGGTTGAATTGGATGTTGCTGCTTTGGTAGGGATATCTCAGGTTGAATTGGATGTTGTTGCTTTGGTAGGGATATCTCAGGTTGAATTGGATGTTGCTGCTTTGGTAGGGATATCTCAGGTTGAATTGGATGTTGCTGCTTTGGTAGGGATATCTCAGGTTAAATTGGATGTTGCTGCTTTGGTAGGGATATCTCAGGTTGAATTGGATGTTGCTGCTTTGGTAGGGATATCTCAGGTTTAATTGGATGTTGCTGCTTTGGTAGAGATATCTCAGGTTGAATTGGATGTTGCTGCTTTGGTAGGGCTATCTCAGGTTGAATTGGATGTTGCTGTTTTGGTAGGGATATCTCAGGTTGAATTAGATGTTGCTGTATTGGTAGGGATATCTCAGGTTTCCTCATATGTAGACCATTCTTGATGAAATCTTATACTTTTTAAGCAGATTATAGAAATGACAATCATTTTATTTTCCCTATACTGCCTAACCGGGGCCCTTTTCCACCCCACCCCTCCCATTTCCCCCTCCATTTCTAGCATCCCAGCCTGCCGTGCCAAGTGCAAACAGGAGTCATTTGCCTTCATGACAAGATCACTTCTTCTCCCCTCCCCCTCTTTATCCCAGAACGTATTGGTAGGGGCAACATATTCTGTCCGATCGATTGACCTTTCCTCCACCCCCATCCCATGAGACAAGCTGCCCTTCCCCCTTCTAAATCAACTTCCTGGTGCTGCCCCTGCTCTGAATACATTTGGCTGAAAGCAGGGAATTTATAGTACTAAAGTTTCCCAGTGTAAAACAAATGCCAATAATTAAAGACTTCTTCAAGGAATGTCAAAACAAGGAAACGTGTGACAACAGACCGAAGGTTGGCTCCATACTTTGCAGAAGCTGTTCCACTTATACAAATGGACGCAAATGACTTATGATTTTGTTTCACTATAATGGACATTCACGTGGACATGCAGGATAACATGAAAAAAGAATGCAGAACAAGTCTTCCAGGTGTATCGTCAGCTAAGAACTGATGAATGTATTATTAGTGAGGAAGCCTTCAGCATTTTTTCTGGCTGCCTGGGACAATAATTTGTTAGTGATATATTAAACTTTAAAAATGCTGAATCAGTGTTGGCACTGTCAGTGGGGGAATTCCTCCCACGAGATCACTTTCCCTCCCCACCACTTTTCCCAATTTTTTTTTGTTTTTTGTAAACTGACATTCTGTACGATTTATAGGCTGTTGCTCCAACCCCCCCCTTCTTCTACAAGACAAAATTTCCCCTCTATTGTTTACCCCCACAATAACTAAAAATCTCGCGCCACTACTGTTCTGAATATCATCTGTAGCAATTAACTCAAACTTAAAATAGAATAATTATCAGGGAAATCAAAATTTGGGATGACCATTTTCTTTATATCCAACTTAGTGTGCATGTCTCTAACAAGTAAACATACAAAATTGCCTTGAATTTGCTGTGTTTCCGACTCAGCCAATAGATATTAATGCAGGAAAGTAATGAATTTGTGCGTCAAGCATATTTTAAAATCTTTTCTGAGATTTTCATGCTCTTGCAAGTATTTTTTCGTGTATAACGGAACAAAAAAGGAAAAGCCCATAATTTTCTGTACGGTGAATACTAATTTGCATATTACAGCCTCCGCAAATCGTAATATGACATAAGGAATGACAACATCAACAGCCAATGAGAGCGCAGAACAGGCTCAGGGAAGTGGAGTGCTTGTTTCTAACAAGCGACTATTCAAAATTGCCACTTTTAAAAAGTTACGTTTTCAGCTCATTAAATATGCACAGCGCAAAATGTTATGCATACATTCCTAAGAGAATAAAGCTATTTTCGTGGCTCTGCGGACTGACTGTTGGGTTGTTTAAGTGTCATTTTCAATTGACATATCGAGCATTTCTTTAATTCATTTTGCCAACATGGAACTTAATGTTACTTGTCTCTGGTACTACTGTAAACGGGTAGGGAATGTGTGAAACCTCAAAATGGCCTCCAATGGTACTGTATTAAACTGTAACAGTTGCAGTACAGCACCATTATCAGCATGAAAACTGTTGTGCTACCATTTCCAATTCTTAGTGAAGTATAAAAGGATTTTTTTGCGTAGTTTAGCCCACTACCTGTTTTGACCTATCCCAAACTGCCTTTTAAGGATTTTTCTAATGTTAAGTTATTTAACGTGTTCGCCAAAAGTGGTACGGCTTAAAATCACGAATACAGAAGGATCGGGTTCCTTTGATCAAGTAAGCTTGTACAGTATACTGCTATACTTCCAGTGAGCTATTGAAGTCCTGGAAGAGATGGACATTACCTGTATGTGTATAAGAGTAAGTGAATTTATCAAAGAGATGCTGGAGGGGTTTAACCTAATTCTCATGACGGATATCTGTTATTTGTTTTTCTTTTATCAGACCTTCAGGCAGTGAAGATGAATTCGCAATGTGTGCTTGAAGATTTGTGAAGAAGTGCAACCCACACGTTCCAATTAGATTATTTTGGTAATTACCTATATAACTTAACTTGCAATGATCAAATCCTGAAGGCTATTGTGGTCAGTTTTTAATATGAACGTGTGCAGGCAAAATTGTTTAAAATTGGTCAAAATTCATTAAAAAAATTATCTATCGACCATTTTACAGCATTTTTACATCGTAGACATCAATTTGCATATTTTATGCAAATTTTGTAATTTCCTTTTGTAAATCTTTTGTTAGGTAAATGTCATTAATTATTCTTTGAAGGAGTGCAGTATATTCTGACCAAAAGTTGTTGAGTCTTTGTTTGCCATGCCCCTGATAAAATTCTAGCAGGAATAGACTTTTCTATCATTTTTATCGACTAAGATTTAGGAAAGAAATTTTAAGAATTAAAAAACAGATTTTTGAGCTGTTTGCCCAGTCACAATTTAAAAAAAGGCATACAAAGGAAAAACTGAGAGGATAGCATCAAATAGTGGACTAGGTTGAGCTTCGGCACCTCCTAGAGAGCATCGGAGAACCAGGAGAAGTGGAGAGAACTTGTCAGAAAGTCATCAGTGGTGCCCCAACGACCAGCTTGGCTATGGGATGATGAGTGAGTGAGTGAACACTAAAATTCCTTTCTTCAAGTGATCTGCTCCGATTTGAATACTCTTTCAACCGATATAGAAATTGTTACATGTCCAACGATCATTAAAAGAAATTAATTGCAGTGTTGCAAATGAGATGTATATGCACAGAATCAATTAATAAAACAATCAATCTTCCTTTTTGCATATCAAAATGTTAAAAGCATATTTCAATCAAATAGAATTTATATTAGAAATACTGAAAGTGGAAAAAAAAACCTATGCCTAGTAACAAAATTTCTCAAGGACAACAATCCCCTTTCAGTCCCCAAATGTCTCGATACATTTCTCAAGAAAAAACAACTATTGGGTCTTGAAAAGAATCTGATCCACTAACCTAAATCTTATCTCATCACCTTAAGATCCCTTATCTCACCAACAAACTAATCATTCAATGACAATCACTCTCCAAACTCTTAAAATTCCACTTTCAGGCTGCTTGCCCCAGGAAACAAAACTTGGCTGATTTAAATATAATAAAAAGCAAGTAGTTTCATTACAGTCTGGGCGAATACTCTTTTTGGCTTTACAGCTGTTCACACAAACTTCCCAATTAATTTCTGGACACGAAAGAATAGAGAAAATATGATCGGGAGCAGTTGGATTAAACCTAATTTTCTAAATCATTTAACCCCATTTTAAGGATGTATAAATGAAGAAGATGAATATGTTTTTAAGTGCAGAGTCTCTCATGGAGTGGTTGTCAAGCAGCTAGCTATAGCCCAAAATGAGAAATTAGTGGGGTGGGGGTAAAATTTAGCAATAGCAAATTAAGCATGAGAGCCCAAACACATGCAACAAAGCAAACTAAGGCTGTCACGATATGGATAAATCAAGTATTGATTTTTAATAGACAAAAATATTACAATATATCACCATATCACGATATCTAATAACAACGCTCTCAAATATATGCTCTCAAATATATAAGTTCTTGCATACAACTTAAGATGTGAAGGAAAGGACGCATAAAATAATTGGAATTGCTGCAATTTTGTGTCAAAGTCTTCATCAACTGAATGAAACATTTCTGACATTCTTGTTTCACATATTTTTGTTTTAATATGTAGTTTACATATGATAATGACATCACAATATTAGGGTATTTTTGATATTGTGGAAAAAGCAATAACATGATGTCACTATAATCGACACATCAAGATAGCACTAAGGCAAATGGGAGAGCATGCTGCAAAAGTCACTTCAGGTACATAACATACCATAGCAAGGTTTAACATCCCAAAAGCATCCAGTGCTGGATATGATATCAAGACGGCCACAGCCTTTGATAACCAGTTGTGAACTCTTTTTTTTTTTTTTCCATGAATAACTTTTTTTTTTATTTTATTAAATTTTCTGGAAAGGAGTTTGTCCCACCGTCAGCAGCATTGGCCTTGTTGTTAGCCAAACTTGTATCCTGCAAATATTTTCTTTGTAATATTCTCCAAGGTATTGCTTTAAAAGCACTAAACATGAAAAATCTTCCAGTGAAAAGTAGGGGTCCAGAGCCCCATGAAGCAAAGTTTCCAAAGAACCCCAATCATCATAATAAATACATGCATTTCAAGACACAACCCTTACAGAAAAACTAGCTTGCAGCAAGCTTGCGACAAGCTAACATTTTAACTTGCAAGCTTACTGCAACCTTGGAGAAAACTAGTATTTGGGTCAAATGCAAGCTTGCTAGCTTGCACAAACTAACATTAGCTTGCGCAAACTAACATTAGCTTGCGCAAGCTAGCAAAAAATATTTGTTAGCTTGTGCAAGCTAGCAAAAAATATTTGTTAGCTTGTGCAAGCTAGCAAAAAATATTTGTCAGCTTGCGCAAGTTGCAGAAAGATTTTGCAAGCTTGCTGAAAGGTTTTCGCTAGCTTGCGCAAGCTAACAAGTTTGCAGTTGTCCTAAATACTAGCTTGCTGCAAGCTTGCAGCAAGTTTGTGCAAGCTAAAATTGTTAGCTCATAGCAAGCTTGCGGCAACCTAGTTTTTCTGTAAGGGTTCGAATTGCAAGAGCTAGTAAGTAATTGTACAGGATCCCAAATTAAACTAAGAAATATTCAAGAATGTTGAAATTAAGTGTCTTTCGTGATGACTCAGTATTGAAACAGCAACAACGGCATGTTAATAATTGGAAAAAAAATTCAACCATACCTGATTCTGCCAGCCCGTTCAAGACTTGCTGCTTGAGATTCCCAATTTCTGACGAGGAGTTGGATGCAAGAGACTGCAACGATAAAATCAATAATAGTTTATCACAAGCAGATTTTATAAAACCCAGATGTGTTTGTTGTTTATTAGTCTTTTTAGTTTCAAGTATAATATTATAACCCTAACATAGACACTCAAAGTACTAGCAAACTCACTCTTTACATAATTTGTTTCCACTTCTTTCCTAAATTTCAGTCCTTAATGAAATGATGAGCAGGCAATTTCTAATTCTTTGTAATTTTTGATTGGGGGTATCATTACAATCCAAAAGCTATTTGACAGGACCACCTGCTTTTCTTTCAGAAAACATGGCAGACAATTACAAACAAATGGATTTACAAAAGAAAATAGCAGTATTCACATTACAGTTCAAAATGTTGGGAGATTTCTTCCCTTGTGTAAATTTTTTTGGGGTGGGGAATTTTTTTTTTTAAGGAGGGAATTTGTTTTAAGAAAAATGCCAAAATACCAAAAAAGGCCATATATGCAAAAAACAAATGCCAAAAATACCCAAAATGCCCAATTTGGCTTAAAAATGCCAAATTTTGTTATCTTTTGCAGGAATTTTCCCTCTCCCCCTTTCCCGGCCTTTATTTATTTTTGAGCTGGAAATTTGATATGGTGTTGGAATTCTTATTGTAAATACAGGAAAATAGAATAGGCTGCCTTGTACTGTACTGTACATCTCAATTTTACATTGGCAGATATACAAAATTCAAATACCTAGATATTGTTCCTACTACCAATTTTGGTAAAAGGTTTTGTTATTTCATAGAATTGTAAGTGAATGTAGGTTCCAAAAGTCTACAAACCATTAAAGGAGACAAAGTCTGACACAATCCTTATTTATTTCATACAACAGAATTTAAAATAACAAATCTTCTGACCAAGTTCCATACTTTTTGAGGTAATCTAACCCATTTTCTGCAATTAATAAAATGCTACTACTAGGGGATAATGGGAGCCACCATTTTGTTTTAAAACATGCAGAAAATGATGTCATCAATCCAGCGGGATATTGAAATGCCTTTTCCATCATTGCAATCCATCTCAAGTTTTCTAGCTTATAAACCAGAACCAAAAGATTTTGTGGTTCCGATGTTTTTTTTCATATGCTGATTGATTTGCAAGTTTTGTATTAACTGTCATGTCATTGAATATCATGAAATATTTATTCCATGATATTTATTAATAAGCTGCACCCACCATGCAGATCAATAAACGTATCTATTGACAACACTAGCATGTGCACAATAATCAACAACATTGTCATAGCAAGTATGATGCAAAACAGACATACAGTTGTTCATGTATCATATTTGAAGAAATTTACATTATGCCCTGCCTACTCATTAATATGCATGGTATCAACACCAAAACCAATCAGGCACATCCATAAATCATGGGGTATTTGTGTATTACATATGATTTGAATCCAGTTTATCATTCTTTAGATATCGTTATTACAAGCTCTTTTCAGCAAAATCATTTTAAGCCCCGCCCAACATGTATATTAATGAAATTCAATGTTTTTATATCATGAACATGTACACACTAGCTTACATCATAATTATATCCAATATGAAACAAAACAGACATGTTGTTGTTAAAATATGAGCATTTCAAGATTTTAACATTGATATCTGCCATGGTCATGCTATTTCAACATGGACGGACAAATGTAACACCCGCATTGCGAACATAACCTTGGACGGACACTACACAACAACCATTATTTTCCTTACTGTATGTATATTGTCAGTAAGTTTTATTATTCTGGTATCATGCAATGAGTTAATCAAGCATTTTCTTTTAGCTGCTATAGTAAGTTATTCTCCCTGGTGTCCGTCCAAGGTTATGTTTGCAATGCAGCGTTACATTTGTAACAAGTTGGAAGGACATGCTTGAATCTGAATTCTTTTATAGTAGATACAATTTTCTAATGTTTGGATGATGTTTTAGGACAGGATCATGCAGCTTAAAATAGCTGGAGACTGTTTCAAATTGACTGTTTATTTTAGTTAGGATACTATATTGCAAACATAACACACTTGGACAGACAGTTATGTTCCCAATGTTTATCGCATGATATTTTAACAAATAAGCAAAGCAATGAAATTTTTTTCTGCTGGTAGTTTCGGCAAAGTACTTTTCAATAATCTAATACCAAACAAAAGTAATTTGAGTGTTTATTGTTTATATTTCAAGAAAATAATTTTTTCAACATTTGGAAGGACATTTTGTAAGAAACAACTGACCACAAACTTAAGAAGACAAATTTTATTTTTCATGTCCTGTCACTCAAAAGTGCATACATACTGTATTAAAATGGCTGCAGTTGTGTTGTATTTCAAATGATAGACATAAATTGTATAAACAGTATAAAATATATGGGCAATCTGTCCGTCCAATAATCACTCAAAATATGATTTTACATCATGATAACTCAGACCTCTGTCAGAGGAATCACTTTACTTTATCTTTCTATTAAAACAACACATAATGATTAAACAAATGATATAAGATATTGAAATGATGAATATTTTGCATTTTATGAGCACTTTACATGACTGAGGTATTTTGGACCCCATTGCTGTGAAATCTGCCATTTGCACAATAATTAAAAATATTATTATAGTAAGTATGATATAAAATAATTGCTCATTTATCCTATTGCAAGAATTTTTCAGCAAGCCCGCCTACTCAGTAATATGACATCACTACTACAACATTAGAACATGTATACAAACCATGACCCATCTGCATGCGTACCACATTTGGTGTTTACATCACATAACACTTTTACATTAAGTCACGCCTACCATGCATATTAATGACATCTGTTGATAACATAAGCATGTACACAATAACCAACAATATTATCATGCCCAATATGACACAAAACAGACATACAGTTGCTCATTTATCACTTTTTCAAAATTTTCACTTTAAGCCCTGCCCGCTTTATATGCAGAAAATTACCACCACAAACATTAGGTCACATCTGCAGACCATGAGATATCTGTGTACCACACATAACGTGAATCTAGTTCATAGCTTTTGAGATATCGTGTTTATTTGTGCTTTTTGTTTACAAGATCATATTAAGCACCGCCCACTATGCATATTAAAGGTCATCTATCGTGATTAAAATGAGTCCGTGCATAATTTATTCCAAAACGATACTGATTGGCTTATCAATGTAAGTGTACACGGTACCACTGTGTTTCGACCAATCAAAACACAGGATTTGAAATTCAATTACCTGGTACGTTAGAGACGACAACTGGCCTTTAAGGAAAGTCAAAGTTTTTATACAATGAACACATACACACTAACTTAACATCATTATTATAATAAATATGAAACAAAACAGACATGTGTTTGACAAAATATGAGCATTTCAAGATCTTTATATTAAGCCCCGCCTACTCATTAATATCCATGATATTAACACCAAAAACAATAGGGCACATCATAGACCATGGGCTGTGTACCAAAAAATACATGAATCCAGTTCACTCTTTTTGAGATACCATGTTTAAAAGCTTTTTTCAGCAAAATCATATTAATCCCCCTCCCTACTTTGCATATTAATGAAATTCAATGTTTTTACACCATGATCATTTACACACCAGCTAACATCATAATTACACCAAATATGAAATAAAACTGATATGTGGTTGTTAAAAATGAACATTTAAGATTTTAACATTAAGCCCTGCCTACTTGCATGACATCACCATCAAAAACATTACAGCACAACAACGGACCATGGGCTATCTGTGTGCCAAATATCACATAAATTCAGTTTACTGTTCTTGAGATACCATGTTTATAAGCTCTTTTCAGCAAAATCATATTAAGCCCCGCCCACTATGTACATTAATGAAATTCAACATTTTTACATCATAAACATGTACACACCAGTGAACATCATAATTATACCACATATGAAATAAAACAAACAAGTGGTTAAAATTTGAACATTTCAAGATTAAAACATTAAGCCCCGCCTACTCATTAAGAT
The DNA here is from genome assembly GCA_020152595.1 of Chiridota heheva. Classification (NCBI taxonomy): domain Eukaryota; kingdom Metazoa; phylum Echinodermata; class Holothuroidea; order Apodida; family Chiridotidae; genus Chiridota; species Chiridota heheva. The sequence continues at coordinate 444,459 of JAIGNY010002308.1, forward strand.
GCATGATATCACTATCAAAAACAATAGGGCACATATACGACCATGAGCTATCTGTGTACCACATATGACATGAATCTAGTGTATCCTTTATTTGCCCAGGGTTAAGCTTGGTGATTCCTGTTTGCCCAGGGTTTAGCATGGTGATTCCTTTGTTTGCCCAGGGTTGGTTATGATGATTCCTTTGTTTTCCCAGGGTTAAGCATGGTGATTCCTTTGTTACAAGTCATTTCATGTAAAAGAGGAGTACCATTTAAATATTTATGGTATTCCTAATTTCATGAAGAAAAATATGCTAGCTTTATTGTAAAAGGGTTGCTGATGCCAAGCTCATGCTTCAAATTAAGAGAAATGGATGAAATCCATACAAATGTGATATTTATCTCACCTCTCCTAAAGGTGGCATAAGGATATTCCAAAGGGGAGTGGTGATAGAAAATCTTTTTGCTCTTTGGGACTATATCTTCCTTCAACATATGCTCTCTTATTGCATCCGTTACTGGCGATGTACTCTATTTTGTATATCATTATAAAGATACTTATATATATGTATCACATTATTAGGTAGGACAACCTGAGTGTGCATTCTCTCACCTGTTATGTTGCACCCGCCCGCTGTGTTAGCCCCCTTCTGGCGCCAATGGGATTTGACTGTTTAACGCATTTACCTTGGGCAGTTTGAAAATCATTTGCTATGCAATATCACAGGAAGATAATGAGAATGATATGCCCCTCTGACCCTACAATCTTTTCAGAGTTTTGGGCTATCACGTGCAATTTTCCCTTCCTTATGTCCCCCTTCGGCTTTTCTATACCTACCTCTCTTTGCAGAGAACCATGAAAACCCAAAGAAACCTTCAAAGAACAATTTTTGCTGGGATGCAGTTGCTTAGCATATGGTGTATGTGGGGAAATGGTTATAATCAGTTATGTATTGACCTTTCCCTGCATCTCAGCACTGAGGAAAGTGCACCAGTTCGCAAGTAGACACTATTTTAATTAATGAGAGTACTCTCTTCTGAGAAAGAAAAGATTAAAATAGTTGTAATTCTCCTATGGAAATCTTAATAGCTCCCAAGAACAAACTTAATCAAAGTAAATGTAATATGTTTCCAGTATCTTTTGTTTCCACTAGGTTACAATGTATGTAATGAGTTGAATACAATTCAAGGACTGTGTGAGTGAAAGATGACCCAGATATTCCAATTTCATTCTTACCTTACTTTGACTCAAGATTATCATGTGCCACTTATCCTCAACAAACCAATAGAACCAAGTAAACCCTAAAACAGATTTTAATGCCTGAAGAACATAATGTCAGAAACTAAAAGGCATATCTAAACCTTGCCAACTGACCTGGTTTAACATGGTCATGTGCCTCATAAAAGACATGGTTTGACATGCTCAGCATGTCCTAGGTTTGACAGGGTGACACCCTTGGTTGAGTCCACGCCTGTCCACCCCTAATCATGGGCTGTGACAAGGGTGAAAAAGTTCGTATTTCGGGTGTGAACAGGATGGCATTAGACATGAAATATTTTCAAAGTCAACCATGGCCAGGGTTGTTCTGGACCTGAAAAAGACTAACAAGCACTCATCAATTTTTGTAAGGGCATTCTTGAGATATCGCGTTTAGAGCTGGCCGACAAAAACATACATACATGTACACATGCCATCATGACCGCATAGTTCCTGATGCTATCCCATTGGAACCAAAAGATTAAATTTACAGACAAAAAAAACGTTACAAAACTAAAAATTTACCCCATGATTTTCTCCCATGTGATGTAAGTAATTATTCTTGCAACAGAGTGATTTTTAAATATGTGATGTAGAATTTGCTTTTGCATATCTTTTGAATAATATTCATTTGCAAAACCTGCCAAACCAGTCAGGAGCACAGCAATATAAAAACAGCTTCTATTTTCAAAATGGATTTCTATTTTCAAAATGGACTGGAATAAAACTTTTCCATTACCATTATACTCCCTTTTTGGTACTTATTAAACTCTGTACCAGAATAGCTAGCAAAAATTATGTTACCTATTCTGGTACAGAGTTTATTAAGTACCAAAAAAAGAGTATAAAGGTAATGTGAAGGCTTTATTCCAGTCCATATTGACAATAGAAATCCATTTTCAAAATAGAAGCTGTTTAAACCTAATTATAGGCCAGTGTTATTACGTCAAATGCGCTACTGCTATTGGTGTATATACATATCACCTGACAACTACAACACCAACACTCAGATTGATATGCAATAACAAAATACAAATTACATAAAAAATAATATATGCTGAAATAAAAACAACAAATGTGGTGAAAACATTACAAACTAAAATTTTAGCACTCTGTAGAGTGCATACCTCTGCCAGCTTGATAATTCCAACTTGCCTACAATTTTGTAAAGTTTACCCCCAACCCGAATACAATCTATCTCAGAAATCCTAGACCCACTAACTTTACCCCAAATCTCTTCCTCACTTTTAATCAGTATTTGCCATTTGCATTATAGACACTCTAGGGTTATCTACCTTCATTGTTTTCAGTTTTATTCAGGTTAAGCATTCATTGTTTTACTTCTTTTCAGATAAGATTCACATTCCATCCTTTTCCATTCATGCCAAAAGCAATTGTTTTGATTAACTTTGATATCCAACTGCTAGATTTGATTTCCTTGTCCAGAAAATGGATTTGAGTCCAGAAAATGGATTTGTGGAAATCCTTTCAGGGCATGTTTGTTTGATGAGGGCTTAACGGCACCATGACAATGAGGGTCAAATTGTGCCTAAAGGTCGAATTCATTGCTCAGCACATTTCATTGGAAAGTTTGAACTACAGTAGAAGACTTGACAGGTCTCATCCAAAAACACCCCCCCTCCATTTGTGCCCTTCCCCTGTTTCAATTTGTCTCAAATTTCAATCCCCTCTTCCTTAAGCAGCAAACACAACACACACACAATTTAATCCAAATCTAATCATCCAGTTCTTGAGATATCTTGATGGCAAACAAACAGACAACCAAACAGACAAACACAGGCGAAAACATAACCTCCATCCAACTTCGTTGTCTGAAGTAAATATATATATATATATACAACTTTCTACAATAAAAAACACTTTGTACTGCAATCGCAGGATATACAGTACAAATGGAAGCAGTTTGAAAAAAGTGCTTGAGTGGAATTTAAGGGGCGCCACCTCTATCGGTGCAATTGTGAAACTGCTTCAATCAGTACTTTAGGACCATTCTTGTAGTAAGTAATTCATCCAAGATTGGGGACTGCATGAAATATTTCTATGGCCAATCTGAACGTCAACTAAACAATGGTACTACTGTAACTGTTGTTTTTGGACAAATTGATCAATTTGGGAAAACCGCTTTAAATACTGTAGTACCACTTGTGAGCCTGACCATGGAATTGTTAAGAATTCCCTGGCCTGACTTGTTTTGGGAGACATTTATAATATCTTTATTTGTTAAACACTTTTGTTTTTGTTTGTCTGTTTCTGAGATAATTTGAAGTTTTCCTGTGCTTACTGAACCACAATAAACTAGTAAAATTATTCAGTCTTTGTTGTTGCTTTTGCCTAAATCACCATTAGTAAAGGCACTGCTTCTTGTCTAAATCACCATTAGTAAAGGCACTGCTTCTTGTCTAAATCACCATTAGTAAAGGCACTGCTTGAAAATTTGGCCTATGATTTTCAAGCAACAAATTAACCACATCAATCCACAAGATTAACTTTGCATCATAACATTGAGGTATAAATAGTTCTACTGTATGTTCATAGTTAATTTCACCTTTCCCCATCAGCAAAGACAAACAATGATTACAGTTACTACTTATATTACAAAGGATTGCCATTATATTCAGATGTATGTCACTAAAAATATCATGTAACACCAGTGGGAGTAGTTGTTATCTTGAATGAGCATAGATAAGGTGAAACTGTATAAAGTTTTGTGGTTTGGGAAACAAAGAAATGTATAACTTTTCCTTCAAACGGCCCTGCTCCATTTGAGGGCAGGTTCAGTTGTTCCTGGCTTTAAGCAAAGTCATTTTTAATGTGATTTGTTCGCTAAACTACACCCATTTTTCTTTATATGTTTATTGAAATTACTTGCATTCACTTTATGTACTGAACCACACTAAACTGTTCCCATGCCAAAACAGTATAAATCAGTCATTAGACTATTCCCATGCCAACACAGTATAAATCAGTCATTAGACTGTTCCCATGCCAATACAGTATAAACTAGTCATTAGACTGTTCTCATGCCAATACAGTATAATCAGTCATTAGACTGTTCCCATGTCAATACAGTATAAGTCATTAGACTGTTCTCATGCCAATACAGTATAATCAGTCATTAGACTGTTCCCATGCCAATACAGTATAAATCAGTCATTAGACTGTTCCCATGCCAATACAAAATAAATCAGTCATTAGACTGTTCCCATGCCAATACAGTATAACTCAGTCATTAGACTGTTCCCATGCCAATACAGTATAAATCAGTCATTAGACTGTTTCCATGCCAATACAGTATAAATCAGTCATTAAACTGTTCCCATGCCAATACAGTATAAATCAGTCATTAAATTGTTCCCATGCCAATACAGTATAAATCAGTCATTAGACTGTTCCTACACCAATACAGTATACAAATCAGTCATTAGCATTATCATGAGATGCACTGTATCTTCCTTACCTGTGCTGCACATTTCAATTCTGTGTACAACAGACTTTGCTGAAGTTCCTGCAGAAGATTATTTATGTACAAATTTATCACATTTTCCTCTTGACTGGTCTCCATCATCAAAACATCAAGTTTTTATTCCCAACCAAGAACAAAAATATCCACTCCCACTCCGAATTGTGCTCCGTATTAGTTTTCCATGTAATCCTAAAAAGATAAAACAGATACATGTATACTACAGTACAGTGAAAAACTAGATTGACATCGACTTATATAGATTTCAAGTTTACTTTAGATCTACATGTAAGTAGTAGGAATGAACTTCAAAAATTAATAGGCATACGGGCAAAACATTTTCTGAAGTGACAATAGCGCAGGGTTTGCATTAGTAGCACAATTGCGTGAATTGCGCAATCACTTCTGACAATCCCGCACAAAATTAGAAGCAATGCGGGATGGTTGCACACAGCTACCGGGAGCTGCTGGCTAAAACAAGTATTGAAATCCACGCTAAGCATTCAGTGATAACATCAGGCCTCGATATAACAATATGAAATTTAGCAATTAGACATGAAATATTCATGCAATTTACAGAATAAATATAATGTAAGAAGAGTTTTAAGTACAAAAACAAGTAAAAGGTTATTTTTATCAGTAAAATAATTCTTATAACAATTGCAAAGTTATGTACGGGTTTCTTACGTACTTAAATGTAAACAACGAAATGTGACCAAGGCCTCAATGTACTGTAGGTGGTAAAATTTGTAACTAGTCTCCAACTACAGTCGTTTTCTGTAACTACAATGCCCACTACCACTTACACTTATGAATACATCACTTTTTAAAGCAAATCATTCAAGCATTGGAGCACATTTCCCACAGCAACATGAGCATTAGGGCTAATTATTAAACTTACTCCAGCAAAATTGTATCATCTTTTCGAGAAATTCAACATCTACTGCTACCAACGATATTTGTGATTGTTGATGATGGCTGGCCAAAAGAGGTACTCCGAGACTGTCTGAACTTTTGTACTGTTTTATTATTAGGAGATACAGTAAGTACACTCTGTAAGAACATACTGTATATTGTAGAAAGATTATGCACATTTTGGATGATACATGTGAGTTGGTTTACTGAGAAACCTCCATTGGGGATTTACATCAAAACAGCCACAGTTTATCTTAGAACAGTCGCAGCACACTGGTTGTAGACCCATTGGAAATCAAACCTGTAACATCAGATTGGAGAGCTGATTGATTTACAGTTATACCTAGCCTTAAATACTTACCTGCCAATTGCTTATATATACTGCAGAATCCCAAGATTCTCTGCACTTTACAATACAAAGATTTTACTTCATTTTACTAGAATTATTCATAAGTCTTTTTTCTGGTAGATTCGGGTAGCTTGAGCCTCCTCAGATGTATTACAAGGTAGATACCAAATTCTGACGTCACTTCCATTGAATCACATGCACACCGTACACTAGCTTTTTGTGCCAACTTATTAAACGTGTGGAGCAAAAACTTTCACTGACACAAGGAGTAACTCTGACTGCAGGACAATTTGTATGTTGCTGATTTTCTTCTTCCAAATACTCTTTCTTCCAAATACTCTTTCTTCCAAGTACTCCGCCTAATTCATACTTGAACATATGGCCTATTGCAGAGCTAGAGCTGTGAACATTTAGGGATTTTAGTAAACATGTACACGCCTAAAAAGAGTGAGCGTGTAGCGTTTACACGCGCTTAGTGCAGTAATCTTCGGAAGTACACCAAAATTCCTCCAATTTACAATACTAAGTAAAAATATCACGCAAGCATTACACTAACTGATCTCTTCCAAACCTCTGTAGATAACAGTACTACCCCAACGAGTGGAAAGAAGCAAACATATGTAGCACTTTCAAAAAAGGTAATAAACACAACCCAGCTAATTACAGACCAGTCTCTCTTACCTGCGTGTGTAGTAAAATCCTTGAGCATATAATCCACTCACATGTGATGAAATTCCTTAATAAGCATAATATCTTAACTGATCTCCAACATGGCTTTCTAGCAAAAAAATCAAGTGAAACACAACTTCTCTTTACAATAAATGATATTTCTAAACAAATCGACCAAAACAGTACCATCTCTATGGCTATACTCGACTTCTCAAAAGTGTTTGATAAAGTCCCACACCAGCGCCTGTTATCCAAACTTTCCGCCTATGGCATTGATGGAAATCAACTGGCCTGGTTTGCATCTTTCCTCAGCAAGTGCATTCAGCGTGTTGTCTGTGATGGCAAAATCTCAAATCCTAAACAAGTTCTATCTGGTGTACCACAAGGTACCGTTTTAGGTCCTTTACTCTTCCTTTTATATGTCAATGACATCCCTGATAATATAAACAGCACAGTTAGACTGTTTGCTTATGATTGTCTTGTGTATAAAACAACTGATAAACCCTCTGGTCAACAAATCCTCCAAGATGATCTAAATAAACTTGAACAATGGCAAAATAAATGGCAAATGAATTTCAACCCCTCTAAATGCTACATTCTCTCAATATCTCCTAGAAAATGCTATAAATCACCAGTTTATACCTTGTGCAACCAGCCGCTAAAACATGTCAACTCCCACCCGTACCTACATGTAGGTGTTGAAATTGATAATAAACTCAGATGGGATAAACATATACACAACATCACCAACAAAGCAAACTCTGTACTTGGCCTATTAAGACGTAACCTCTCAAACTGTCCCACTGACGTTAAACCCACTGCTTATAGAGCTCTAGTCAGGCCAGTACTTGAGTATGCATCAGCAGTTTGGTACCCCCATCACCAGTGCGATGTAGATAAGCTTGAATTAATTTAACGGAGAGCTGCCAGGTTCTGTATGGCAGACTACTCCTATAAATCCAGTGTCACTAGCATGCTTCATTAATTAGATTGGCCCCTGCTAATAACAAGAAGAAGGGACACTCGTCTAAAAATACTATATAAAATCAATAACAGTCTTGTCACCATTGATAATGATAACCTGATCCCAAACACAAGAATTGATACAAGAAATAACCATGATGTGAATTTCCATGTTTCTTCATGCTAAAAAGAATGTTTATAAATACCCCTTCTTTCCTCAAACACTAAAAGATTGGAATGCTTCACCATCGGACATTGTACATGCACCAAGTCTAAACTGTTTCAAAGCTAAACTTGCTAGGCCTAAGCTTGTTAATTGATTTATAATTTCTTTATTTTTTTTTTCTTCTTATACTTTTGCTACGCTCGGTTGGCATTCATGTCCTCTAGAAGGATTTTTGTCGACTTAATTTATTCAGATTCAGAAAAAATATTGGTGATCAACTGACATTTTGACACTCTTTTGATCAAGATTGAAAGAGGTTAGCTTAACATAAAATGCCTTGAAATTGAATATACAAAATTTGTACATGGAAAATGTAATTGCAAATTGTTCTGCAATCCTAAAAACCAAAAATATGGGACTATTAAGGATTTATGAAATAAAAACACATTTTCCCTTGGAACCGGTCCACATACTATTACTGTAACGTTATGCCTACATGAATAATATATTCGTGGAACCGGTACACAAAGTATCTTTACGCCTAACTAATGAAAAGGATGGGCATGGGTAATTACAGTACAAGTGTAATGAATCGTATAGTAGTTACCCCTCTAAGAAAATAAGCATCCGAAGAACAACCGAGACAGCCCAGTTGATAAAAAGATTTTGTTCAGGAGTTTATTTCTAGAATTCTCATATCATTAATAATCGTAGCAACCATTTTCACCTCCAAAATTGTTTATAGGCTACGACGTGCGCATGTGCAATGAATGCTCGGCATATTTTGGATACCCGGTTGACAGAAACTTTTATTTTGCGGGGATGGTGGGATGGGGGAGGGGAGGGTGGGGTGGAGAGATTGAGGGGTGGGAGGATAGGGGTGGGGAGGAGGTGATCCGACAAAAAATGTTTAATCAGTATGGAAAAGAGCAGCTTTTGGGGTGTAAGCAATGGCGTAGGAACCAATAATGAAGGTCTAAAGAATTGATTTTGACGAGTCGGATTCCCTCTTTTCTTTGGTAATTCTCTTCCTTCATTTTCTTGAAATTTGCTTTAATTTTTGTGAAATTTCCTTGATTTTCGGAAAATGTTCTTCAAATGTCTTCAATTTTCCGTAAATTACCTTCATTTTCGTGAAATTTGCTTTAATTTTCTGGAAATTTCCTTCATTATTCTTGGAATTTTCTGGAACTGTTGCCAAATTTTACCAAAATTTTTAATAATTTAAGGAACCCCTTCTTTTTAACAAATAGGTTTTGAACATAAGAGACTCATACATTTTTGTGTAGGTTTGTTGAGACAAAAATAAAATTTGGCCCCCATTGCCGCCCAATTGGCTGCCATTGGCCCCGCCGCTGGTGAGTGACGATCATAAATTGTTTCATACAGACAATTTCTCATGTCTGTATGTATATTTATATCATACCATTTTTTATCATATCATTTTCATTTATCATTTGTTTCGAAGGATCAAATTTAGGAATAGGCCTAACCGCCCAAGACCCTTGGCTATGGCTACTAAGCCTTGCCCCCACTTTCTCGTTCTATCAATATTGATACTGAAGAATGGCCTTGGAATTCTTCAATTCTTCGCGATATCTGAACGTATGGACGTGTAGAGTCAATAAATAAATGGCTTTAAATTCTATCAAAAACCATCATAGTAAAAAAATCATCAAAATCGATTAAATATTGCCATTTTACAGCGTTTTAAAATCTCATGCCCAAATTTGCATATTTCATGATGTATTGCATGATATATCGGAGCCTTGGTATTTTCTTTTGTAAATACTTTGTTGTTTAAATCTCTCTATAATTCTTTGAAGTGGTGCAGAAACGTTTAACCAAATGTGTTTGAGTCTTTGCCAAGCCCCACGATATAATTCTAGCAGGACTAGACTTTCCAATTATTTTTCAATTAATAAATATTTAGAAAAGAAATTTCAAGAATTACGTCAAGATTTGAGCTGCCCGCCCAGTCATATACATCGCAAATTTTCCATGAATTAAAACATTATCAAACTTTGATCAGGCATAGCTCAAAAGCTAAAAGTGTTTGTTGTTTTTTTAAATCAAAAATTGATCTGCTCAGATTTTAATATTCTTTCAATCAATATAGAAATTGTCTGATTGCTGCTATATGTCCGTAGACCTTTAATGTGCATGGTCATTGATGTACAGTAGCCAGGTTGGAGAAATTTGGAGACGCTACTAATATTGCAAATACCCGTTGTATACTTCACACAATAACATTTGAATCAAAAAAGGTATTCGGTATCCGTTTTAACGCGTTTGGCATTTATTTTCTATACGTTTTCATTATTATCACTTGAAGCGATGTTCTATGTACTTGTTTTACTCTCAACTGCTTTATATTTGAATAAGTTTTCCAATCATTCTGGATTACGGTCATACATTCAAGTTTTTTTTTTTTTTCCATCAGCTATAACGTGTATAGTGTCCATACCGATCATATTTATACAGACTTATCTGCTTTTACTGTTGCAAATCTCTTGGCAGTTTGCAAAAGCTCTCTTGTCGAAAGATTTACTTTAAAAGTGAATTTAACATAACCCTTAGGTTTTTTTATCAGTTTTTTTTTTAATCATTTATTGTAAATATTCCATCATTCCATCATCTCAAACATTTCTTTCCCTCTCGGCGGGTTTAGAAACATGAAGAATTTTTTTTCTTCAGGTGTCCCGGGAAAATAAATCTGAAATATTCGTACACAATATAAACTTTTTATAAGGATATGAAAGTCAAAGTGGTTTTTCTGTATCTATATTGACGTATGTTTTATACATGTTATAGTTTATCGTTGAGTCGGTCCAAACTTTTTATAAAAAAAATCTTCCCAAGTTTCCATTCAAAAGCCAAAACGATAAAGTGATTTTGCACAGAATAGCAACAAAATATGATATCAGGGGCGGATTCAGAGGGGCCGGGGTGGAGGGCGGGGGAGGAGTATGGCCCCTGAGATTTCCCGATGATACATTTTTTACCATGAGATAATTCTTAGTAACGGTTTATGTAAATTTTCTTCAATATTCAGGAAATTTCATTCAATTTTTGAAATAACTCTTTTAATCTTTAGGAATTTCCTTCATTTTCGTGCAATTTTCGGAATATTTCTTCATTTTGGGAAATTCTTCTTTAATTTTCGGGGAATTTTTTTTTCAATTTTACGGGAAATTTCGTTCAATATTTGGGAAATCACTTTAATCTTTTAAAATTTCCTACCTTCTCTTGTCATTTTTCGAAGGTTTCCTTCATTTTGGGGCACTTTTTCTTCGCTTTTCGGTAAATTTTCTCAGTTTTCGAGAAATTTCCTTCACTGTTTTGGATATCTTTTTCAAATTTGGGGAAAATTCTTTCATTTTTTCTTCAATTTTCGGAAAATTTTCTTCATCATTTTGTCGGCGATTTTTCTTCGATTTTGGTAAATTTTCATCGATGATCGGGAAATTTCTAATGAGATTACCAAAATTTTGTCAAATTTTTGTTAATAATTTCCTAATTTTCCTAATCGAAAGACAGCATGCAATTAGATCAAATAGTTTTAGGGAGTACCTTTCTCTCTGCTCCCCACTTATAAAACTCCCTTGTCCCAATATGTTTCAGTTAATCATAACAAAATTGCTCATAAAACACGTTATCTCATCTACACATCATCCATGGTTTGGTTTAGCTTGCCTCTCTCTGACATTTTATCCTGGCGCCGCCCCTGTATGATATAAACCATGCATGAAAAAGGAAAACAATAGCGAAAGACAGGATGAGGTTCAAGAGGCAAAAACCGGATTCTATGAAAATAAACATATAGGTTTGGTGTGTCGGTAAACATGCCACGTGTAGTTTCAAAACACATAACGAGTGTGCACGATACTGTTTCTTTCCCACACAAAAAAGCTTCCAGAGGTTTCGTTTCCTGGAACCCAGCAACACGGAAATTAATAGTATTCTTATTGTAGAGCAGGCGACTTTCAACTTCGTATAAAAGTTTAAAATCTTAAATTTCCATCAGAAAAAGTATTAACTGGGTTTCGCCCCTCGACCTACACAAAACAGCAAGAAATTCGTGCTTATTTCTTATTCTTCATATCAGACTGTCACCAGGCTGGCAAGATATATGTAACCAACGTTTATGGGAAAACATTTTTAGCAGTTAAGATAGCAAACGTGCATATTTTGATATTAAGATATTGTTTATATCCTGTGACTAAGAATTATATATATATAAAAGTTGTAACATATTAATTCAATTGAAAACATATTTTTGTACTTGATATTAAATGATTATGATTGCTCACTAAAATCAAACAATCCTATCGGAATTTTGCAGGCAAAAAGAGGCATCCAGTGGCTTTAACTGGACCACTGGATCCCATTCGCCAGTCCGCGTGACTACGCGTTTTGCGCTAATTCTGCAATGCCTATATATTTATATATTCCATTCAGAACCTAGTTACGTATACGTCCTGCTATACCACTGCAGCATCCAGGACTTGATCCTAAATTATCCCTCGCCTCGGTATATATGCCCTTTTACCGCATAATGGTTGCATGTCTCCCACTTATTAGTGGATACAAAATGTAGTACATAGTTCCGAGAAAAAAGGTTTAAAAAAACAGGTTGTTCCCTTCAACATGTTGAAGTGTTTGGATTTAGGATGTACAGTAGGCATGCGTCTTGGTTTACGGTCCTGCGTCTTGTTCTCCCGATATTGGTTGACCGTATACTTTTTCTTCGTGAGGATTAATGATAGGTTTCATGCATTATCATTTTTAAAGGGGGAACAAAGGAAATGCATTGATTCTTAGAAGTGGAGGTCCATCTCAAGATTTGAAGAAAAGTGTTTTTGATATGTAATTTGCGGGAAAGCAATAAACAGGCAAAAGGAGAGGTCCGGCTTCGCAACACCTACTGAACTAACCGTTTATTCAGGTGGACAACCAAGAGGGTGGGGACTGAGAATGATATAACCCACTGGGCTTGAGCAAATGTTGGACTTTGAAGTACAATACATAGTTACATTGTTTTATGTGGCTCGAACATATTATTTTCCACTGGCACCAAGGACTGTTCTTGCGTTACATTATTTCTTTACGTGAGAGCGGAATGCCCTATGTTTAAGAGAATTGTTTCTTTCTGTCTAACTTCACTATTTGGACAGTTAGAGAGTTTTCGCAAACTACACAAAGATCATACAGGGCATATACCCACAGTTCCTCGTCATGTAACATAGGCGGTTGACTACATCTGTATGTAACAGTGTAATAAAAACTTCATACAGCATCCACCCTAAAGATATTGTGAGGGATTTCACTGAAATAATACCTATATTTATTGCTTACCTGTAGTTTTCTTTATATTGTTTTTCTTTGCCGTTTCCGAGCATAATTAAGCGAAAATATACTTAGTACAATAGAGAGGCCCATTGTTCCTAACTTAAGATGTATATTTTTCCAGGAAAAATCAAATTAACAATCCCTGAAATGTCATTGCGCCTTGGGTAATAAGCGTGAAGTGCAATGGCCTCATCTGGAACAGATATAAACAAGTTTAAATAGCTTCACTTGAAAGTGAACCAAACTCCCAAAGCTGGAACATTGGCACGGCAGTAACGACAATTGCACCGTATCAAAGCGGTATTTATACCCCTTATGATACCTCAACTACAGAGATATCATAGCATCCTCGTGAGAACATTATATGGTATGAATAATGAATGTCATTCCTCGTGCTCTTCAGTTTCGGCACAAGCATTTGTACCTATAACCCCCGACAAAATTACTGAAACAAAATACAACAGCGATTCACGTCTTTTTCAATTCACGTTTTTTGCATACATTTACAAGCGCATATCCCCCTCCCCCTCCCCCTCCCCCTCCCTCCCCCCACATCCCGGCCGGTACTTTTTTATGTTGGCTGGGGAAATGTGAATATTGCCGAAGGCAGCATGTTTGTTTTATATATATGAAAAATTGATTATGCATGCAGGTTTCTCGGGTGTCAAAGTCAGGCGCGTTAGTAGATATTTGGATTGGGCGGGGTCATGGTGGAGTGGAGTGGTGAGGGGAGAGGGGAGGGGAGATGGGAGGGGTTGTAAAATATGAGATTTACCGACAATCTGAAATTAACATAGCTTATTGAAACAAATTGCCTCACTGAGAGGATTTCATATTTCCGGATAGATGTTTTTTTTTTCGTTTGGGAAGTAAAAATTGGTAAAACTGAAGGAAATTTGTTGGAATTTTTGGAGAAACTTGGAATGAAGAAATTGTCTTAAAAATTACACAAAAATCACAAAAATAAAGGAAATTTCCAAGAGATTCTATATCACCTGAGAGGATTTCTCCTTCCCGGTTGTATGCTTTCTTTCCATTTGGAAGGTAAAATTGAGAAATAACTAGCATAAAGTTGTTTAAAAATGGTAAAGCAGAAAGAAAATTTATTAAAACTAGTTTGGAAAAATTTGGCAACATTTCCTGAAAAATTACTGAAAATCAAAGAAAATTAAGTAAATTTCCCGGGGCAAACTACCACCTGTGAGGATTTCTCCCTTCCAACTGTATGAGTTCAAACTGTAAAATTGGAAAATTTTAGAAATAAAATTGGTAATTTTAAAGGGAGATTCGGTCAAATTATTGGAAATTTTGGAAAAATTTGGCAACATTTCCCAAAAATTGCGAGTGATTTTCGGATTAGCAGCAACGTTTAATGTCAAATTAATTTACCAGTCCCATTTTCCTCTTGTAACCGCGATTGTGTGGGGTTCTTTTCAATCAATAGTCAAACACGCTTTATCAATTGGCAACTTGGCTTCAAAATTTCTTGTTCGGTATTCTAAACGTTAGATTTTACAGACCAGCCGACCAGAGTCTCAAAAATTGGGGGTGTAACACTTCCACAATCCACATCCCATGCAGGTATTCACCAGCTTGGTTAAATAATCAGTTCAGTGGTTAAGCCGGTTTATCTTATATGAAAAAGGACTTTAATAGAAACAAAATGGTGAAAAAACTACTCAAATAGCTTATTCGGTTAAGGAGATAATCAAGTTTAAATTCTTATCTGTGTAGAAATGACTGGTGTAGTAAGTCTTTGCTATGAAGGATTCATCCTCACTTTATTAACAATTGCTAATGCATTAACAATTAAATAAAAATATCTTTCTAACCGAGAAAAAAAATTGTAAATATATTCTTCACTATTTTGTTTCTTTCGAAGTCTTCTTTCATATAAAACAAACTTACTTGACCACTGAACTAATCCTTTCAATTGCAATTTTACGATTTAAATTAACACCCTGTGTTTTTTGGTGTACTTCATAACATCATTCTTTACAAATCAATAACATGAACATATTTTTAAAATTCGATGATGATTCGAACTTTGAAAAGTGAGTAAAGGGAGGGAGATGTAACCCATCCATCAAACCACAGAAAATGGACAGATCAAATGGAACAGAAAAACACTTCAAACAAAAGCTCAAACAAATGCAAAAAAAGAAAGAAAAAAAGACAGAATGATAAAGGAAATCAAGTACAATGCAAGGTGGAGTATCACTGCACTGTGGCATCAATCTTAAAACTGATTCTCTCAAAAACGACTGAAGCGTTTTGCACAATTTAAAGACTGTATAATGTACAATATAAAGATCTTCACCGAAAAAAAAAAAAAAAAAAAAAAAAAAAAACACGCAATTTTCTAGGCGTCTCCGTCCTTTAAAAGCAATTCGCAGGGATATGATAATTGGAGATACATGTCGTGATCCAATATTTCCAGTGACTCTTATAAGGAAGCGTATTTAGCTGTTTCTCCAGAAGTCGTTATCGATACGATGGAAAATGTCATGAAGTGGTCAAGATCTTAACTCGTTACAACTGGTTCAATTGATACTGGCTTCTTAGGTCATACGCATCTGCCAAAGCAATAAAATTCGCTATAAATTAACAGTTAATGGATATTGTCATGACAGACTGCATCATGTTTCAATCGTATCTGCAACCTTAAACGGGGCAACCGCGGGGTGAGATCAGCATGGGCGTCCGACGTTTCGGTGGAGAGTAGTTTTGATTGATAGTACAAATTTTTCGAAGTTTTTTCTGCAGCAAATTTCTAGAAGCTCTGCCTTATTTGTAGATCCAATTCCTCTTCAAATGATGTTTGAAATTTATAGATAGGAGAAAGATGAAATATAAGGAATGAAAATTTGGGAAGTGTTTTAGGCAAATGACATTAGATATGTTTGATTCCTTATACTACTTCTATCTTCAAGGGCGCGTATTTCAATCAATCAGCATTGCATGCTTAAACAGTTTTCCCTTCATTTCCTTTAAGTGTCTCTAAGGAATCATCACAAGAGAGGATGAACCTCTATGAACAAAGTTATCAATGTAGGAACCTTTATATGATATCACCTAATATTTGATGTGAGGAAACTTAGGTCCAGTAGCGGCGCCGGGATTTTAAAGGCCAGTTATCGTCTCTATAACGCCGAGGTAAATATATTTCAATTTGTGTTTTGATTGGTCGAAACGCAATGGTACATCGTGCACTTACATTGGTAGGCCAATCAGAATCGTTGTGGAATCAAATGCACGCCGCTACATTTTAATCACGATAGGTGGCCTTTAATGCAGGGGAAAGAGCCTGGGCAGCTTTGTTTCATTGGGGCAGGGGAGGGGCAAATGTGCATTCATTCTATAGATTGACAAAATACGTCTCCCGTAAATGATCTGGGGATATGTGTGTGTGTGGGAGGGGGGTGCCCTCTAGGGGGTGCCCTCTTTGCCCTCCGTAGCGCCGCCACTGTTTCGAAAGACAAAGGAACTGAATATAAACCGGATTGCAAGAAGAGCGACTTCTTCCTTATAATTTGTCTAAACAATGTCACTTTTATTCCTCAAAATATGAAGAATAGAAATCATTAATTGCCAGTTTCCCCCCATTTATGACATATTCGACCAAACAAAGGAATAATATATTCAAATTGCAGACTTTGGTTACCATTAGTTTGCGTAAATAGAATAAATCACCAATTGATATAGATCTTTGCCATACAGGATTAGAGAATATCTAATTGTATAACTAGGTGTGTTATTAAAAAAAATCTCTCTGATCTTACAATGTAAGTTTTTAAAAATTTAATTTTCCTCAATTTAATGATCTTATGGACTAAAATTTACCACGGTGTTAACCAAAAGATGCCAACAACAGTTTGAAGAAAATTTGATAATGATGTCTTTTCACATTTCTACCTCCTTCCCAAAAAGTACGAACCAATTTAATTTCTCACATTTTAATCTTGGTAATCCCACGTGTCGGTAATATGCTGCTGTATTTCTTTCATTCTTATTCATCTGGGACAGTTTGCTCAATTTGTTGGGAGGGGTCAATTGCAATCTTAAGACGTAGAAGCCTCCTGAAATCAATAAAGGCTGCAGATACCGTGTGTATTTAACAAACAATTCCTAACCTTGTACTTGACAGCTTGACGCGTGACGTAGTAGGCAGGTAAGCGCGAACACGGAGCTATTAACTAATTACCTGCATGGCGTGATATAGACCGAAATTGAAGAAAGCGAGTCCAGTACCGATTCCTGACATATATTTCTCACATTTCCCTAACTAAAATTTTGACTGCTACGTTAATTTTGTATCAAAACTTGAAATAATAAGTCTCAATAAAGACCCAATAAAGACATTATAAAAATGAAGAAATTGAAAACAATACTTCTGTACGCTAACCGTGGTTCTTCAGACTAAATTTAATATTAAAAACACATTCATAAGTGTTCAGGTCTTGGGAAGAGTACGCTGAACTATATCTAATAACATGAGCAACCATTCTGACAAGAACAGTCTTTACATTTTGAAAATAGCATATTTCAGGGCCGTAGGAGACCTCGAAATATTAGGGCTGGGGGCAAAACGATTACGTAACGAATATGATCGGTATATACATAACGATATGAAATGTTACTTTACCTATATACCTTACTCTTATAGTACACTCTCCCACCCCACCCCTTTTCCAACACACCACCCCCCCCCCTCATCACCACCACAACATCCCCAATACAGGTGCGTGTCTAGTTTTTCATTTTTAGGGGGCTTAAGCCCCTATAAAACATATTCAGGGCCCCTGATACCTGTTGTAGGAAGTTGGGGGCATCCCCTCTCCCCCAAATGGCTCTTCCTCCCGGTTGCATGTTTGTTTCCCAGTCTGCCAGTGTGGAGGATAAGTTATTATCAATACATAAAATTGCCCCCAAATGGTTCTTCTTCCCGGTTGCATGTTTGTTTCCCAGTTGGGAAGATAAGTTATTATCAATACATAAAGTTGCCAACATTTGCTTAAAATTTTTCAGAATTGACATTGATTTTCCGAAAATTGAAGAAAATTTCCAGGAAATTATAATATAAATGCTGGAATTTTAAGAAAATTTCACAAAAATGAAGGAAATTTCACGAAAAGTGAAGGAGATTTCCCGGAAATTGACGATGATTCCCTAAAAATTGATGAAAAATTAATGGAAATTGAAGCAAATTTCCTGAAAATGAAGAAAATTCCTGAAAAGTCATGGAGATTTCCCGAAAATTAACCAGTACAATTTGTATAGCTAGTGATAAATTTCGAGTTTCAGAAGAATTTTGAGTTATTTAACCTCCGTGAGATGACTTTTTTACACCCCTTGCCAAGATATTGGACATTGCACATCAGACGAAAAGGCTTTATATTGTTTTGAAAGTGTGTTTTTGTTTTATTTTATCAGGGGGGAGCTTGGCACCTACTTCTCTATCTTAAGGGTCTGTATATTCAGATATTGAGATCCATGTTTAAAGATTTTTTTTATCCAAAATGAACAATTTTTGGTCTAAATTTGAAGATTTTTCATCCACAATATTTTTCGGTCAATATTGAAGATATTTGGTCCAAAATTAATATTTGTTCCAAAATTAAAGATAATTCATTTGTTACAATTGTAAAACATTGCCAAAATCTGTTTTTCTGTATGGTTCAATTGATATTTTAGTTAATTATATTTATGGGTTTGGCAATTTTTTGATTAATTTTTTTGGGGAGAGGGCCCACGGCATTTTTCACTGATATAAATTCATTAATAAAACAACATGTTAACAAGAAAACATTGTGGTGATTATAATTTATACGTTTGATTAAGTTGACAATAATCGTCATTTGTACTTCCAATCATCCATCTGCAATTGATGACTACTTTGTTTACACAGTTTGCGTTGACTTTAAATCTAATGTAGATTTTTGTTGCAGATCTCGGTTGACGAGCTTTCCAAATGTGTTTTTCCTTGACTCTATATTGCCCACAAATGCAGTTGCAATACAAACCAAATCCAAAATGTCTGTCATTTCTTTATGATGAACGTGCATCGTCATAAAATAATTCAACCTACAGTCACTTGTTGTTGAACGTATCTTTACTATATGGAGAGCAGAAATGATGTCTCACTCAAAGCATTTGTAGCCTCCGGGAGGGGATGGGGGCACTTCCATATGTGAAGAATATATATATATATATATATATATATATATATATATATATATATATATATATATATATATATATATATATATATATATATATATATATATATATATATATATATATATAATATATATATACATATATATATATATATATATATATATATATATATATATATATATATATATATATATATATATATATATATATATATATATATATATATATATATATATATATATATATATATATATATATATATATATATTTATATATGTGTGTGTGTGTGTGTTGCCCAAGCAGGTGCCTTTTGCACCATTTTCGTAGTGTAGATGTCTATTTTTTTAGTAAAAGAAAAAGAATTACTACAATTTTAATTTATTTTTAGCAAAAAAATTGCCTTTTTCATTATTTTTGTAATGCACGTCCCCAAAAAAGGGGTTTTACTGTGTTAATTTTGTACTGCTGGTCCATTTTTACGATGTTTTTGTTGAATACCCGTATTGCAGGTATCAAAATTGACTTCTTTCATAGTGCGTGTATCAAAATTGTATAATTTCATACTGCAGTTACAATACATCTGTTATACTGCGGGTATGATTTCGGTTGGTGGGCTGCACACATCTACCACTTTTAGTATGAAGTGCTCCCCGGAATTTGTAGCAGGCATAATAAAGAACAACTTCTGACAAAAGTAGGCAACAAGGATCAACCGAAGATTGAAAAAAGCTCATAAAATCTTTCATATCAAACTGACTTGGGTTAAACCCCAGTAACTGACTGCTTCAGGTAGTAAAGTTACTTGAGTTTGTAAATAATCAACATTTACATCGTCATTGTATTCTCTGGTGACCAATTCCAGCTCTGTCTCGCACGGTTCACCCGAATAGAATTGAATAATAATTGCTGACGTTCTTTGTATCTCCTAAAATCCGGTTGTCCAAACCTATTTTTGAGACGTTGGATTATGGTGTCAAATGTCATGAAATACGATGTACGATAGTGTTCTTTGGCATCTGTTGGGTAGTGATATGAAGATGACGAGCCGCCCTCAAATCGAGAGGGCGCCTTCCGCCTTCCGCTTCTAAAGTGCGCGACTGAGATTATCCGTCATCTTGTACAACCTTTCTTCCAAGGAGCAACCAAAAATGAAGTCAAAGGTCGGCATCATTGCTTGCACGCCACGAATTCTGCCTTTTAATTCACTTTCTTTCACATGCGACAAAGACCATCACTCCCACAGCTCCATCAACTCACTATAGTTATCAAGAACTGCAGCTAGGTGTTTGTGTGTGGGCGGGGGGGCTGGTGGGAGGGGGTGACATGCTTTTATTATTTCACATAAGTTATTATTTGTTTTAATGTAAATTGGATTTTTCCGGAAAAGTGGGGGAAACATCCTAAAAATTGGGGGCCATATGACACCTTTTTAACATAACGTTTTGTAAATTATTAGGAAGGGAAGGGAGGGGGAGGCATGGCTCTATCCCCAGATGCTACGGCCCTGGTATTTGCATTTCGAGATATGAAACTTTCAGGAATTTTAAGTATATGCACAATTTATGATACATAAAACGTTTGAGGAACAATATATTAAAAAGTAGTGGTCGCAAATAAAGCATGGATTCACTCTCAAATAAAAAAGCCGCCTTAAATTTTGTAATTCAATTCACTTTATATGATTTATTACAATAGTTACATTAGATAGACATACGAAGAATATATTGTGATACTTTCACGGTGAAAGTATTCTAAAACCCACGGCCACCGAGAACCATTGCGGATCCGGGGTATCTTGAACACATGGGCCCCTTTGATAAGCCAAAGTTTATTACACACACTGTTAGATAGTCGACCCCTTCTGCCTTCTTACACAATTTTACGGGCCCCTACGACCCTGGGGAACTCAATCTCATAAAACGTCGGGCCCCATGAAACAAGACCCTTAAAAGCTCGGGCCCTCAGGAACCTGGACCTCGATGAACTTTTGTGAATTTTTTAACATACTAACTGTGCGACCAATTGGTTGCTCAGAAGCAAAAGGGCTGCTTCCATACAGTCGTAGAATGAAATACAACATTATATAAAATAAAATGTATGCATGTTATGTCAGAATTAGTATCTCCTTTAATTTTGAGTTGCTCAAGTTTACATGTTCCTTCGCACCTTGCATCAGCTGCCCTATAGGGGTGATTGTTGTCGCCTAGTGAAATTTCCTTATAAATTCACTGCCCAGGCCTGTGGCCTGAGGGTAACGCACCTTATTAACCCTCTTGTCGGCGGTACTACTAAAACCGACAAGTTTCACGTCGAGTACATCTTGAGATATGAGAGAACATGATAACGGTAACAATAGCAAAAGCAAATATACAAAATTAATGATATACTCATCTGCCTGCATAATACCTCTACTAAAACTCAATTAAACATGATAAGAAAGAATGATAAGAAGATGTCGGAGTACTGTTATCTGATTCTTGTCTCAATAGGATAAGTTTAATGGCCAAGGTCGCTTGTCTGATAGCAAATAATAAAAGGAAACAAAATGGTGAAGAAAGTATTTTTAGAAATAAATCCGTGGAGGAGTTATTCACTGACTGACTGAGGTTTCATCTCGGGTTGGTATATTGCCTTTTGAAAAAATGCATTGAAAGAGGAAATCTCGTCTCTGCAAAATTCGTAAAATTGGGCTGTTCATATGTTCACGTGACATCCGGTTGTGGATCGGTTGTGGTTCTAATTAGGTACTGTAAGGCTTACCCATTGCGCGCGCGGTGTGTGTGCGCGCGCGTGTGTGTGTGTGTGTACAGTGTGCTATATTCACTTTTGCGGCGGTTATTGATTGGTTGTCGGTATTTGTGTATGACCAATCAGAGACGTTGACTTTAATTGTATATTACTCTCCATGATAATACGAAATGTCCTTTAACAGAAGCATAAAATGCGTTAATAAAGATACATAAATTGAGTGGATGGTGTTGCTTATCTGTAGACTAAGAATAAGCATGAACAATTTGTAAATATGATAAAAAAAAATCTCCATTGCGAGAGGCCTGGCTTTAATTCTTGTTTATTTTCATTTGTCTATGTTTTATTTTTTCAGTTAGAAAAAAACTTTCTCTCATTGTTTTCAGTGGTATCTATTTAAGTTTATCAAATACGAGATGTTCATATAAAACTTTTCTTTTATACTCATGCATCTTTCACGTTGTGAACAAATTTCATGTTCTGATAATTTGGCCTGTAAGATTTGTATTATGTGAATCAACTATGTAAAATACCCAATGGGAGGAGCACCTATAGCTTTTTGGATATTATCATTTTTGTTGAAGACTTCCCACACCAATCATTGAAAATAAATAAATTGTAACATATGTAAAACTTGACATTTACTGAACGTAACAATAGCAAAATACTTTTATACAATCTTGTTTATCTTTTTATCATCTTTCATATAAGATGGACATATAACCACTAAATTTATTCTTAGTTTGCTTCTACAGTCTACCTTACTTCACATCAGGGTAGTGGGAAGCGGGCACGGGGAGCTGGGAAATACACACAGGAGCATATAGGAAGGGTCTACTCTCAGGGGAGCAGGAAGCCCCAAAGTTTCCTGGCTACTAGCGGAAACATTGCACTCGTAAATCGCACCTTCATTTTTTGGGTACTTACTTAGATTATCGGGAAATTGTCTTTAATTGGCGGAAATTGATTCTGGAAATTGTCTCCAAATGGCGGAAAATGTTTCCTTCATTTTCAGGAAGTTTTCTTCATTTTCAGAAAATGTTGCAAAATTTTAGACATACATTGAGCTATACTACCCCAGTTGGTACATTTCAATCTGTCATGATCAATAATGCAAGAACTAACTTAATTTAACTTTAGTATAATTCTCTTTTTTAACCCCGGCATGTAGAGGTATAGCTTACCCCGTTAGGCAAACCTGTCGCAATTCAACTCTTTTCAACATCCGAAAGCATCTTAAAGCAAAGGCATGAAAGGTTAATGACACTTAAATAGATAACATAAGTTTCTCGTACAGTCGTTAGAAGCAACGGGTTCTGCACCGACCCACATATGACTGTATGAGCTATTATGTGAATTCTCCTTATCCAGGCTGGGTAACCTTCCCCTTGATCTATTATGAAATGGTATATTTGTACCATCTGCCAAAGCGGAGGCTTCAACCAGCTTTCTGCATATAAGTGTTATTAACATGCTTCCCCAGAGATGAGTTTCTTGTTCATTTTAACTTGGACGACGGTAAGCTGGTAAGGCGCCGTAGGGATCTAATGTAAGTTATAGAGAACTTCGGCTTGAAGAATTCCTCCTTATTACCTCCTTCAACGAAGTTGGTTGCAGGTTATGTTTTAATCTGCGTTTGTTTGTCTATTTGTTTGTTTGTTTGTCATTAATATGTCTCTAGAACCGATGTCCGATGGCATTGAGGAAGAGCAGAAATGGAGGGGTAGGGATGTTTTCATGTTTTTAGAGTGAATTGTCTATCATCAACATATCTCAAAAAGTGACATTTTCGACTGCGTTTCTTTGTTGGTCTGTCATCAACATATCTCAAGAAGTGTAGAATGGATTTTGATTAAAATTGGAGTATGTTTTGTTACTGCTTAAGGAAGAAGTGGTTAAAATTTGTGACATATTGGAACAGAGGAAAGACATAAATGTAGAATGGGGAAGTTTGAAGGTGGGATCTACGAGACTTAGTTAAAACTTTCCAATGGAATGTGCTGAACAATGAATTTATGACCTGAAAGGAATCCAAACAAATCAATTTTCTATACTCAAAGAAAATCAAAGATTGTTGAGTATTGTTGTATTATAAGCTTTTGAGTGCATTGTATGGAGCGTTTTCAATGCCTTTAATTTTTTCTTCTATTTATTTATTTTTAATCTTTATACAGAGTAGCTTATTCGGCTGAAAGCTGGCTTGCGATGAGCCCCTGTTTCCAATCAAATATAGAATAAACCCAAACGTAAAAGATTACATAACCGGATATCCATACCATATTTTGCCAGCAAAAATAAATATATAAATAAATATATTAATAAGAAATATATAGTTTGATTGGAGGTCTGGGAAATTCATGTAAATACATGTTGGAATTTATTTCATCAACTCCAAAAAATGTACTTTGCCAAATAATTTTCTTGCCTGAAAGAAAGTCAAGCAATGAATGTTTAGCTTGAATAAAACTGAAAACAATGATTTTACCTTAAGATAATGTTTCCAATATCGCATGGAATTTACAATTTGACATCTTTTTTGCTTGTTTACAAGAAAACCTTCGTGCTGTACATGATTTACATTTTGTATATATTAGCGTTTATCAGATAGCTACAGTCTGTAACACTCTGGAGATTAACATTATGAAAAACAGGTTACACAGTTTAGCATCTTCCTGACGAAAGATCTACGTACTTGTAAATGATGCTATATTACCGTCTAAATATCGTTTATGGAATTAAGACCAGTTTCATTGCAATTATCAAAAAAGTGTTTGTATGTAGACCTGTTGCATATTTTATGTATATTTGACAGCTGATTGTCTGATGTGAGGTCATAGTAACATGTATATTATTATACTATGTGGAAAAATAGACACAGTTTTTTTCAGGAGGAAAGTGAAACAATTCGATGGAAAAGCTATAACAGAATAAAACAAATGAATGACAATGAATCGTCTGGAAAATATGTAAAAGAAGTAAATAATAACTAATACGAATATTATCAAATAAAATGTTTAGAGATGTATATACTTACCACTTACCCTTCCCCAAATTATAACATTCAACACCCCATCCCCGAATTGTAACATTTAGAAATTCAGCATAGCACGAACATTTTTTGCTATGATGATATATAACAAAACGACTGCGTGAAAACCTATATTGGTTGCTCTCCCAAATTAGAGGCGCCCCTGAAAGCGGCTGGTGAAACTTCCTTTATTCTCTACCTCACAGTGCATGGACAGGATTTTCCTCAGCAAAAGTGTGTGTGGGGGAGGGGGGGGGGAAGAGAGATGGACAGATGGGTAAAGTCAAAAGTGAGGGGAAACTTAGAGTCATGCAAAAATGAAAAATGAAAAAATCACCATACAAAAGATACAAATTTAGCCAGACAAAGTGGGTGCGTGTGTGTGTAGGTGTGAAGGGGGAGGGGATGGGGAGGGGGTGGGGAGGGGTGGGTGGGGGAGGGGGATGTTCCCTTGCCCCTCAAATCCCGCCTATGACTGCTGGTGATCGTCGGGTAATCGGGAAGTTTAACAAATATGGAGTAAGCTACTTGTAAATGATCAGTTATGTAGTCAAACATGTTCCTATCTTGTGATAATATGATATGATATAGGACAATAAAAGAAACAACATGGTGAAGAAAGTATTCAGAAATAAAAGTTTTAAGCTTCAAGAGATTCGTTTCAAGTACTGAGCCTCATATTACTGTATAAATCTTTTTGTATCATTTTGATTATTGTTTTCATCGAAAAATCAAATTTGAGGCTGAAATCTCCAGCTATGATTACAAATAAAAAAAATTACCAGTGAAAAAATGGTTTATTTAATTTAACAATCAGTATAAGTATGTGAGCTATTTTTGAAAATAGAAAATGGCGAATGTTTAACGACACCTTGGTAAGACTATCTACAGAGCTACATTAGTCATTTCTAAGCAAACCTTCTTGCGTCTATATACAGATATACAACTCGATTGACAACTGCCAAATATGCATGTGTAGCATATGTCATGATATTTTCTGCACAGATCAGTTTAAATGTTGGTACTGATATCATACTAGATGGACATATCTAAACTACCCACGTACACTTAGAAGCAGACGTATTGCCTACAAAAGTCTTTTATTAGTGTGTAACAGTAGAGTATGCATAACCTATCTTTAGTGATAAGCCAAGTCACAACGTATAAAGAAAATGAGGACAAGGCACGGTAGAAACAACAAACAGGAAAATCGATAAGAATTTAAACTCAAACTATCCACACCAGTAAATGCCGATTACCCGAAGGCATTAGCCGAAAATAATCAAGGCTTCAATAGCTTTCGATGGCACGAAAGTGAAGGCAATGGAATGCATGGTGTTCTTCATATTGAGTTTAAATATTGACACCAAAAACACGCGATATCGTGCAGAATATCTACACTAATATGGATGTTCGCACCGCAAATTCTATGAGGGTGAATAGGATAAATGAATCCTTTGCTTCTCAATTATCAACCACAATTTTTAAAAGGGTTCATAGTATTGTATTAGTAAGTATCCTTAGCGTGTCCAAGAAATAAATGTTTTCCCTGTTCGTTTTAAATTTACACATTCCTTTTCTTTAGCTGTGCCATTGTTAGTTACTTTTAGTTATGCAAAATTCATCTTGTAAGTCTCAAGTTGTTATGCTTTGCTGTGATGGTCCAATGGCATGTGGTGCAAGTTATTCACCCCTGTCCACCTGTAGGAATAGACTTTCGCATCCTTTGCAGTAGTTGATACATCATTTCCGAAATTTCAAATACACTTCTACCAGAGAGCGTGACGTCATTCGCCCTATACTACGTATAGGCCGAAGGCCGAGAGACGAAACTCCTATACCTACAGTGTGATACTTTTTGGTTCGTCCTCCACCCATGCTGGTTCCAAGAGAGGGCAGCAGATATGTCGGTACATTGAAAATTGGAGTTCAATAAACAAACAAAAAGTACACTGCGAATTTAACCTCAAAAATAAAAATTGAAATTCTTTACTCCCAAAAATTAATTACATTTATATTAGTTTTAATCCTAAGATGTCTTTTTAACCAAGATTAACGTTCATTTTATTTCTAACAAGAACACAAAAACAACGATTTCTTTTTACAATACATGCAGGACGACAACAATTAAGCGCAGCATTAGATTGTAGACTAGACAGGCATATATCCACTTACTAACTTATGCCTAACTGATAAGTATATTTTAAGAAAAATTCTGCGCGAACAACTTTTCTGATAAGGGATAAATGATCAAAACTATTAGAAGTCTTGAAGAATTTCAGTAAACCTGAAATAATGTGCTATCATAATTGTGCCAGTTGTTGTTGAACAGCTCCACTTGAAAAATTTGCTGTATGGAATTTCTCTCATTGATAGGCAATCTTTAATTTTGCTCTCATTTGTTTTTGCTTTGGTATCCAATGAACAAATTATATCACAGTGCAATAGTATTCCAACTTTTATGTTGTATGATTGTTAAAAATCATTGACTGTACTATAGAGTAAGACATTTGTAGAAGTTAATGGCAGAATAATATGTGTTGATCTGTTTTAAACACCTCAATTTACTCATTATTTCATGTAACCTGTACCAGTTGTTTAAGTCATTTGATGTATATTTCCTGTATTATTTACAAATAATACTTTTTTTACCCAACACACAATTGAATTATTTAATTGAATTATTCAATGTTTTCCCCTTCAACACCAGAAAGTTCATAGATATGAGATGGGCATGGCAAACTCTTAATTCATTGGGTTGAACCACATAAACTGATAATAAGAGTTAATAGCTTTTCCTGACAAAATAAACCCAACTGTAACAATGATTGCATGTATCATAGAGCTAGTGTGTTGCCTGAGTTATTTGCCTTTACCTTATGTTTGGCATAAATAATATTCCCTTCAGAAATATCCAAATATGGGTTATTTCATTTCCAGTGTCCATGAATCATTTGCCAATTTTTGTTTAAATTCAAGCAGTATACACAATAAATCACCAGGCGAATTAAGTTAGATTCGGGCAGCTAATTTGAAGCAAGTCAGCCTAAATTCTTGTTAATGTTAGTCAAGTTCTAACTTGCATGTAGTCTTGCAAGAAAGTAGCTATTGGTCATATCGCACAATACACTTTTTGACATGACTGGTGGCGTTCACGAGGCCGCAGACCAGTAAACAATAGCAATCCTACAATGTTAGCATACAGAAAAGTGTTAAAGTGAAATAAATTACGGCCGAATAATGGTAAATAATTCCATAACTAGCAAGAATGTAGCCTTTTTGTAAGGCCTAATTGCTAGGTCTGAAATTGAATAGGTTAAGTTGGTAACTTGAATTCTTCAACTTTTTTCATACTACCCGATAATGCCGAGCCGAAACTAGGCTTCAATAACTAGGCCTAGGTCCACCTTAGTTAATGTTATATTGTAAATCTCTAGGACCACAGATGTCTGACTGCGTACGCATTTGGCTAGCCTTTATAAAATAAAACAAAAAGGCCGATAGCAATTACCACCGAACGGAGGTGTACAGGTGGGTAGGGCCGGCCCATCGCTAAAATTAAATAGGTCTATGGTGTTGGCCGACCTTTACCAAATAGGCTAGGGCATAGGCGTAATGCATAACGACTTCAATAAGGTTAGGCAGTAATTCCTTTAAAATGCTTTAAACTTTCAATCTGTCATGTTCAGACGTAAAACAATGAGTACTAAACGCATTGGCATCGTACCGGTATCGCAAAAAGCATCTGCACTACACTGTGTGCATGGTTTGTCATTTTTTTTCTTCTCGCACTTGATCCATGTATGACGTCAAAATCAAAATTGTTATATTAATGATTTATACAATTATTTGTTTACTGATCTAAAAGTGCACAAAAAGTAACGATGAAATTAAATCTCTAATAACAAAAATTTAAATCAACAATTTGCGTAGAATTTTACTGAATTTTCACATTTCTTTGGTATGTTCTATTTTTGAAATGCTTAACTCTCTACTGCCCTCACTTGGAACCAAGATGGCTGGGTGACTTAAAAAAGTATCACTGATTTGGCAACACTGTAGGTATAGGAGTTTCGTCTCTCGGCCTTCGGCCTATACGTAGTATAAGGCGAATGACGTCATGCTCTCTGGTTCTACTCAAATGCACACATTCACAGTTCCGTCTGCCATTTTGAGTTGAAATTAAACAAACAAAATCTCCATTGTTCTCGTGCGTTTGTGTACAATGTGCATTTATTTCTAAACGATGGGCGATAAAACTACGCAAACCAAGAGCGTGTTTTGCTGTGCGCTCAAACTGTTTTTCTGCAACTTGCATTTATACTTTCTTGTGTGCATGAGCAGATTGGGACTGTGGGAGCGTGTATTGTGAAACTCTTTCTACAGTTCTGACAGGCAATTCAACTTTACTCGTCTATGAACCTTTAAGAGCTAACCTATAATAATTCATCGTGCATTGTCATGGATTAAGCATAGAAACTGGGGCCCCGCATTGAACAAATATTACAGGATTACTTTCATCAATAAATGCCACTTCACATTCTTTGATTCATTTTATATCGCAACAAGTAATGCAAAATGTTGATAAACTTCAACAATAATCCATACGCGAAAAAAGTAACTCCTTTTAAAGTTCACTTCATGTAAAAACGGTTGTTATGATGATTATAAGTTTCATACAAAATATATTCACAAGTTAAATGCAACAACTATGTTGATATACGAAGAATTATAGTCATCAAAATACTAAAATAACTGAATTTTCTTGGTTCGAAATTTGATTAAATGTAAACCTATCAGCCTACGCCAGTACGCAGGCGCTAGGCTACACAGAGCCAATCGTACACGTACAGCATAGTAGTACACTAGCACTGTGCATGCAGTACGTTCGAACGTACGAGGTCGCGCCGTAAGCACCGCATGTGGATTACGAATTTACGTTGAAGATTAAAGTTAAACATTGAAACTTTCGAAACATTGCAAAATTAAAACATTAAAATCTAACAATAACATAATGTCACTACTGGTTGAAAGTACAGTTTTGAAAAATGTCGCTTTCAACCTGTGGGATACCTGCGTTAGGCTGGTATTGTTTGTTACATGATATATTGCGGCCTAAGCCTTTCATTGTTGTGTAATCTTGGGTCGCCAATCGTACACGCACAGTATAGTAGTACTAGCACTGTGCAGTACGTTCGAACATACGTAGGTCGCGCCGTAAGCACCGCATGTGGATTACGAATTTACATTAAAGTTAAACATTGAATCTTTCAAAAGAATGCAAAATTTAAACATTGAAATCTAACAATAACATTATGTCACTACTGATGAGCTTTAAGCAGTAAATTTACAGTTGTTGAAAGTACAGTTCTTAAAAATGTCGCTTTCAACCTGTGGGATACCTGCGTTAGGCTGGTATTGTTTGTTACATGATTTATTGCGGCCTAAGTCTTTCATTTTTGTGTAATTTTGGGTCGCTTGGATTTATTGTGTCGATGTAGCAGCCAACAGAAAGTCGGAGCAGTGGCGTTTCTGTGCATTGGAAATGCCTTGGTAGTAAGTATGTGTATATGTATGGTTGGTCATGCGGGTCATACGTCTCCTAATATTACGCCTAAGAAAATCAATTCTTACGTCGTAACAATTCCATTGTATACGTCTATAACTGATCGCTGATTGGCTGCTTCCTTTAGGCGTAAGAATATATATAATTTTACGCATGAAACTAATTTTCTATTCTTACGTTTAAAGGAAACAGCCAATCAGCGACGCCTTTTAGACGTATGAAATAGAACTGTTACGACGTAAAAATTGATTATTACGACGTTAGAAGTGATAGTTACGACGGAAGAATTTAATTTTCAAAGGCGTGGCATTAGGAGACATTATGACCCGCATGGCCAACCAAATACAAGCCAATTTTGTAAAATGAACTTTGCGAAACCAACCGTCGCTAAGGGATTTGCCAGGACTACTTTTATTTCCAGAATTTAAAACCGTGCAATTTTGCGGCTGTTGCCGTGCGTAGCCATGGATTAACCATGGTCTGATGGTCAGCTGACAGCTTTCGATTAATCTAATTCTAGAATTCTAGAACATATAAATGAATAAAGGATAACACAAACATCACGTAGAACAATATAAAATCATGCCATTGATTCTTGATAATGCTAGATCTGTAGAGGAATGTAATATGTCCTCCTCCGTCAGATTAATAAGAAGGAATACATTAAACACAGTATCAAGAATCTGGTCAAATATTTTTAAGTAACGATTCGATGAAGTACACGTCAATTGGTTATGTAAACATCTATCTGCAGTGGTGGATGTATCAAGGATATAACACGACTTGTGAAGGAGCTTTCTAAATATATCTAAGCATATTTAACTCCAAAACAATGCTAGTTCATTATTTTCTTAAAGATAAAATCATGTTTTGTTTTGCTCGCTGCTGATTATAGTTTTTGCGATCAGGGACACCGGAACAAGTTGAATAAGAACTATCCTTGCCAAAGGGAAAAATATTCAATTGATAACTATTCTTACTCCAATTATATTGACTTCTCCAAAAATAGGCAAAATATTAATAAATGACATTTAAAAAACACATTTTACCAAAGTTGAATTAAATAATAATCATCATTTTTAGTATTGTCACAAGTTTGTTTCATTGGATCAAAGTTGTTTAGTGTGTGGACACGACAGAAGAAGAAGAATTCATACGGTAATTTTGTTGAAATTATTATTTTCTATCTTTTCTAATATGTAACAAAGTACACTCGTCGATGTCTTTATAATTAACCATTGCGTACGTTTACTGTTATACGTTTGTTTTGAAGGTTAATGAACTTACATACAAACCACCTTAATCAGATTACTTCCGTGGATATAAAATTGTTCAATGCCGAAAGTATCAATTACAATAATTGAATGCGACATTAAAGAGTATGAATGGATTAACTTGAAGGACTGAAAGGCATCATCCGCCCTTTGCATGAGATGTTTTTGCTATAGTATTTATAAATTCGTTTTGCATTTTGAGAGAAAAGGTTTACATATACTTTTCTGTCATTCAAAACTTGTTTGTCAATTAATAATACTAAGTAGACTTCGTATGAACATATTTTGTGAGTTCGATCAGCTTTGAAATTATTATACGTCATGTGTATAAACCCTCTAACGATATTGTCATTACTCACACATAATGAATCCCTTTCTAAAATTACTCTGATATTTTTAAGACGATTGAGGAGAGGGAATTTACATACATAATTTAGGAACCAGTAAAGAGACATATGCATGTTACAAGATATTTTGTAGTGAATTACATCTTTCATTTGTTTTATGAGTTTCAGAACCCTGAAAAAATTGCTTGAGGCGCGAAAGACATTTTCAACTTATCAAATTGGAAATATAAAGAATACCACCAAAATTTATGTAATATTGTAAAGTAACAAAGATTATTTGTATTATTTCGATGTAAAGAAGGTATTAATCAACTTCAAACTGATACTATGCTTTAATATGATAATTAGTTGCATACTTTTTGTCATTGAGTTTGTTATTGACGCAGAGATTGTCTTCAGTATGGCATTTGCCATACAAGGTCTTTTTGTTTATGAGCCTCAGAAGTTGATCAAAAATCTGCAGTCGAGGGTTTGAAATCGACTGGGGTCGGATGGTGTCTTTCAGAAAAAGGGTGTAAAGTAAAGCAGACAGTTTTGTGAGAGAGGATGGGAGGAAATTGGACATATTTTACAGAGAAAAACGACCAATAGTTGAAGGAATGCTATGGCCTGGACACAAGATGTATGAATAAAAAGAGGCAACATGACCAAAGACAACGTGATGGAGGCGAATGGTACAGAACAGTCCGGTAGCATGCCTATTAATAGGAACATATATGTTCCTATTAATGGGAACATTTTGCTACATGGAAGCCGCTATTTTGTGATTTTTCCCATAATCCTTTGTTATCCTAACGTTAAAGCCTTATGCAATGTTACATTTTTCAAATTTGAAATACGTCTGGGAAAAATATCTTCGCTAGGAGAAACTTAAAACTTATGAAAATACCACTTTCATTACTGTCATGGCTACAACTTTTCCGCTCCCATCTGATATGTTCACCAAGCCGTTTTAGAAGTATTAGATAAAATAGACAAAAGATCTAGGCTTTTAGGCGCGAAACGGCCATTTCGAAAATTCAATTTGTTTTAAACACATTGAATTTTGATATTTCAAGTACATAAATTAGAAACTATGACATTTTAGCGCAACATCTGAACAATATGGCTGCATGACTTCAATATTCTCGTGTGTTATAAATGTTCCTATTAATAGGCATACTTCCGGACTGCAGAAGAAGAGACGTTTGTTTGAATGGAGAAGCTGGACTCAGGTCAGGGAAGTGACACAAGACAGCAAGAGATAGTCTTCTGTGCCTCAATCTCCATTTAAGGAGAAGAGATCAGTGAGTCAGTGTGTAAAAGATGACATTAAAATGGCAGGACGCTGTATACTTCAAATTTAAAGGCAAGTTATCGTATTCACGGAGACAGAAATTTACAATACAATTAAACGTATTTGATTGATCTAACTATATCATACAATGCTGACAAACCAATTGATAAACGGTGCGGAAGTGACGTTGCTATTATATAACAATTTTCTTGAGACGATATTCCCTCTTAAACACCAACAGACAGGCAAACCCATCATTTATTGAATATTGGCAGCTTACGGTCGGCGAGAATTTCAGGGTAATGTTAAGCAGTGGGTGATTTTTTCCTAGGCCTGCTCCCCTGATTCCTCCACCCCTATAAATTTCTTCCGACGCTCTAACTATTCTACATCATTGCCGAACCATACAGTGTTGTGTATAAACTTGTACATACACTCTGAGAATCACGAAAGAAGCATCTTTCCTTTTACTCTTGTTGTTTTTTAAGGCATTTCTGAAATCGTCGCCCATCAATTTATAGTTAACGATCATCACTTTCTGTAGATTGTTAAAACTAATGGAGCAAAGTGTTATCTAGTGGTGCAAAAAAAAATCTTCAAAAAAGCTGATGCTTCCTGTCATCTGATATTTTGGATATCTACACCAAATCGAATGTAGGTGATAAATGACTTCCTATTATAACTCGAGGTCAGCCTTCGAAGAGAAGACCAGGACTTTTTGCGCTGATCCCACGCATGGATCGATAATTTGCTCATTTCAGATAACATAATCGGTTTCTGAAATGGGAGCTTGTATTCACTGCTCTGCATATAGGATGCCATAAATCTACATTATGCAAACAGTGAATGAAGATATACGGAGTCAGAAAACGTTCCTGTATGTAATTACAATTGTATGCGTCAAAAGCGAAAGGTGATATACTGATGCTTACCAAATTTGCATTAAAAAGTTTATGCAGTTGAAAGACCGTATCATCATTTAAACACAATGGTGACCCTACAGCCCTATAGATCTAAGCTACAACATGTTTTTGATTTATTGAAAATCATGAAAATAATTAAACTCTTCAAACCCTAAAACTAAATTCATCCATTTTTAAATCATTTTGATTTTTAGGGTCTATTTATTCGTGCAAATATACATTATAAAATTGATGATACTTTCATTCAACATCTTTTTTAGGAGAATGATTTTGTATAAGTCACCAACTTATAGAAGTTTCTTTTGATAGAATTCATTAAGATCTTAAAGCATAACATTAACTCATCACGCCATATATTTTACATTGAAACTAAATAAGTATTTCAATTTTTTGGAACCCTTCGATATTCTTCTAAGAATGTGTA
This sequence comes from Chiridota heheva, assembly GCA_020152595.1. Lineage (NCBI taxonomy): Eukaryota > Metazoa > Echinodermata > Holothuroidea > Apodida > Chiridotidae > Chiridota > Chiridota heheva. The sequence goes on from JAIGNY010002308.1 coordinate 479,356, forward strand.
GGGTGTCACCATGAACTATTAACTACTTGAGCTGATTAATCATCAATTTGTTTGATTATTGGAATCTAGACCATGGATTTTCTCTAAAACGCACAACAATGGATGGTTCTGAATAAGTGTTGGATTTACAGAACGGGTTCATGGTCAAAAACGTCCTTCTTCTTTTTGCTAGAAAATATTGAATCCTGTCCCTCCCCTGTCTAACTTATCGTTGACGAAGGATAGTTGTTAAGAGAATAATTTCTCACAGGTGAAATGACAGACTATGATTCTGCAGTTATCAATTAATCTAAACTTCCAAACTGACTGACTGATGAATGAACTGCAAGATTTTGCAGGCCGTTCGTTTAGTTCTTAAAAATGTGAAAATTACACTTTGCACTTTTTTTTCTTCACAAAACATGAACATAACATAGCTTTTCGAGTAAAGATTATGGCTTGTATCACTTAAAGTTAAGTAGACAAAAATCGATTTAAGAAATTGATTCAATATCGAATTTCATATACATTAGCTGGCTGTTTTAAGAAACACTTTTTACTTTTCCTGTTCATGGAATAAATGTTTCCTCAATGGCGACTCTTTTCCTGCAAAAGAGACTTTGGTGTCATGATATTTTAAAGCAGACGAATCCTTGGCCCCGTCAATTGTCTCGATTGACAAAAGACCTGACCCAAGATATTAAACCATTCATATCATAGCGTTTTTTAACCTTTTATAAACAAAATATTTAAATAAATATCGAAAATAAACTTTTCTTATCATTGGCTTACAAATGTTTAAAACTATCCTTCATTAGAGTACATAAAAAACAATCCATTTTCACTAAAAACTGATTTCGTAATCCCTAGTCCCAACAGTTTTTGGATTGATTGGTTTATGGTTGGGTATAGACACAATAGAAGGAATTAACTACGTGTGTGGCAAACTGGCCGATGAACTCGCTCCCGATGTAATACGAGATCCCATCAAGTTTTATCTCTTCGAAAATAATAAGATACATCTGGACTTCATTGGATACAACTCAGAATAAAAAGTATTTGTTTTATATTGATACATCATGCAATTAAACCAAAGAGCTTCTACACAGCTCTTTGGTTAAACACAATAAAGATCATATGCTTTGCAATCGAACGCAATTCTTTTTCAAGATGACGACTTATAAAATAATCATCGGGAAACATCTTCGGGATAATGTTGCATTATACTATTGTTTAACCGTTTACATTAATTAATACTTTGTATAAAACAGTTCAATAAATTCCATTTCAAAATGCATAGGTTAAATCATTTCGCGATTTACATCCCATGATAGAAGAATGTGATTAGATAACACTGAACGGGCAATTAGATTAGAAAATGGGGTTATCCCCACATCATAGTAGCCAAAAACTAAAATCTCACGAAGAATATCAAGAGGAAAGAACTATCCTACTTTTGCTCATGTTGATGAAACTTTCTCAATAATATGAATATATGAGCGCTTGATATGCTGATAAAAATGGACGTTACCGACATGAACTAATTATAGTCTAAACTATGAATATGTAACGAATTGGGCGAAACAATGATTCGAATAGAAGAACCACAAAATGGCTATTAGTTTATTGTCTTTAGATAGTTTGCTTCAAATACAAATTGTGCAAATGACCAGCTGATAAATACTATCGATCTTTTATTGTCATCAATCTTCACCGAAAATTACGGTCAGGAACAATTACCCCTGCTTCTTTTAGGTACGCCACTGGCGACAGGCAAACATTGTAGGCCTAAGTGTTAATGAATGGTTGGAACAAAACACAGCCACACTCAGTGCGAAACACCCACAAAACGCCACAAATAACCTACTTTCATACTAAGTATGCATTAAATGACAAAACATTTGAGCGGCCATCTCCTGGCAAGATAGCAATAAGTCATTATGATACTTAATGGCCTGGGGAACTAAGATACACCCGTTAGTTGCCTCTTCACAGCAGAACACTTCCGCAAATTACTTATATGCCCTATTGCTATATTCCGGCAATAATTTCTGGACTGTAAGGGCGTTTTGTTTAAAAGAAATTAGAATTTTATGCCCATGAAGGACCATTCATCAAGATTGTAAATACTGATATCCTTTTCATCAACTCAGGGAATAAATTTTGCTTCTCTTTGTCAGTTGGTGTCAAGCACTATCGGGTTGCTATTGACCATATTTTCACAGCTTAAAATGGTTTAAGCACTTAACATTGTTGGAATAAGTCAAACAATTCATGTTCATGATTCGGTTCATTAACAAGGTATGAAAGATTTAACAACCCACTACCTGAATTCAAAGTCATTACAAATGTGTTTTCTTCTAAACATGACACCCTTAACTTGTTTTTGCCCAAAGCGTAACATGGTAACGGAAACACAAAAATGGAATTGGGCCAATGTGACGGGTTAAGACTGTAGGGTCGCATGTGAATTTTAAGGCTAAGGCTACAGCCTAGTTGCTTGAAATTCGTTCTTCGCATCACACATAGAACAACCAATTTGTTGCATATCTTAATTTGTTTGAAACTATGTATTTTTTACGGGCCGAAAATGTCCCAATGTGTGTAATTTACTACTCTCGAACAAACATATACAATATTGTTTTAAATTTAAATGGTTTGCAAATATTTTTGTAGCTGTTTAAGCAATGCATGAATTTGTCCACCAAGAGAGGATCAGGCTTAGCTTCCGCTAAGAATTATCAACAATATTGTTTTCATTCCTTTTCAATAATCTCACTGCGAAGGAATACAATTGTTTTTTCTATACCCATTACACTACAAAGAACCAAGACATCTCTGCTTTTCGGATCAAATTGATCCAACAAATGAAACAATTGTTCTCTGAAATGCAACACATCTACGAAAGACTTCAAAACACAATACATTTAGCCGAATAGCTACAATGTTAAAACCATGTACAACCGAGAGCTTCACCATACATAACCTGGGCCTTTAAAAACAAAATCGAAAAAAGGGTTTGTGTTTGTAGGGGGAAGGGAGAAATGTAGGAGAGAGAACATGGAATGAAAGAAAATCGTACTATTCTATGAGCTAATAGACTTACAAGTTTCAGTATGAAAAATGTAACAAAAATGAACTCTCTAAAAAGTGTCGAGACTCAAACACAAACTCAAACAATTCTCCTGACATTAAACAGTATCTACTATCTTGCTTTCCCAGCCTGTATATGTTCAACATAATTAACGTCTCTAAGAAATAAGCCACACCCACCATAGCAACGCGGTCACTAGGTGGGGGGAAACAAACCCCAAATCCGCAATCATACATTGCCAATGCATTGACATTTAGATGTTCGCGAGGTCTGCTGCAAGGTTTGATCCATTTATGGCACATCTCCGGATTTTTAGAGTTTTTAGCAAAAAGGATCAACACAAAATTCAGTTTTCGAACTGTGCTGTGTAACAACAATCAGATGGTCCGGAGTGTGCCCGTAAAGCCCAATTTTTGTACACCATGTTGCCGTCATTCATTCTGTGTGTTCAGAAATTTGTTTTGTGCAGTAAATTGCATTGACTAAAAGTGCGCGCAGCTATCTAGCTGTAATGTACCAGTACCGCGTAGGATGTTTGTCCCACTTAGTTACGCAGACTTTGTTGCTAGGCAAATTCATGCGGTGATTGGTTCATAAAGCTGTCAATCACCAAACCCAGAGAGGTTAATTATGTTTCGTCTGAATACACGTCACATTCACAAACTACCTCGCTGGCTGATCACTTCTCTTCGATTAATTTCACCCACCATGCAAAAATGCTTACATTGTCACACCTTGAGGCTTCTACATCTATTTGTAAATGACGTGAGTATTAGAATCACTTCTAAGTATAAACTTTAAGTTATATCTAAGAATACTGTCCAAGAAGAATTTTAAGACAAATAGTGCTGGAACATCCTATTGTTCTGAAATTTGAAATATAATAGAAAATAACTACCCTAAATTATGGCACGATTTTCATTTGTTTCGTTATCATATCAAATTGAAAATTTGTTTTTCCTTACAGACAAACACTAATACTGTAAGAATTAATTATCACACATTTTAAAGGATATATGTTTTTCATCCTAAGATATTCAGGTCGAACAAGATTTTCTTTTGAGTATATAGCTTAATTCACTACACACCAACAGGCATATGTACACGACACATTTTAAGTGATAAGCCCTGTTATCAAGTACATCTATCCCATATCATACGAGACAAGAAAAGGAACAACACATCCAGTTTTCTAAAACCAAATGCGAGATGTCTTTAAAGTTACATATCTCCTGAAGGCAACAACTTATTGAAATAGTGTCTTTACTATTATGTATCCTGAGTTCCCTGTATCGTAAAAGATGAATCAAGTTCAAGTGTGTAAGTTTAGCGTGTAAAAATATCTTTTTCAGACAAATTTGTTTTGTTCCTTTCACTTTTACAGTTTTTGAATTGCTGAATCTTTATTTTTATTTATTTTTCTTCAAGTTGAATGTTATTTCCTTAACATTTGATTCGACATTCAAACGTTTACGGTTAGATAAACCAGGGAGCTACCATTGATCAATGATGAATTTAAATAATGTATATAAAGGAATAACACACAAACTAATTGTTTTGCCCCCTTCTTATTTTTTTTTTTTTTTAATATTAAGGGTACGAAAATATACATCGTACAGTATACTTCACCTGTTTCCATCATAACCGATACAATCTCTCTGTTTTGATTCGAGCAGTCTCACAAATGTTAAGCAAGCCGCCTGCAAATTATATCTGGATGCTAAACACTTTACCCTATAGGCTAATCTTCGATAGGTGGGTGTGGCTTACCTCTTAACTGATGTTTTTTGTAACCGGCTTTCGATGTTGCACAGATCTGGTGGTGTATCTTCCTCACAGTTGGAGCCAATTAGGAACTCGCAGGCTGCCGACTTTGATAGCATTTCTTTGGTAGATTTTACATATAGTAACAGTCTATTCAATTTCTTCGGTTACAGTTATACTGCTCTTGTGAGGGAGGATACTAACTAAGGTTTTGAATTCTATATTTTAGCTTATGGTCTCCGTTCAAATATTTGTGTTTGTCCATTATTCGCATACTTTCGTCGGAAGCTTTAAAGCGAAATGAAATCTGGAGGAGGTTAAACTTAAGTGTCCCTTGAGATTTAAAACTGTGGGTGATTTTGAATGCTACACTTCTTTTCTTTTAATTATGCTTAGTATTTCTATATATAATCATTCATATATATAAGACCAACATTCTGCAGTTGTGGAAAGGAGGGTTCGTTTTTTAAAGTTAACTGGACATACGCTTGTGGACAATCCAAAGTTTTGAATTGTACTATTGTGAAAATCCAGTTTGTTATATTTGTATATGTTTTGTTTTGATATATGAACGTAAGTTGATTAAACCTTTGCTTCAATGCTTTGGACATAAATGTATCAGCATTTTTTCAATGTGGAGGCAACATTCGTGTTTTGAATATATAGAAGCCATTTCCTCATTTTCGCAGTGAATTGTTCTCGGTATTATTGCATAAGTGTTATACATTGGATATGATGAGAATGAATTTCGTTACTTGGAGAAACTGGTAGTAAAACCACATTAAGTAGATTGGAACAGGGAGATGCTATAACACAGGTAAATTAGCTTCTTCTGAAGGTAATTCATACGTGTAATCTTTTATATTGTCATTTTATCAAATGAAGTATTTCCTTGTGGTAATATGGTATTAGTAGATTCTTTAATATTTGCTGTAGAGTTGGGAGAATAGTTACCATATCCCTAATCATGTGAAGAGGAACAGGGACAGTAAGAGAAAAAGTTTAAAAAACATAAAAAAGATTGATAACTACATTTTGGACTTATTTTCGCACTTTAGTATAAAGATCATACCCAGGAAAGTCTCATCAGGTGTCGCATAATTACTAAGAGTGGAAAGATAAATCACATTTTGATTACCGAAGAAAGTTTTAAAAGAATGCGTAATACATTACGATGGTAATGCATTACCATGGTATACATTATCATTGCGTACAAAATGCATCGTTCTTGGGTCTGTTACGGTGACTTATTGAGTGTATTCAGTGATTATACTTATTTATCGGTTGATGATGGTTCTAACTGTCTAACGTATACATATCTTTTGTGTTATCAGGTTATGGTGGTAACTATTGTTTGGTGGGATCCAAATAAACCCATTTACAGTATAAACCTAATAAACTATGTCGTACCTTGATAATTATAACAGGTTTGTTCTGTAATATCAAATTCATTGATGGACAATCAATTATTTTAATTTGCCAAATGGCTGTATTGATATGCAAACTAAAGGCCCGAAATTTTACAGAACCAAAAAAGATAAACAAATTAACCTACAAATTATCTTGAATGGAATATGCTTATGTAAAATAACATCAAATCTGGATGTGAAATTGTCTGTTAAATTGTCTGTGAGTTGTATGTTATTGGTGTGTTAGTACGATGGTAAGAAAAAGTTCTCATTTTTAAACGAAGTTTTTATGGTTTGAATAGAGTTTAGAATATTGCACTTCTCGTAGTTGTAATGTGATGTAAGTGGATTTACGATTCCCGGGGTAACGCAAACCGTCAGTTTCAGTTCAAAATTAAAACATGAAAATATATTTTTTATTTTTAAGGATTTTATTCTTTAAAAGTCTTACTTGTCCGCAATTCTTAACACAATCGTTAGGTTTTGTTCAGAACACACAAGGCAACAACGAGATATTTTGTTGCTTTGTTACAATAGTGGACCATTTCCAAATTCATAAGAAGATTTACAAGTATAAAAATTAAAACGGCTAATTTGGGTAAAAATGCTATGAAAATCAATCTAATTTTACCTTCCTGTCATAAACATTTTAAAACTTGTTGTAGATCAAGATTTCTTATTCAAATACCAATGCTTTATAAGAGTATAATTCACATTCGACAGTTTGAAGAACATCGTTTCTTTGACTGCAACAATGTGCGTTTTCTTTTCGTTTTTGTCGTATTAAGAGGTCACCGGAAGTTTTACTCATAACCAATAGGAGTTGGGAAGGTATAACATTGAGAATAGACCGTCAGACAATATCATTAACAATGAAGATTTTGAGCCCAAAATAACTATTTTTCAACCTCCTAGATATTATAACGCTTAAATTTGAAAATTCGAAACCATTCATTGAACATCTCAATCCGGCTGTTTCGCCTTCTCGATTGCATAGAAATGCAATTTTAAGCTCTTCTTCAGGGAAATCTTTCAATCCCCTTGGAAGCATACATTTAAAATCATTCAAAATGTATGTTGGAATCACTTAATTATCTGCTTTTTAAGACTAAGAAGTTTTTGCAATATTTTTGCGAGAAACTATGCGCACTTGTTTGATGATTTATGCCTTTAGAGTCAAATGTTATTTGATTTTCAAGATTGTTTGTCGATGAAATGAATCAATGATTATCTGATTATAATAGGCCTATGAGATAACTTACAGATTACATAACAAGGGACTTCGAATAAACATTGTTACATATCTAAATGATGCTTATTTCACAATATCCTGATTGGAACTAGCATAGTTCTTGTGATTTGGGGAGGGTGCCAGACTGTCTAAATGAACAATGACCGGTAGTCATTAGACAATGTCCAGCTTAACACTCTTGTTTGAATATAATGCAATTCGGCAGAGGTCTTCATTTGTGAGTATTTCAAAAGCTATTTACAAGGATTATATTTTTTTAAACACCGAACAATGTTAACATTCACGTAATCCGTATCTAAATTTTCAAGCTTCCTCACAGAATACCAGGTATACCTATTTCACATCGCTGGGACTCAAAAATATGCGAGAAAATTCTTCAGCAATTTGCTAATATACTTTTATTTTCAATTTTATAATTTTGTGTCGGTCCAAAATAAGTATTAAATCCGAAAAATGTTGAAAGCTAGTAAAGTAACGGTCTTCCTCACTTTTAATTGACTATCTTAATGTTCTCTTGAACAACTTTTTAGCACTTGACCATATTTCAAGGATATAGTCTGAATGATTTTACATATTTCAATTTTACAAGTAATTTTTCTTTCGGCATGATTTCAGGCCATTTCATTAATGGCTTTGTATTTGTATTTACTGATAACGCTTGATTATTGCACTGTTTTCAACAGTTACAACTAAATTTGTTTCAAAACATGTATACGAACGTCTATGCATTATCGTCTGCGAAATATCGACATACACAGAGATCACAAAAGTTAATGTTTCGTGAGTTATATGCGAAATACATAAGCTTTTATTGATGATGGCGCTGTACAAGAACAATCCTACTAAAGAAACTGTTTTATTTGTGTTCGTTGTTGAGATACAACTTAGTTGGTATTAAGGTGGATGCAGTTTGTAATACAAAAATGATAAACTGGCGACGGAATCAACACTATGCACCTTATTGCAGTTTTCCCTATAATTTGTTTATGCGCGTTGAAACAGATGATTACAAATAAAGATTTTGCAGGGATTTGCAAAATTTGGCCTAATTCAAAGAATTAAAAGTAGGCCACCGTTCTGTTCATCAAATTATGTAAACATATTAAAATACGTGCATAATTGTTAAAGTGTTTAACAGTGTATCTGACGTTCAATGAATTTATCCAGCTTATCTCATCTTATCCATCTTATCCAGAAGTTAAACAGGCAAGAGTACAAGGTTTCTTTACATTTCTATCCTGTGCAAACATGGCAATAAACGTTGTGACTATTAGCAAATTATACAAATATGTAAATCTAAATTATATTAGGCAAAGGTAACTGAAAGTTTACGACGGTTTTTATTATCATCAATTGGAGTTTAAATAAGGATGAATTGCTTTAACAATGTAAAAAATGAATACCAACGATCCTCTAAATCAACTCTAACATCATTACAGGTCTGATCTTACGCGTGACTTCACAACAAATTAAGTTGTTTGAAAAGTCACAAAACGGATGTACTTCCATGGCCTCCAAACTTAGTTTCAAGTTGGCGTTGAAATCATGCCAAAAACTTAGCAACTAAAGACATGGATAAGAGATAATCATTTCCATTTAAAAATTCGTATCTATTGCAATGCAGCTACTGAAGTTTTAATTTAATTTCTAGTGCGAGTACTACTTATAAAATGGCCTACATTTCTCATTGCTTACCTTCAAATTCATAATGTTCTTTTTCTTAGAAATAGTGCAATACAGAAAATAAGGATTTATTGTTGTCTTATGTGGCCTCAAAACTTGTTTTTAAGTCTCATCTGCTACGTTGAAATCGTGAAAACGAGGTAGCAAATAAGATCATGTCGAACTTTCTAGTTGGCGAACACAATTGTTCCTACTGTTAAAGTAATTTACAGTTCGGTTAGTTTATCTTTTGAGTTCCTAATGGTATTCATACCAATACAAAATATAACAATGCAACCACAGAATTACAAATTATATCTCCCAAAATTAACGTAATTTGGAGTAGAAAAGTCTTTAAATTTGAAGAAGTGTTTTTCGTTTACGAAAAATGTTTGATTATAGTTTGTGATGTATGAATGCTAAACAAATTAAGTTTTGCAGAACCCTTAACCAAGTAGAACAATATCTTAGCTTAAGTTGCTGCAAAATCAATAACTGGACGTTCTTAAATGCCTCCAAATTTGGTTGCAAGTGTTATCTTATACGTTCAAATCGTGATCAAAACTTAGAACATAAAGACACAGATAAGAGATAAAAAGTTCCTTTTTGAAATCCAATCCGTATCTGTTGCAATAAAGGGGCAAAAATTTTAGCGAAAAATTTAGTTGGAGAACAAAATAATTGTATTTGATATTAACGTTATCCACATTGTTGTTTATCTCTCAGTCTATTATGTTATACTTATACTGATGCAGACGATAACGATGTTGTTTAACAGTATAAAGCGCGATAGACGGCTACAAAAAGGTAGCGATTTATATCTATCAAAAATGAATGTCATTTTAAACAAAATTGTCATATAAATTTGAGAGTAAATTAAAAATGTTTTCATAGAAGAGTAATATAGACTTTGCAAAGATAAATAACAACAGGAATTTAATCATATTAATATATGAATTTAATCATATTAATATATGATTGCATGGAGAAGTTTGATTAGAGTATGTGGAGTGACAGATCAGTAAAATTAGCCAATCAGTAATCAGGAATAATAAACAAACAAGAAACGCATGGAAAAATACGGTCTTGCTTTGCCTCCACGTGGGTATCAAAACATAATATTGCAAATTGATAATCATTCATTTCTGGTTTAATTACGTTTTGTTAATTGTCCATTTTGGTCTCCGACGTTGTGATTTGATTACTTATTTTGTTTAACCGTCTCAGCGTAGTTCGTGTACAAACGACCTAAAACAAGTTTAAGTAAAAGCTGATTTTCGGACCCAAAAGCCCCTTATGGTCACTGTCACCTTCATGGAGCTGCTACGCAAACAAATGCAGATAAACACATGCTTCGTCAATAAAGCACGATCAATGCCATCCATGATTTCAACAATTTTGAAATGTCAAATTATCAAATATATCTTTTAAATTAAACTTGAAAAGCATCAAACTACGCCTCCAGCAATAACTTACTGGCGATGACTGTGTGTCTTTCTGTATACAATATAATAAACATCTTCACAATAAATACTCTTCAGAAATTGATGACTATTTTATTACTCTTTTTGTCACCCGGAGCAACGGTTTATTCACCTTATGTGTTTCTTATGTTACATATATGAAATCTGAGTTTATTTGAACTAAGCTAAACTCCATCTTCAAGATTTAGTCGACCTACTTTTCCTACAACTTTTGTGCTTAAAATCATCATCGAAAACAAAATTACATCCAAGGAACCCCTTTAGCTAACTTCCGAATTAGGACAAATTTCCTTATCATTATCTTCAGCCGCAGAAAATAGCAAATGATTCAGATAACTGAGGTCCAGTAATGTTTTACATCGAGCGACTGTAATGTAGGACGTATTTTCAATCAAACAGGACATCAAATTGATCAATACATGGTTATAATCTCACTTAGTTTTCCTGTATGGGTAGCAAAACTGTAATTTTGGCCATCTCATCACGTTTTAAGATTGTTTGAGAAATCAGTTCATCAGATGCAATGTCTCACATAAAATAATTCTCAAAATCAATCTTAGAATGAAGCAATCATTTCTATATGAATTAGAGCGATTAAGAATGATATCATTTGGAACAGTGAGATATTGTTGTCAAAGAAGTGGGATATTGAGTCGTATTTCTAACATCAATAAACAAGCAATGAACAAGACTTCAAGATATCGTACCGAAGACGACCATACATCTTAAAAAGTTCACCACACACGAAATAACCAGATAGGTAGATAGGTGAAGATTAGAAAATTATATACAATGTTTTATTGTTGGTCAATCTGATTTTATGATAAAAGGATTATTTCAATGGTTCGACATGTTTCATTGAATGAATTAGGCAAAAAGGCTAACAAAACTATGAATATTATCGTCTTCAATGAAGGGAACAACTTTAAATAGTATGGAAAAATGACCCTCACTTTCTTAAATCTGTTAATGTATTTGTATTGACAATTAATTTAACATTTTTAATTATCAAAAATATTTGTATTTACTTTACTATACTTTCCTAACATATGCAGTTGATGTAAGTCACAAAACATCTATGAAAAAACGCTTAAACACAAATCAAACACAATTTTAAACTTGAATATATTCTTAACGGAATATGATTTTGACTACTTTCTTCCCTATTTTGTTCTTTTGATTGTTTGTCTTTATATAAGATAAATATGTCTGACCTCCAAATTTATTCCTTAACGTTTAGGCCTAGAGGCATAGGCTTAATAATTTGCGTTAATGCAATAAAATTATAATGTAAATGTAGTAAATATAAAGTAAAATAATTAGCCATTCCAAGATATATTAGAAATAAATTTGTATTTTCACACAGTCATTGTTGAGAGATTAGATAAGCTTCTTAAAAGATTAAACCATTGACACCTATTTTTCACTTATGGTGGAAACATTGAAAAAGGGTATCAATTGTAAAGTTCTTAGGCAGTAAGATTGAACAATTCGGGAAAGGGCTGCTATTTCCGCCATTTCCTATTGGCGGACGAAGGTGAGGATGTAGTAAAGACGTACTTTCAGATTCCTCACCCAGAAATAATTTTGTTCCTATGCCTATGACTACAACTGGGTGTTTACATTTTGTAAACAGAACGTTACTTTGTTTCAAAGAATAGCAAATCCGCCATGTCCTTGCTCGTAGCTCCCGTCCCACCTGATTGTCAAACTGAACGTAAGAAACTTTATTTCATGCAACAATGCAATTCATTTAGATTTAGAAGCATATCTGTATACTGCAGTTGAAGTATGCTACATAAATTTCCATGCTATTTGTGTGTTTTTATATAAAAAGGATCAAACACACCTCATTATGTGTATGCTCACTCACTCACTCACTCACTCACTCACTCACTCACTCACTCACTCACTCACTCACCACTCACCACCACCACCACTCACCACTCACACCACCACCCACTCACCCACCCACCACTCACCACCACTCACTCACTCACTCACTCACTCACTCACTCACCACCACCACCACTCACTCATTCACCCACCCACCCACCCACCACTTACCCACCCACCCACCAACTCACACACCACCCACCCACCACTCACCACCCACCCGAATCACTCACACACACTCACTCACTCACCACCACCCACCCACCCACCCACTTACCCACCCATTCACTCATTCACTCACTCACTCCTTCACTCACTTACTCACGGCTCCCTAAGTTCTCCAAGTAGAGAGTGAGGCCTTCCGCATAGCAATCCATTACTTCATGTCTTGTGCCACTCCCCTGACTTTGATTCTAGCTTCCCATCTGAGTGTCTCTCTCCCTCCATGTTTTTTATCCTGCCTCTTTACTTCGCCCATCTGGTATCCAAGTCAGCGACAATTTGTAGCATCTCTCCATAAAATATGTCAAATTTTCTTCAATCTTCTTTCACTAATTGTTGTGCTTGTTCGTACTTCTATACAATTCATGATTTTATATTACTGTTGGCTATCTGACTTTTGATATTTTGGGTAGACATTTTTGTTGGAATGTACAGTTTCTACCTTTTTTTTTTGTTATTCTCATTCATTCTCCATGTGCATGATCCGTACAGTAGCACAATTTTCAGTTTTGTATGTACAAGTACTTTAAAACTGAAAATAAATGACCGCAAACACTCCACAACCTATATTGAATTTCTCTGACATTTGTATGTGAAATGTACCAAAAAAGAACTTTGATGCGTAGACCATGATGATTCAATTAATTGATACACCAGTCACCTATCAGTACACATCCCCGATACACATCACACATAATCAACGACATGATTTTGTTTTAAAATAAAACATAGAAACATGTATGAAATTGACATAATCAAATACAGCTGCATTTTGACTGGAAAGATATTCAGCTAGTTTTTCATCTCTAACTAGATCTGAGGACAGTACAAACAAAAATGTTATCTAGAGCAGTTACCGGTCAAGAATTTTTAAAAGTAGGTAAAGACGCCCGAGCACACACGCCCGATCACACACGCCCGATCACACACGCCCATCACATTGAATACAGTATGTATTACCTATTTTAGATGAACAAGTAAAGATCGATTTTATTTGAAGTAGATGCAAATCTAAACATAATAGAACTATGCAAAATATCAAGTTCTAATTGAAATAAACCAAATATTGACATTTTTTACAAAATTTTCCTTGAGGGCCTCTAGCACGAATAGCATGTTTAGAATATTTAAAATTGTACAGAGTTAGCAATTTCTATACAGTACTGACATACATTTCCACCATTTGTGGGAACATGATTTCCCAAAATTTAAAGTATATTTATTCACATGAGAAAAAGTAGTGGGTAGAAAATAACTAATCAATTTAAGATCATAGTATAAATTTCGTTGCTCAGAGAGTAATCTAGAAGTAGTGAAAGGTCGAATACTTAAAATATGAATGCGTGAAATAAATTTGATTAGTGTCATCCTGACCCAACCATCTCCATCTCCTCCTTCTTACTATGTCCCTCTGTCCATGATAACCATGTTATTTCGTCGTTTGACATTCTTATGGCCTGAATGCCAAGTATTCGTCTGAGGCACTTGCGTAAAATACAAATGTATTAACATTAACAGAATATAAAACGTAAAAGATACCTGTCATTTATCGCCTGAAGCATGTTAAAATATGTTTTTCATCAGTAAAACGAATCAATTTTCAACAAAGTTTTAATCAAAGTTTTAATCAAATTCAACACAGAGAGTATGTGACAAGGTAACGCTTCTTTCGGGAAAACATATTTTTCAACCCAGTTACTAATCAAACTACTGGTCTTGAAACTCCGATTTCCTTAATGATATCAGATGTCTAAATAGTTTCTTTACAATTCTGTTTTTTTCTTTCTTATAATATATTTCATAAGTTAAACGTGATTTATTAATGAGTACAACCTTTGAGAATAATCATATGCAAATTTAAGACGATTCTCCTTGAGATGCCCACAAGATGACTTAATGATCAGTTAAAGTGATGATGGAAAATACCTTTTAATGATAAAAATGATATAACTTCTGTTGTTTAGAGACACTGTAGGTTTCATCAATTTTGATAAAATCAAAAATAAGTTTGCTGTTGTGAACTTTGATTCCTATAGAAGTTAAACATTAAGTACCACTCAGTTTGGTACAACCATCCTTGGTATAGAACTTATCAACAGATCAATATAAACCAACATTTTCAAGAAAATCTACATGTTGGGCGGTTGTCTGTGGTGAAAGTTATGATTCATCAATTCATTAGAACTTTGCTGAAACTTGCTGGACATCCATTATTTACAGATTTAAATCAAGAGTAAATCTTGCGATGAACCCAATCGATCATATATCATTTTAGTTGTATTGTGCCTTTGCGTTTTTGGTGAGAATTGTTCGAATAAGGCCTACCTTTTCCAGCCTCTAATCACGCCTCGCACTGATGCGATGTATTAACCTAATTATCCTGTATTAAATTTACAATCACACAGTAGTTTCCTATACTAATTCCACTGATACACTTTATCGTGTAAAGTTGTTTTAATATTTCAAATTTCATGTGCAAACCTTCTTGGCATTACTTCAGTGCATAAAATTTACGAAAACGACCTGCTGATTTGCACGTAGCAGAAAGTAAACTAACCTCTTATCAGGTTATTAATTGACATCATATTGCGCATGTCAATTTGATGTGAAACAATTGCACGCATGTGTAGCAGCCACTTTTTTCACAACGCCCACTTTTGTCATAATTACCCTAAATCATCATTTTTGTCACGTCGCCCATTTTATCGCAAACGAGGTTACCACTTTTTTGTCGCAACGTTCATTCATTTTTATTACAATTTTCCAGGTCACCACTTTTGTCGCAACCACCTTTGTAACAAACTTAGCTCGGTTTGATACACATTTCAGGTCAGGTTCTTATTTTTACTCTCCATAAATTTGGTGATCAGACATGTGAATCATGTCTTAGTTCCATTTCCGGCAGTCCGGTATCCTTATTGGACAGTTGGATTCGCGAGAGTCTCACGTGTATGTGCTTTTTTTAATTTCATAGGCGTGCATGATGGATGGTAGAACGAACAGAAGACCCCCTCCCCCAATTTCTAGAAAGCCATAATTCGACAAATTTTTGACAAACTTCGGGCTAAACTTGTCCAAAGCCCTTAACTTGTTAATTGTTACCATTTTCAGCTGGACTATTCGAAAATAGTGTGAGCTATTTTACTACCACGTGCACTTGCGTCGGCGTCGTCGAGAAGTTTCTTTATTCGGCTGGCTTCTTTGTTATAATGATGACATTTCTGACATGAATAACGATTACAGTGTTTGTCTTGCATGAAAAAAGTCCAACAATAGAGCCACTCGCCTCAAAATAATTCAAATTTAAGTGTCTTGTGCATGAACAGAAATATAAACAGTAGGTGCTGGCTCGAATAGAGAGGAAACAGAAAAGATTTTGACTTTGTAGACAGCACAATCTGATATTTATTGGAATATATCAAGTTGAGTGTATCTCTAAGGACATGCAGAGGGATGTCATATGGTGGGATATCATTTGGAATGTTAGGTAGACAGGTAGAAAATTACATGATGATTGGTAGATGGAGAAATTTGGTTGAGGGTGGAATGTCATGTAGGACAGGGTGGGATTGTATATGAAGGACAGGGTGTGATGCCATGTGGTAAAGAAAGTGGGATGGCATGTTTGTCAGGACGGTGGATTTGGCATGTAGGACAGGTGGAATGGTATGTGGGACATAACGTTGTGGGGTGTCTTGCGCAATTTCAGTTGGGATGGCATGTGAATAATATGGTGAAATGTCAAATCCGCATTTCATGTGTGATTGCGTGCGGTATATTGGGTGTGGGGTGGAATGTGGGGCAGAAGGTGGGATGGCATATGGGACAACGGGTGGCAAGTGCGTTGTTAGTGCCAGGGAGATTTGTATCATTTGCGATGTATAGTTATTCATACATTAAGCAAAATAGATTCACATAATTTTGCTTTAATATTGGGCCCCATACAAAATTAAAAATGTATTTGGGACCCTTGTTGAGCCCCTGTCTTGATCTGGCTATGGACATAAAATCAATCCCACTGTTTTATCAATATGTGTTATCTTGAAATATTCATCAGCAATTTTCATATGATTGATTGTGATTGGTAGAATCAAAATTTCATAAGGAGTCCAAGGTAGCGAAACCCCCAAAGCTGATAGAAATTCAGTATTTTCCAAGCTTATTTCTTATCAAATGTATGCTGCATATTATTTTACATGTATCAACAGCAGAATTGCATAGGCGAGGCCTCCCGAGGCTCTCAGAAATTCATTATTTACCAAGGAAGATCAAATATATGCTGTAAATAACATAAGTTTTACAAGCATAAACCGCAGGATTTCATATGGTAACCTTCAGAAACTCAGAAATTCGGTGTTACCAAGGTTATAATATAATATAATATAACATACTGAGCATAACATAACGTAACGTAACGTAACAAAGAATAAAAAATAGCACAACATAACATAACATAAAAAATGTAAAAATATAGTGTGATGCGATGCGCATCGCATCGCATCGCATCCGCACCGCACCGCATCGCACCGCGCCGCGCCGTAGACCTATAATATGAGGTGACCTGAAAAGTTTACCAAACCCAGCTTTGTGACAAAAGTGGTTGCGACAAAAGTGGTACCTAGAAATTTGTGACAAAATGGGCGAACTTTGCGACAAAATTGATTACCTCGTTTGTGACAAAAGTGATTGATGTTTGCGACAAAAGTAGTTCACGTTATGACGAAAGTGGTGACCTACGTTAGTTGTGACAAAAGTGGGCGTTGTGATTAAAGTGGGCATTGTGTCCAAAGTGAGCATTGTGACTAAAGTGGGCGTTGTGACCAAAGTGGGCGTTGTGGAAAAAGTGGGCGTTGTGACAAAAGTGTTTGCTAAACGCGTGTAAGAAATCACAAGTCTCTTTCCTCAATTGGTTGCAACAGCAAACTGCAACATCAATCATCGGTAAATATTAGTGCAAATTATATGTTTACGTTGGGACATATTGGGCATGTCAATTTGATGTGAAACAATTGCACGCGTGTAAGGAAACCCCGCTCTTTCCTCAATCAATTGCAACAATAAACTGCAACATAATTTGTGGTAAATATTAGTGGAAATATCAAATATTATGTTTACGTTGGGACATGCACGGTGATTAATATTTTGACAATAGTGTTGGCGTAAATACTGTGGTAAATAATACACTTTGCGGTGAAAGCTTATGATTTATGTATTCGATCGACAGTGCCTTATCTTACTTATGTTTAAGCCTATAATTGATTACTTCTTTTCCGAGTGACGTCTTGAACATTTCAGTATAAAATCTTCGTGCTGTCTTATTTTCACACATCATAAGTGGTAAATTTTGATTTTTTGCGCTGATATGACATGTATGGTCATGAATGATGTATGCGGTTTTGATTAATATGAAAAACATTTGAGAAAGTCACGTGTTGAAGTTATCTTATTTTGTAAATGAATCTGTTCGAAATAGCGAAAAATAATTATAGAAATAGACTTTTGTATAAAATAAAGCAAATATCAGAGCGGGAAAATCCTTCTGCCAGGAGATTTAATTTTCCTCTAAAAGTGGGTTATTTTATTATTCATATGTGGAAGCTGCCCTTTTGCTTTGCATCGTTTACTGCAAGTAGCAAGTATTTACATATGTGAAACAACATTAAATTCGTAGAATGCCCTTGAAATCTTTGAAAAAGCTTGTGAAGTTTTTGAGTTATGGTCAATCAAGATTCAAGATTTTATAATTCAGTCAAACTTTGTGATGTTATCAGATGAACACATTTCAATATCCATATGCAATTTTTCAAAATATGTTCTTCAATTTATGCTAGTTATAAAATTTATTTCTCCATTACCTGTTGCCACAGGTATGATAAAGTTTCAAAATACTCGAATGGACTGAGATGTTGACCTTCAAGATATAAAGGATTTACATAAAGTGTGGAAGAGGTTCACCTGCGTATTTTACAAAGTATTGCGCAATAAGCCCCTCAAATTAAAAATGCAGTAAAATGGTCAGTTTTTAAGCGAGTTTGATGAGACTGTTTGCAGTGTTAATAGTCCATTGTAAATTTTGAAGAAATAAAGCTCAGGTTGCCTTTGTATGTCAAGGTTACTTGGATTACATATTACGCGCCATAAACAGACTCGAAGGGAAGGTTTCCTTCCTGGTCTTAAATGATCTGAAGTAATTGCATACGTAATTTGTTTTTCACAAAACTAATATATGGTAAATAAGTTAATTGTTAAAAACTTTGAAATTCATTAATGTGTATAGTGAGCGGGGTTTAATATGATTTTGCTGAAAAGAGCTTGTAAGCTCAATATCTAAGAACGGTACAGTGGATTCATAGCTCTACAACTACAATACACTCACTCAATGATGGTGTATTTACATACGGGATTGAGAGTATAATGATCGTAAGCCTGCATTGACAGAGAGGTATGAGTCAAGTCAAGAAGATTATATTTCTAGTTTAAAATATGACCCTCCCTTTACTCTTCTTGAATGGATTCATTATTTGGTTCCGATGCGATAGCATCAGGAACCTATGCCATGATGGCGTATGTATGTATGTATGTATGTATGTATGTATGTATGTATGTATGTATGTATGTATGTATGTATGTATGTATGTATGTATGTATGTATGTATGCATGTATGTATGTGTGTATGTATGTATGTATGTATGTATGTATGTATGTATGTATGTATGTGCATGTATGTATGTAAACATGCATGTATGTATGTATGTATGTATGTATGTATGTATGTATGTATGTATGTATGTATGTATGTGTGTGTATGTATGTATGTATGTATGTTTGTATGTATGTATGTATGTATGTATGCTCACAAACGCGATATTTCAAGAACGGTAAGGTGGATTTATATCATATGTGGTACACATATAGCCCATACTTCGTAAATGTGGTCTATTGTTTTTAGTGATGATGTCATGGATATTAATGAATAGGCCGGGCTTAATGTAAAGATCTTAAATGCTAATATTTTGACAAACGCATATCTGTTATGTTTCATGTTTGGTACAGTTATAAAGTTAGCCAGTGTGTACAAGTTTATAGTATAGAAAAGTTAAATTTTATTAATATCAAAGGTGGGCGGGACTTAATATGATTTTGGTGAAAAGATCGCTTGTAATCACGATATCTCAAGAACAAAAGCTGGATTCATATCATATGTGGTACACAGATAGCCCATGGTCTGTAGATGTGCCTTATTGTTTTTTTGGTGATGTCATGCATCTTATTAAGTAAGGCGGGGCTTAATGTAAAAATCTATGAATGCTCATATTTTAACAATTGCATATCTGTTTTGTTTCATATTTGGTACAGTTTTGATGTTAGCTAGTGTGTACATGTTCATTATGTAAAAACTTTGAATTTCATTAATATGCATAGTGGGCGGGCTTAAAATGCTTTTGCTGAAAAGAGCTTGTAATCACGATATTTAAAGAATGATGAAGTGGACTAAAATCATATATAGTACACAGATAACCAAGGTATGTGGATGCGCCTGATTGGTTTTGGTGGTGATACCATGCATATTAATGAGTAAGCGAGGCATAATGTAAATTTCTTCAAATATGATACATGAGCAATCGTATGTCAGTTTTGCATCATACTTGCTATGATAATGTTGTTTATTATTGTGCACATGCTAGTGTTGTCAATAGGTACGTCTATTTTATTGATCTGCATGTTGGTCGTGGCTAATTAAGAAATATATTGGAACAAATATTTCATGATATGCATTGACATGACAGTTAATACAAAACTTGCAAATCAATCAGCGTATAAAAACAGCATCGGAACACAAAACATGTTGGTTCTGGTTAAATCAACATTTGATTCAGAAATGCTAGGACGCAACGGACTAAAATGTGTTGAAAGATGCGAATGGCACATCGGTGGGCTCTTTGGGGTTAACAACAGAAATCCTGAAGGTTACAAAATTCATCGAAGGATGGCAATTTTCTTGTCAAATTTTTTATAAAATTCATTCTTGGAGAAAAATAGGGTACCATAAATTACTGTGCCACTGTGTATGATTATAAGAGACTTACCAAGAACTAAAATGTGAAAATGATTCATATTTGCACATACAACTGCAAACTCTCTGACTATAATCTGGTGCTAAGAATACTATTTATTTTATTTCGAAATGTAATTAAAAAGCATTGTACTTTGTAATAGGAGAAATGAAACTAAGAACCTTTATAAAGAATCAAAAATAAAAAATCGTCGCGATCCGTTATTACTTTCTATTTTTGTTTTTAATTGATTGAAATTACTGACTAATAATAGACTTTATGTATCGGTTATTTTGCTCATTAGGGTCAAAGGGAAGCCATATTTGTAATATTTGCACTAAGAGATTAATTGAATTTAATTCAAGGATTGACGTAAACATCCAATTAAGTCTTCTTTGTGTACTAGTCTGTATTCAAAACAATATTGATTTTACAAATCATTTGATACGTGTGAAAAATAAACTTATTTGGAATAACATGTTTTGTTGGAGACAAAGTTTATGGAAAGAAAATGTGATGTCATAGCTTTCGGAAACAGAGTGAAAGTATTAATTGGATGAACAAAAATTCTTAAAATGAAAAAACATAAGCGTCGCAGTTGATTTTACGCGTCGCAGTTATAATTTGGTCCTTCATCATCCTGATCATTCTTTACATGAGAAAATTCGCTAATCTTAAGGTAATATAATCTTAAGGTTTCCTTTAAAACAGCTGAAGTTATATTTTTGTTAATTTCTCTAAATCAAAAATTAGTTCAAAGATAAACTCTTGTTCTCCGTTTCATTTAAATGAGTTTATGACCATTTAAGTGAATAGTATTGATTTTCCAGTGGTTCGTTTGTTTTTTGTTTTTTATCAATATTAATATTATCAATTTCTATAGCATATTGCAGACATTAACGTATGCACTTTACAACAAATAATATTAAATGTAGGATATAAATATAAATAAGGAATAGATATTGTCTACAATTTTACAATTCTATACAAACCATAAAGATCAATATTTACAGATAATACTTGATTAAAATGATGATAAATACTACAAATCGTAAAATATACTTTTAGCTCTTTAAACACATTTTGTATGATTGACAAAGTTCTTTCGTTCATACAGAGTAATACCTCTCTAGCTATGGTGACGCTCTTCATAAATTAAAACAAAACTAACGGCATTTTATGGTACAGATAAAGAAAACAAAGCAGAAACGATGTCCTTTAATAGGAACGGAAACACTTTTCACTTTTAAGCTTTTTTAGAGACGTTTAAAAATGTTTCATGTAATTTTATGTAAAGGTGTATCCATAAGTAAATTTCCAATTTCTTTTAGTTTGCAACGACTACTTCTACTTCGAAATTACGCAGACAAAATTCATTTATTCGAAAGATGTAATGGTTTTTCATGAGTTATGAATTCAATGGTAATGAGCCAGAAAGGTGTCAAACTATAATTTAAAAAGAATGTTTCATAGTAACTAACTTTCTACTGGTTTGCGATTGTGCAACGTTCAATTTTTTTTTTTTGCAATGCTGCAGTGTATGAGTCGTAAATTCTGATATGTAGGCCCTTTCCACAAATTACAACTAAATGACACGTACTTCTTCTCAGAGGAGAACAAACACTGAGGATGTCCTTGAAAAAAAAACCAGAAACACATTTATTACAACTTGTAATTGTGTGAAGGAAGTCAAAAAGCAAAATGTTGTTGTTGGAAAACGATCCGCGGTCATTTTTAAGAAAATTCATGTTTACATTTCATTAGAGATTTATATCACTGTACCTTTATGTAGGCAATTTAAGAAATGCTATTTAACAACAATAAGATACATTTAAATTAGGCATGCTTTCTTTATTTACTTGGACACAACAGTTATTTCATAACCCATATACTCCATGATTATGAATAAAACAGGCCTTGAAGTATAGGGACATGAAAAATATGCTTTTTGATGGTGACGCAGTAGTCATACATAATTATTGAACAGATAAAGAAATATCTATTGCAGTTTAACTCAAAAACTAACGTCTGGTTCCACTTAGATATACTAAAGGAGTTATCTACTATCTAATACAGTCGTCGTCACCACCACATGTTACACTTTGAACTTCCATAAAACATGTAAAATGTTTGGACTGAAACGTTTTGCTGTGGGTATTCACAGAGCAGAGCATAACAGCTGTTACGATGACTGTCAAAGCAGACATATACTCAAAGTTTCTAGAGATGAGACACTGTAAGGAGACCAATTTGGAATATATCTCGGCATGAAATCAATGTGTCCATTTTCAACTTGGTTTTAGTAAACTATTTTTTGTTAAATTTGCCCAATTAATTTGCGAATCAAGAATGTTTTGGTTTCAAAGCTTCCTTATCATCTATCAAATAGAGGGGTAAGGTGGTTTTTAGAGTTTGTGCCATCGTCAACGTTAGATGTTGAAATTAGTATGTACTAATGTCTTCCGCTTCTATACTCTTAGATATCAGTGGTCTGATATTTTCTATTTTGAAGTATATATAGTTGAGTGAACCATCTGCAAGTATATTATCTATTACCAAGTAATTGTTTCTTAAGTATCTGTACAAGTCTGCCATAATAAATACGCACAGTTTACACAGCGAAAGGGAAAAAACAACACAAACAGACAAATAGCGCACGTATGAATGTTCAAAGAGGTGTCTACGTTGAAATCAATGGAGAAGGCTTGTTTTGTTCCCAAATAGGAGCGCCTGCATTCAATCATGACTTAAGCCGAACAACAAATAAATTGCATTTACTCGGTAGAATTCTGGTTTTGTACCCTTGCCCTTACAGGATTACCAGTTAAGATAATACAATCTTAATCCTTCTTTGGTTTATAACATAGGCATGTTCCATTGACATATAACAACTTCTGTATTTGAGGCCAATGAGTCTTATGCTATGTATACCATCTTCAGATCAACAAAAGACTTTTCTTATTTATAGTGAGTTTGTAGTAGTACTTTAGTAGAATTGTAGAAGTGAATGTTAAAAATCGCAATAGTTAGTGTACAAAATGTCAACTTTGCTGTAAGTTATTTTAGTGGCTCGCGGATTTTGAAGTTGGGAAAAAATATATAAATGGTGATAAATTGCTCTCATCGAAAGCAGCAAGTTGGATTTTATATCAAGTTATCTTTTCCGCCTTTAAGAAATGTTTTTTTAATGTAAATGGAAAATATAGAGATGTGAGGGACTAATGGAATTACGAATTCTAAGGTGTACTGTTCACAATGCACCCCATTCTGTGACATGGAGAATCCGCAGTAATATTTACTTAATTTAAACTGACAATTAGGAGGAGGAAAACAAATTTCCTTTGCAGATGTATTCCGAGTTAACGCAAAAAAGTCACTTTTATTTCGATAGTGATCCTCTGCAGCTTTGTAAGAGGATCAGATGTTTCGAAAGAGCCAACCTCTTTGATCTAAATGTTTACTGTAATTAAACTATTACAACACTTATTACAGTGATTCTATCTATGCAAATTATAGATGAATAATGAGAAGAAGAAACCTGTGTGCTATTGGTAAAATTTTAACATAACATAAACAATTTGGTGTTTTTTTTTTATGTATGTTTGCTTGACCTACACATTCTCATAAAGCCGTTATGGGCTATCCCATCAAGATATGCGTTAGATACTATTTACATTCTCAAGTCACTTGACCATTTCTTCTGGCTTACAGATACTGGAGCAGCACTGGAAAGTAATTCCACAAGGAGGCTGTTTGTTGGTCCTTTGCTGTGAACTATTTGAATGGCGACGATATTTTGTTGAATTTACAATACTATTTGATACAGTTCGTGTCAACCGTGAACAGCTCAAGACAGTGGTAAAAGGTAAAAATGGAGACAAATTACTCGTATGAGACAACAACAGTCGAAACTCTGTTAGACGATTACCATATCACACCAGGTACAGATGATACACCCAGCAGAAATGTGTTACAAACCAGCCATGCACAAACAATAATAAGCGTGATCGGGTATACAGTGATCTTCTTCCTAGCCATAATTGGAAACAGCTTGGTGGTTGTAACTTTAATTCAAAACAAGCGAATGAGGTCTGTAACGAACGTATTTCTTTTAAGCCTCTCCATTAGTGATATCCTATTCGTCGTCTTCTGTTTACCTTTCACATTGGTTGGACAATTATTACATAACTTTATATTTGGCCCAGTTGTATGCAGATGCATTCCCTACATGCAAGGTGAGAATTTTGTGTATTTGCTTTTTTTATATTACTTAACCAACTTTCCCCAGATAGAGATGAGAAATGGGTGTGACTGTCATGGTAAGGCATTCCTTATCTATTGTTTGATTAATAATAACTAAATAGTGAACCACATTCAACAACTGATGACGTATCATGGACAGAAATCTATGAATATATTAGTATCGACAACTTTAAGAAATACGGATTGATTTTTTGTTTTCCTGAACTTACCGTCACAATAAGCTTTATGTGTTTTTATTTGGCTACATTAATCCAAGCAGCAAATCTACTACGCAAATCTTATTTAAATGTTTTACAAACTATAGTCTGTAAAAATGTTCACCAATATCTAAAACTGATGTTAGTTAATCACCGAATAGTGCTTAATTGTAGCTTAACCTAGTTTTATAATGAACACTTTCCATGTGATCTATTTCGATAGGACTGGTGTTCTCTGCATATTTTTAATTAGTTTAACATTTGAATCTTTAATTATCTTGTTAACATGAATTTATGAGTAATTAGGGATGAGTATCATTGCATTTACTACAGACATTTGTTTTGAGAAAATGTTCTTTTTAAAAGTGTATACAATTTAAGTAAAAGTACTTCCATTGTTAATGTAATTTCAGAACTGAAAAAAAAAATAAAATATTTTTTTTTATAGAGAAAGTACTGTATTTTTATGGGAACGTGTCAAGTGCATGGCTTGCTTTTCATGATATATATCATTCATCTTTAATTTGGTATCAGTAGCGTTAAAGTGGACCATCTCTGTAGTGGGTGATTCATGTGCCGTTGGGAACATTAAGTCCCCTCGAAGATCTGCACTCCCCATAGGGAAAATAACTTTAACATGTCGGGTGTAAGAAAAATATTAACCATAAACTAGTACCGCCGACTCTCTCACCCTTAACGCCAACTATCATGAACATCTGTCACTGTCAGGAACAAAAGGCCAGATAGAAGTTCATTGACTGTTGTTATCGGATGAATATTGCTTTAGTTAGACATGTTTGCATGTGTATTGAGAACAATTGAACAAAATCAATTGTTGCAGGTTTATATAATACCTCTGCAAGTACTTTTGCAATCAGTCAATTATAAAGATATGACAGACTTGGGTACAAATAGCTTCTAACACGCTAAGAATGATGAAAAATCTGCGTAGTCTATAAAATGATGTTGCCAATTTTCTAGAGAAAAAACCCTTTTGGGTGCAAAAATAAATAGGCAGAACATGCTTCTATTCAAATTTGATATACCCCATCTTGATAACTGGAAATATGTTTCCAATCATTTTATAAGAAGAAATCAAACAGTAAATGATATCGAAGTACTTTTTCCGCACTGTGCTTCTTTAATTATCTTCTGTGTTATGGAATAAATATTTGTTGACAACAAAAGAAATGACCGTTTCTTTAGGTATTT
This sequence comes from Chiridota heheva, assembly GCA_020152595.1. Lineage (NCBI taxonomy): Eukaryota > Metazoa > Echinodermata > Holothuroidea > Apodida > Chiridotidae > Chiridota > Chiridota heheva. The sequence goes on from JAIGNY010002308.1 coordinate 505,845, forward strand.
GGTTTTGCTTTTCCAATAGAAAATATAAAGAAATACAAACAAGGCTGTTCAATGGGAATTGAAATAAGACATCATTTTCACTTCAACTTTTCTTCACATCATGCACAAAAAGGAATATTAAAGTGCATAGGAAAAAGCTCTTGATTTTCTTTACTTGCATTCCAGGAAATAAATTTGTACGTATTTCCTTTCAGGGTATGGATTAATTAATCCGCATTCCGTTGAAAAATTTCAACTACGTCATGACAGATTTCACCTTAAGAATCCCACCACTCCATGTTTGCCCTTCTCCTGCTCCAAAATTTCCCAAAACTTACCTTAATCCAGACACTACTTCTTGAGATAAAGTATGTTCATATCAAACAAACAAACAAACGGACAGGCAAAAAAAAACGCACCCATAACCGCCGGGGAAAGGAATTACAAGAAAAACATTAAATTGGTTACAAGCTTTACTAAAAATGCGATGTGAAAAGAAGTGGTCTAAAAACTCATAAGAACTTAGAAGAATATTCCCATGCTTTTTTTCGTAACCTTTCTTGAGAAAGAGAAAAAGTTTAGAAACAATTTAGTACACAAATCATGTTGATATGTTATTCCTACCAGGAGATATTCAAATTTATATGGTTCACAACAATGCCAATAAACAAATAGGAAAAGGCTCAGTATGACATCACAGCAACTCATTCTCCCACAAAGTTTATGTATTTTATTCAAATCTATCATCCTTTTTTATTACTAAAACCTGCTAAACAAATGCATTTATGAAAGTTAGGTATTTATATACATTGCTACATAAACCCTACTTCAATAACTTTTGGAAAATTGTTTCTAATCATACAGAAACAACCAATTAACCTTCAAAGAAATACATGAACATTTCCAATGGAATCGTCTCTATAACATCATCAAACACGAATTCATCATACTTTACATAACTTTAAAATGCAATTGAGAAATCTCCTGAACGGAATAAGATAGCAACCTAATCTTTGTACCACATTGGTCCTAGAAGTATGCTCTTTCAAATAAAATTTTACGAAAAACCATGGGAATATTTTTTTAACGTGGTAACAGTCCTTTTGACCGTTAGAAAAAGAACGAAAACATATGGGAAGCGACGATAAAGATTTAAACAGGTATCGCAATGCATTATTCGTGTATTTTCCTCTTTATTTCAATAGGTGTAACCGTTACTGTTTCTGTTTGGACCATGGTGGCAATAGCATTGGAGCGATATCATGCTATATGTAACCCACTTGCATCCAGGGCGTGGCAGACCAAGACCCGCGCATACAAGATCATAGCTCTTATTTGGGTTGCAGCACTCGTCGTGTATTTTCCGGCATTTTATTTGACAAAGTTGAAGCTGAACGACACGTCAGGAACCACCGTAAAGTGTAGAACGATTTATCCAAAAGATGGTATAAGTCGGACAGGGAAAGATGTACATGAAGTAAGTTAAAGGGGCGATCTCGTCTGAAAATAAGTCTTATATTACAGGAAAAACCATTACTGTCGTCATCAATTTGTTGCCAGATAGCATCTAATCATTGCAAAAGAAATACATACAAATTCGGAATAAACCCAAGAATGATAATAAATATCATCTCTTTTTGTCTCTTGCTACTACTGCAGCTTCTTCCCAGCTGTTCA